>CM046341.1:23700907-24015671 GCA_025403435.1 Artocarpus heterophyllus
GAAAATTAAGGGTATGTTTGTTTCATGCATTATTTAAAGTCAATGGACTCAAATTTAGATTCGAGTATAAAAATCCTTCGGATACGTGTTTGTTTCCCTCAAAATCTGAATCATTTGAGTATCAAGAATCTAAGTTTTTAGAGTTCTCATTCCCTTAAACTTTTGATACTTGGATATCTTTGTTACAGTAAAAACTAAAATTCTCTCTTATATATTTGAGGAAAAAAAATCATAACTTCTTCATTTGATATCCAATTGAGATTATTTTTTTTTCACTGTATTTCTAATGAGGAGAGAAATAAATCAAGATTCATATTGTATATTTTTTAATATCATTAACATTAAGATTTTATTAGATTTATTAACAATTCAAACTACTAACTTAAATTCTAATTTAAATTACACTAAGTTAAATTAAATTAATAATTTAAATCTATTTATCAAACGGACCCTAAAAAAACCTATGAATAATAACCATAACATAACAAGGAAAAAAAGAAAAAAGGGGGGAAAAGAAAGTCTAGAAGAGGGCTCCTTAGATTATGCCACCATGGCAAAAACAAACATTTTCCGACTTCGAGGCAAATGTAACCTGCGAAGCAGTGTGCTTTATTTTCTCCTTGGAGTTTCAATTCCGAAGGCCACCGCTTTCGCTCTCTGAAAAAATGGCATTACCTTCCTCTACTCACTGCTCCTGTTCCTTTGCTTCTCAACTCCTCCCCCTTCGCCGTCCCAACCCCATTCACTCTCCTCCTCCTTCCTTCTTCTTATCCCCTTCTCGTCTCCGACTTCCGACACCCCTTCGCTTAGCCGCCGCCAAGACCAACTCCGCCGCCGCCACCGCCGCAAAAGGCGACGACAAGGCTAAGAACAAAACGGACAAGCCCAAAGAAGACGAAGATGTCAACGAAGTCGAGGTTGAAGAGGAGCTTCCGTGGATTCAGGAGAAGGCCTTGGACTTGGTGGAGTTCACGGGCTCCGTTACGCAGGCCATTCCTGGGCCTAGAGTTGGGAATAGTTCTCTCCCATGGATTCTAGCTCTTCCTCTTGCCTATGCCGGGATTACTTTCGTCATTGCCTTTGTCAGGACCGTTAAGAAGTTTACTTCCCCGAGAGCCAAACGCAAGAGATTGGTAATCAATTTTTTCTTCTTTTGTTTGTTTTGATGTTTTTGCGATTTGGGTTTCTTGTGTTTGTGGATATGAAGATGGATAATTAGGAAAACTCGGAGTAGAAATGTTAGAAAATGCATTTTCTGTCGAATTTATTGTCTGAGTGAAGAGAGTGGAGGAGGAATAACGCTAGGTAGCTCAACAATCAATAACTATGCATAATTTCGAATAGAATTTTGAAGAAGTAATTCAGTATTGGGTTGGATTTAAAAAAAAAAAAAAAGCAACAAAGAGAGTGGAGGAAGAATAAAGCTATGTAGCTTAACAACTCAATAACAATGCATAATTTTGCATAGAATTTTGAAGAAGTTATTCAGTATTGGGTGGGTTAAAGGAAAAAAAATAGCAACATAAATGTTGGTTTTTAAGGAAAAAAATTGTAATCCGTACTACATGGTTTTCCGGGCATTTGTTTCTTTCTTCTTTTTTTTTCATAGAATTTTTCCTCTCATTGAACCTACAATCTTTGAAAGGTAGGAAATTATGACTTTTGTCATGTAGGTATCTATGAGGAGGTTCGAACCCCAGATCTTGTGATAGCAAACCACAAGCCTGACTATTCCAACCAACACCCCTTTGGGTGGTGGGCATTTGTTTCTTTGACAGGATGATTAATACTCTATAGTTGGCTTGTATATGTATAATATTGTAGCATGATATTTAAAAAGACACAAAAAATTCTCTTAGAATTTGCCTTTGTTAGCCTTTGTTTTTGTAAGTTTTGTTATGTTTTGCTTTGTGCAGATCAATAAAAATGCCATGCTATGCAAATCCATAGATGAATTATTTCAGAAAGGAAGAGATGAAGTAACTCCAGATGCACTCAATAGTCTTGCACAGAAAGTGAGGGATTCTCACTCCAAATATGCATCTATTATGACAATATAATTTGGTTAATTTTCTTGTTTTCTTTCTCAGAAACAGTAACGAATTTTACTATCGTATCATGATCTCAATCAGTCCCTATTTTGTCAACAAAATTAGATGATTCTCTATCCATTTCTTTTTATGTCCCGTTAATTGATATGATTTCCTTTTGTCTTGTTTTTTTTTTGTTTTTTTGTTTTTTTTTTTGTTTGTTTGTTCTTTGTTTTTTGTATCTTTGTAATATCATTAATCAGCCTAATGGAATGTTCCATGAAGCTTTTTGCTGATGCACTGACATTTTCAGCTATAGGCGATGTTATTAAGAAGCGATGATAGATCTTAGCTTTTAACTTTCTTTTTTTCCTCTACGGGGGGGGTCTAATAATGGCTGCTGATCTATATCCAGACAGATTTTGCCGTAGATGAGATTTTGCGCAAGTATATACGTTACACTTTGAATGAGAAGCCATTCAACCCTGATTTGGTTGCCGACTTAATTCAGCTTAGCAAGACTTCTGGATTGGAGGACTCTCAAATTGCTGAGGTTTTAAATGAAATCTCTAGAAGGATTGTGCGAGGTAAAGGTAAGTGGTAACTAATTTCGTGCTGCATTGAATTACTTCTAGTGTTTGCCTTCCAACTAAACAACTAATTTACTTTCCTTGATGTCTACACCTTTTTCGTCATGTCCTTCAGTGACGTTTTTAGTGGTTTTTCTATAGCCTTGATTGTAATTATGTTTATGACTGATATAGCAGTTTTCTCTTCTTATAATGCCTCCTCACTCTCCAGTTATGTCATATCTTCAGCATGATTTAGAATTGCCAAGTTGGAAGCAAGAAAAATGAATGAGGCTTCTGCTGATGGATATTGACACTGTCTTTTCTTTTCCTTCTTTTCTCCCTTTTTCATCTTACTGCCGTCTTTATTTCTTTCTTTCTATTTGCCTGCTGTTGTTGTTTCTGTTTCTATTATGATGGTGCTCGGTTGAGGCTGTTGTTTTGGCTTATGTTTTTCAGCATCTACTTGATGCTTCGGGTCTCTAGAGAGATTAAATAAAATCCATTTCACTTTTCTTCTAAGTAACTTAGAAACTACGAAAGTTCAAACGCTAAATTAGTTTTTGCAATTGAAAATGATTTGCTGACAGCTTAGATATGATATTCAGGTCCGGTGGTTATGGATATGTCCGGTTATACTGAAAAGGGTTTCAAGAGAAAACTAGCTGTGCAGATCCTTTTTGGAAAAGTTTTCTACTTGTCTGAGGTAAGTCACTGAGCAGTCAAGAGATGACTTTGACCAACTGCTATCTTTTTTTTCCTCACTTACTGAAATGCAGTTCTCCAAATTGGTGATATTCTGTTTAGCGAAAATATTAACACAGCTTGAAGGTTGCCTCATGATATATATTCTCTCTCTAGTACCATTTATATTTTGGAACAAGTTTCTTTGGTTATTTTTGCCAAAGATAGATTATTCCTTAAAAAGATCAACAAGAACAGCAAGGGTTAGGTTTGGCGAATAGCCATCCAAGGTGGTGCCTCAAACATTTTTTTTGGGTGGTGGTTTAATTTCAGTGTTTGGTCCAAACACGTGCTTTAGTAGTTTGCTTATCTTCTCATCTCTATCTCCATGTTCCGAATTTTGTAATGTTATTCTGTTACAATTTTCGTAGTGTATTGGTGATTATTGTAATCTTCTATTTTGCATTCATATTCTTTATACAAATACGAGTTCGGGTAAGAGATAATATGAATCTACATGCCATCTATTGTTGCATTTCAAATATTAATTCCACTATAGATTGCTATGGTTTTTATGGAAATTCTTGTTAATTTGCCAATAATTTGCCGTCTTCTTTCTATATCATGTTAAGATTATTCTCTCTGTGTTTCGGCAGCTTCCAGAGTTCTGTTCAAGAGATAGCTCCTTAGTTATCAAGGAAATATTTGGGGTCGCAGAGTATGCCTTTCTCTCTATCTTTGGAATTTATTTTATTTATTAATCATTGTGAATTATGGAAGAAAATAGTCGTGCTGATAAAGCCTTGCTTGAACTATTTATCACTTTGGTGATCTTCCGTCGACGTCAACATAGTTTGAGGTTAGTGCTTTTTGTGCCATGCTCATGGTTTGTTTGCTTCTTTATGCTCAGCGAGGACGCAGACCAACTCCGACTTCACACGCTCTCTGAGGCGGGAGATGTGGATTCGCTTGAGAAACTGGTTGATGATGGCTCAGATTCAGAAGAATCCACTGAGGACCCATCTCATGATTCTTAAGTCATAAGTATCCAGATCCATGAAACACTTTGTGCAGAAAAAGTTTTTATTACAATGTGTGGATTCTTTATGCCTTTGCGGACGAAAAAGGGCTGGAGCAGAGTTAGTTTATGAGTTTGAGTTTTCTTTGGATCATGTACGTAGAAAATTTTGGTGACATCATCAGTTAAGAGCGGACAAGAAAAGAGGCGAAGCGGAATTGTCATACAAAATGTTCGTTTTTCTACTTTATGCGCGAAAGCTTGGTGAATCCAGCCAACCTACTCGGGTTTTTAAAGAAATATAAAATTGAAACTGACTGATCTTTTGGGCTGAAATCAAACACAGGAACTTGGGTTGCCTTGGGTTACATGGTCGAGATATACTCTTGTTGCGAACACGTTCTCTCGACTGAAACATTTTTATGTCAGCGCCTCATGGCTCCAACTCCGATATTTTTTTTTTTTATGTAAAATGATCATAATTCTCATATAAATCTAAAGTGTTGACTAGAGAGCGTTTCGCAAGTCAGTTAAAACTAATTTGTAAAAGTCTCAATAGTTATAGTAAAAAAAAAAAAGTTACAATGTAAAGTTTTTATATACTATAGTTTTTAAATTAAAATTTTTAATTTTAACCGATTTATCAAATGCCTTATAGTTTGGAGAATTTTTATAAATGCATTTTTTAAGATTTATTTTTTATAAATGTTATACATCTTTATTTGTGGCGTAATTTAACATATATAAATGATAATGTAACATAATTTTTTTTAAGAGTGACATGAATAAATATAATTTTTAAAAGTATGGCATAAATATAATTTTTTCTAGTCATGAATAAAAAAAGTTTATATTAGTGGCAATAATAGCAATGTCCAATCGGTTACTTACCCACAAAAGAGTCCACCATACAACCCTAATGGAAACCTCCAAAAAAAATTAAAGAGAAATACAATGGTTGAAATGTGTATTTTAAGGGTGTCTATCGGTTGGTTTTTAGTTGGTGGGTTTTTACCAATGATTGTCGGTTTTGAGAAATACAAGCTGAACACTGACCAGTTGTAAGAGAGGTTCGGTCTGTTTCCAACTGAAAATACTCCAAACCAACGGAAAAATCACTTCTGAAAATCAAATCGCTCACTTTGTGGGCGGTCGGTTTTTTGTCCCAATTGGTCAGTTTTGCTATGGAAATCGGTGAGTTGTTTTGGTCGGTTTGGCAATTAGTTTTGGTCGGTTCTTAGCTTTTTTGAACAACCCTAGCGTATTCCTAATGGAAAAGAGGAAAGGAAGATAATTAGAAAAATCTCCCTATTAATTTATTATTATTTTGCCTTGTGTTTCTCTTTTTTGTTATCATTACCATGGTCTAAATTTTTCATCTGACTCTAGCATACATTGTGTCATTGACTGATCCACAATTTGTTTTTCATCATGATCAATATATTTTTGTTTCAAAATTCACAATTTAATTATTATTTCTTGAAAATATATTTAAACCTAAACAGTTTCTAGAAAAATATTTAAAAGTTTTAAGAGGGTGTTTGGAGTGCATGTTCAAATTGAAAACATAGTAGCAATTCAATTTATGTGAGAGAAACACAGCAAAACTGGTTCGAACAAGAATTTTTCCAGTTCATATCAATGAATCAAAGATCACATAAATTTATAATTTATATTTATAATAGGTTTGTTTCTTAGGTTTGAATCAAAGTTTAAACCATTTTGTTGTAGTGTTTTTGCTCACAAAAAAAATTGAAATTTCTTTTTAAACCCATGAACCAAACCAATCATTAAGTTTTTAAAATTTATTTATTGCAGAAATTACTTTGTGCTTCTTAATATACATGAACTTGATTGCATGTTATGTTACACTTTTAAAAAATATGTTTATTTATGTCACACTTAAAAAAGTTAAGGCACATTCATTAAAAAAAGAGTTATATCACACTACCACTTATATAACATGTTTAAGTTGTAAGTTTATAAAAAGTAAGTTTCAAAAGATAGATCCATTTTGCTATATCTAATAGTATTTAGGTGCCAATTTGAAATTTGACAATGTTCCGGTACCAAAATGAAATCTTCAACCTCTTCAAAAATAAAAATGTATTTATATTATGGGGAGGACTATGGTAAGACTCCGTAAAAAGTCTTCTTGATAAGACTCTCTTCTTTTTTTAATGAAGCTTTTTTTAACTGTTTGATTCAAAATCAAAGGTATAAAAATCATATTCAAATAGAAGCAAATATAGACCTAACCACACCTAATAACAATTTTTTTTCTAATCAAATAATTACCAAAAATTGAAAGATACTAAAAAAAAATAAAACTTTATTAAAAAATAAAAGATGAACTTTGGCTCCAGCAACCCTCCCTCCATGCCATGACCATGGCCTCACTTCCATGCCATCCTTGTCTCCACCCTTCCTTCCCTAGATCCTGTGACCCACGGTGGCCATAAGCAATGTTGCAATAGGATCGCAAACATAATCATGATTTTTTGCGATCTCCATTGTGACCCACATCGAAATCCATTGCCAACCTCGCAACATTGCTCATATAAAAAACGGCTACGTATATAGTGTGGAAGAACCCATACAGGTAGAGAGAGTGAAGACGTCATGACCCACACTCGATGAACCCATAAAGATTCTGTAGTGAGGCTTATGACTTCTTTACACGCATCGCCATTGCTATCACATTTCAACGGAGATCACCTATATGTCGGAATTGCAACTGTTGTCCAAAATTTGGATTGATCCTCAAGCAATGCCGTTGTCACCACATGATTTCACTATCTCTATCGTGAAGTGGAGGTCGCGATAGTCTGTGTTGATTTGGGTCTTGAGCAAGATCATGAAAAGCATCACGACAGAGGTGGTGGCTCATCGCAAACCATCGCATTCCAAGTTCGTTGGCCTCTAAGTTGCTGTCAATACCATGCTGTCATAGGAGAAGAAGGGCAACTTTGGTGTGGATGGGCTCATTTAACTAAAGATATGCCTACTTATTTTTTTACCATGAGATTTAAATCTGATCACATAAAAAGTAGGTTTTCTTTGGATTATAGACACCTACAATGTTCAGCTGACCGACAACCGACAAAAATAGTTAGTTTACAAATACAAACATTTATTAAATTATAGACATACACAAAACTCCAAACAATGTTTAAAACTCTCGAGAAAAATACTTAAATGTTCAAATAGTTTAACCACACCAAAGTAAAAGAAACATGTCGTAGTCCTTAAGAAACTATAACTAAGGAAAATATTAAACAGTCTCAAAACATCTAAAAGTCTATAGGAAAATAAACCAAGATCTTAAATCAACATCATGTGGAAAATAACATTAACAATAAAATAATTGCTTGTATAATTAATTTTTTTATAACGTGATTTCATTTCCAATCAACACTCCTTGCACACATGCTTGTCCTCGTCCTCCACCTACTCCATAGGCCTTTTACCTTTCCGTAACATGATATAAAACTGAGTCAGCATAAGCTTAGTAAGTATTTTTTTTCCTATCTCACAACATAAAATATAAACTTTTATAAAAAACAAAAAAAAAACATAACATAAGATCACAATCATAAACATAATAGTGTAGAAGGCACATGTTCATATATATAGCATATTTTTCATTTAAACTCCCATATTAAAACATTATTCTTTTTATTTTTAGGAGCCCAAGTGTTGCACCATTAACCTTGCAGGTGCACAGTCATAAGAGAAGTGGGGTACCTAGTTCTAATCCGAACATAACAAGTCCAAACCTTATGAAACATTATAAACATAAACATAGGGTGTGCAACGCTTAATTAGGTGATACATATACATATAAATAAGTTTTCTTTAAAAATTTGTCATCAACCATAAAAATATAAACATAAAAACATCTCTAGGAAAATTCATCGTAAAAGGTCTTGAAATAATAACATTAAATCACAAACATTTGCTTATAAAATATTGCTTAACATTTTCATAAACTTTTTCATGTTGCAGGTAAAATGTACTTACTGAACTTGCTTGCTCACTAAACCTTAAATTGCATGATGTAGCTGCAGTTCTCAGTGTGCTCGTCTTTTGGAGTGTCCATGTCAATTATTCATATAACACATGAAATTAGTATTCGTGTTCATGACATCATTTAATACCATATTACATCATTATATATCATTCTTAATGAAACAAAGCATCTTTGAATCATAAATATGCACTTAGAGTCAAGAAACATAAAGACAGAAAACTTGATCTTTAATCACTTAAAGAAATTAATTAAACTTGTAAACATGAATAAAGTCTAAAACTTATTCCATAGCATAGTTAACATATAAAAACATCATTCAAATTTTTTTTCTGTTGAAAATATTAATCCAAAATATATTTTTCAATTTTTCAAAACATTCAAGTAAGTCTGTCAGTCACAAAAACCGACGACCTTCAAGGATCATCACCTTTTATCTTTTGATTCATATTCAATTAGAGCATGCAAATTTACAAGAATAAACTTAACATATATATATATATATATATATATATATATATATAACTTTCAGATTTTTCTTTAGCCATAAAAATTTCATTTGATAATTTAAATAAATCACATAATCAATACTACAGAACCCACTAGCAAAGCCTGGGCAGTGAGCAGTTCTAATTAAAAATTATGGATTAAATCATTTATGCCATAAAATAATTTATAACAATTACTACGCTTAATAGACACATAAAATCATAGCATATCTAAAGTTCAGCTCTATATAAATTCAAAATAATTCAAAACACACGTTTGAATTCAAATTTAATATTAATATCAAACATGTTAAACAGCGAACACTTTTTATTCAAATATTTTAATAAAATCAAATATGCATGATATGATTTTCAAATATTTATCTGACATGTTTAACATATAAATAAATGCTAGAAAAATAATAAATCATGTAAAAACACATTTAAAAGTATGATTTATTTTCTCACGAATTATATAGAGCATATCAAATAGACATTCATAACCACTGAGATGATTTATTTTCTCACGAATTATATAGAGCATAGCAAATAGACATTCATAACCACTGAGTACTTACAATCAATGAATTTTATCTTAAAACATAATAAAGATATGAAGTTAAAAGTTTATAGACACTTAGTTAACATATCAAGTATTACTTATAATTTTTTATAGAATCAAAAGATGCATTTTCGCCCATAAAATGGACTCTATAAGACACAGATATAAAACTACCAACAAATAAAATTTCGTGAGAAGTGTTTGATTGAAAGCTCATAACGTTTAAAATATATTAAACAAAAATTTTTATAAAAATCCAAGATCTTCCTAACATATATATACACATCATATCCAAAATCGTAGCAAAACAAAATCATTTGAATTTCAAAATTATTGAGAATTTCACTGGATAACCAAAATCCCTAAAACATTCTCAACATAGTCCAAATTCCAAATCCTAATCATACTAAACACATATAGTTATAATATATATTCATTAACAAGACTAAAACATCATACACATAAATAAATTCATACCTTGTATCCTTGAATTCTTTGAGAGAGAAAATCTTAAAGAAAATAAAATTCTAACTAATGGTATGTCAGGTTTATGGAAAAACGAGAACATAAAAGCATAAAGGAATAGGTGCAAAGATGGAGGCAAAATAATAATAAAAAAAGAGATAGGAATAACACGTATGCATGAAGCTACGTATTTATAGACATAAGTAACCCTAGTCCTAGGTAAAATGGGTTTTCTTTTTTTTTTTTTCCTTTTATTTTGCCTTCATGGCAAACTTCCCCTTTTTTTATTCCACGACAATTGTTGCCGTTTACCTATCCATATAATATATATATATATATATGTATGTATAATTTAATATAATATAATACAATATAATATAATATAATATAAATTAAGCACAACAATCATATATTATATATATGTATTTGTAACCCAATAAAATATATTAATTTACACATTATTATTATTATTCTTTTGAACTCTTTATATTATCGAGTGTCTTAATGCCATAATAAAAATCTTATACATGTAATTATCATGACATCATGAATATTATAAACATAAGAAAATATGCAATTAAATTTATGTCATTGTTAAGAATATAACTCTAAGGCATATATAACTCTAGAGTATTATAAAAGATTATTTAAAGTAGTTGAAACTCTTAAAAAACAATAAATATTTTATGCTTATCATAATTTTAACATGAACAACTCGAGCATATCGATCCTACGTGGTCGTTACCTACAACATTACTAAATAAAAAGTTAATTTACTTAACATAAATAATAATAACTCGTAAAATATCAAGTTCTAATGTTTAATTAATGCAAATATCTATAGGAGAAAACGACAGGCGTTGCAACTCTTCCCACCTTATAAGAGTTTTGTCCTTGACTCAAAACAACTACAAATACTTGGCCCTTATATCATCTTCGTATTCCCACATAGCCTCTTTTACCTGGTGATTTTGCCACAAAATTTTGACCAAAGGAATTTCTTTATTCTTTAAGGCCTTCTTTTTTTGGTCGAAAATCTCGACCAGCTTCTCTTCATAGCTAAGATCTTCTCGTATCTCAATCACCTATGGTTTGATCACATGTATAGGGTCCAGGACATACTTTTTAAGCATAAAGACATGAAACACATCATGGATAGATGACATCTCTGATGGCATACTCAACTGATAAGCTACCTCGCCAATTCGCTTTACAATTTCATAAGGTCCAACAAACCTTGGGCATAGCTTGCTCTTCTTCCTAAACATTAGGGCTCCTTCATTGGTGTAACTTTTAGGAACACAAAATCACTTACAGCAAATTCCAAGGGCCTTTTCCTTTTATCGGCATAGCTCTTTAGTCGACTTTGAGCAGTCTTAATTCTCTTACGTATAAACTTTACGATCTCAGACGTCTTGTTGACAAAATCTATCATTTTGCTATCCTCACTTTCTATCACCTTCTTTTATCCAGCTTCATGCCACATATAGGCGATCTACACTTCTGCCCATATAGAGCCTTATAAGGTGCCATTCTAATTGTCACTTGATAGCTGTTGTTGTAAGTAAATTCTACCAACAATAACATATTACACTAGCTCGTCTTGTAGTCAAGGGTATAGGGACGAAGCATATACTTTAAAATCAAATTTGCTCTCTCTATTTGGCCATCAATCTGAGGGTTAAAAGTCGTGCTAAAATGCAACTTAGTACCCATCGCAGTCTATACGCTTTTCTAAAAATTAGAAGTGAACTTGCCTTCACGATTAGAGATGATAGACTTAAGTATTCTATGAAGCTTTAGTATCTTCTTAACATAAAGCTTCGCTAATCACTCCATAGTGTATCTACTCTTAATGGGATGAAGTGTGCCGTCTTCGTCAATCTATCAATAACAATCTAAATGGCATCATGCCCATTCATAGTTATTGGCAAACCTGTGATGAAATCCATCACAATCTCTTCCCACTTCCACTTAGGTATCTGAATTGACTGCAAGTCACCCTTAGGCCTTTACTATTTAGTGTTGACTTGTTGATAAGTCAAACATTTCTTTATATACTTAGCAACATCACTCTTCATTTCAAACCACCAAAAGTAGTCCCTTAAATCATTTTACATCTTTGTCGCACCTGAATAGATTGAATAAGGTGTATTATAGATTTCTATTAAGATCCTTTCCCTTAAGCCGTCAACATCGAGAACACATAAGCGGTCCTTAAGATATAGAGATCCATCATCTACAACTCAAAACTCCTTGCATCTTCCTTTCTTGATTTCCCCTTTGATCCTTGCTAGGATTGCATCTTTGTCTTGTTTACTTTGAGTCTCTTTAGGCAATGATGGAGCAAGAGTCAATGCTGAAAGCTGTCTTGATATAAGTTCCAAATCGAAGTCTAGAATTTTTTTCTTTAAAGGCTAGGATATCGCTTGCAATGACATCAACGTTGCAACAGACCTTATACTCAAAGCATCAGCCACATGATTTGCCTTTCTTGAATGGTAAAGGATTTCATAATCATAATCCTTCACCAACTCTAACCATCTTCTATGCCTCATGTTCAGGTCTTTCTGGGTGAAAAAATACTTCAAACTTTGATGGTCGGTGTAGATCTTATATTGAACTTTGTATAAGTAGTGTCTCCAAATTTTCAATGTAAAAACTACAGTTGCCAATTCGAGGTCATGACTAGAGTAATTCTTCTCATAATCCTTCAACTGTCTCGAGCATAAGCAATCACCCTATCGTTCTATATTAACATTGCACGTAGGTCCGTTTTAGAAGCATCATTATAAATAACATAAACACATTACAATTATAATACAATCGACAAAAAGTTCTCTTCTAGAAATCCACAAAGGAACTATGCACAAATAATGTGCAGACATCATTACTTTCCCAAAGAGTAGTGTTGTAGTGAACCTTTGTCTCATAAGCTCCTGATGTTCTCCTAATTTCGTAGCAAAAGAAGAGGATACAAATAAATGTGTAGTATCCATATCAAAGAGAGCATGTGCATTGAAAGAAAGGATTGTGATCTGACCTATGACAACATTGGAGGTTTTAGCTGTCACTTGTTCCTTTGTCATTGCATAGATGCAATTATTAGTAGGTGGAGCTTCAAGTCTTCCTTGGTTTATGAATGGTCCTTCTAAGATAGCTTGCATATCATAAAGTTGAGCATTAAGAGCATTTTGTTGACCTTGGGCATTGAACTAGGTATTGCAGTTCTTGGAAAAGTGACCTTTGCAGCCACAAATAAAGCATTAGTTTGTTCCACTATGGCATTCACTCGGGTACTTCTTTCCATATTTGGCACAGGGTTGCATCTGCCTATTGTTGTTATATTGGCCACTGCCCTCTTTCTTGCTGCTTTGACCCTGCTGGTTTTGGGAATTGCCTTTTCTCTTATTGTTTTTCCAATTTTGGTTGTTGTTGTTACTGCCCTAGGATCGGTTCTGAGTGTTCGAATTATTCGTGTTGGAAAACGAATATGCAGTAGAATTTTAAAAATTTTAAATTAGAGTATTTTCTAAAACATAAGTTTGACATGCTATATACATAAATTAATCAAAAATCTTATTAACCTTTGAATGCCGAAGAGCTCCTACAATCTATGAAGAGAAAGGTGTTCAAGAAAGAGCCTCAACCAACTAGTCTTATTTGCTATTCTCTATCCATGATTGAAATGTGTATGGGCACAAGTCGTACAGCTCTTCCTCTGGTGACTCTTCTTCCAACCAATCAAGAAGACCCAGAGCAAAGGTTCATGATTGTGTACAAAAGCTCTTAAGGAGTTTCAGAGTATTTAACACAAGAGTACTCACTCTTAACTTCTCAACTAATCTAAATAACTCCGAAAACTCACTCTCTATTTATAGAGTTCATCCCCTAGGTTGGTCATTATTAGATAAGGCCTCAAAAATTCAAATTTGGATAAACTTCTAACAAAATCGCCTAAAAAATGCATGATCAAATTATTGTTAGATCAGCAGGCCGAACTAACTGATTGCCCTGCCAAACCTGCTCCATCAGTAGGCCGAACTAACTGATCAGCCTACCAAACTTATGATAATATAATCTTTGAGAATCTTTTATTTTTCTCCCGAGATTCTTTAGATAGAGCCTCAGTTTTAATTCAAATAACCCAATAAAGATGTTATTTGATTAAAACAGTCATATCTAGATAATCTCAAGGAAAATAAATGTTCCTGATAATTCAACAAGTTTATCTTGAATTAATTTACAAAATTAATTCAATCGATAAATAGGCGTGAATTATCTGATCCTATCAAATTCCAGCCAATCTAATAATTTAACATAAGTCACCAATTTATTAGAAAAGCACGCCGTATCGTTATTGGATTTATTATGAGCTAGCAAAGGGAACCTAATGGACCTATATAGTTTAAGCTCCTGATAATTATAAAATAAATATCCTAGATATATATTTTATAATTATCATCTCCAACGTTTTTCCACTAAGTGTTTAGAGCTGCATCTCATACTACATAAAATTATGAAGCTCCAAATTAGCTAGGTGTCCATGATGTATCATAATGTGTCGTATCTCTATAGGATATTCAAAATCGGCTTAAGGATAAATTTTATCTCACCTTCCCGATTACTTTTATCTTATGTTCCATTATCTCACCATTAGAAAACTTACTATCCAAAGACAATATACCATTCGGTTATACCTATGTATCTAAATGGTTGAGTGCTCTTGTTTTTCAATTACAGGATAACGCATATAAGAGGATATCATTGACTCCACCAATGGAGTTATGGATTTCATATTTATGAATAACAAGTCTACACTATCAAGAGTCATATCTGCAACGTACTAGTATGTGTACCATTATAAAGTCAAGATCTCTCCCTTTGGTACATCAAAAGATATAAGTCAAGGTAACAGACCCATTAGTCATTTGAGGCTTAAGATACAACATATATGATTGTCTAAAGTGAATTGGTTTGCATAGATGGAATTATTAATCCAAATAAATTTCACTTTATGTCCTAATCTAATACATCATCACCTATGACAATGTATTTTCTAGTTGCGGAGTCCAACTTCGATAGCCAAGACAAACCAACTCCCATTAAGGATATAGACAACATAACAACTTAGTATGAATAAAGCACCCAATTTATTCTCTCGATTGCAGATCTTATGTTTTAGACCATCACCTTTTGAATCATGTCTTCCGCATAATCTGTCCATCATATACCTGATTCTCAAAGGTTTAGACCGACAGTCTCAGACTTTTGTTTGCTTAACATATATTCAAAAAATATGAACGTAAAGAGGAAAATAATTGGTATATGAATAATAAATAAATTCTTTATTGATAAAATGTCTCCAAAAATATATTACAACATTTTACTCCTTAGGGCATAAATGTCTAAAAATTCGCACGATGACTTTGTTGGGGCTTGTTTCTCTTCAACTTCGATAGGTGGAATTCAGCCTGCTGTGTCCCTAAAACAACTTGTTCTTGATCTCCAGGTGGACTTGCCCCATCAACAATTGCTGCAATTTCAGGTCGAAGAACCTTGATCAACCTCCTAACCCTCTCACCATTGTCATTGTCCATTCCCAGGCAAAGGTGTGCTAACTGATCAAACTTTGCAACGGCATCAGTAACTAACATATCTCCTTGATTAAGGTTCTTAAACTCATCATAATGTTTCAGAATGATGTTCATGTGAACGAATTTTGCATTATATTCACAAACAAAGTCAACCCTTCTACAATTGTTTATCTTTGATTTCCTAGAAGGATTATATGTTTAGGAATGAACTTTCAATTTCAGGAATAAGACAAGATGTCATTACTAAAATTATGCACTAAGGCATAAATCACCATAAATTTGAACCTTATACTTATCATTAAACTTACATAAACATTAGTTTAACTAAAACATGTTAACTTGGAGGACTTGCAACTAACGTGTGGTGATGTCTATTGGAAGGAAACCCACTCTGATGCCATGGCTATAACACCCTTTACGGACATCACAATAATTATTACTTTTGTTGTTAATATCATTATTTAAAGATAAACAATTCAAATAAAAGACTTATACTCAAGTAGATATCCTAAGAACACATGCATATATGTTTCTTTAAAAACTACTTATCAGATTTGCTTCTCCTACCTCGTTTAGCCCAATGAAACACTTACAGTGTTTGGCTAACCAACAACCTACAGAAATGGTTGGTTTACAAATACAAATGTTTATTAAATTATAGACACATACAAAACTCTAAATAATGTTTAGAACTCTTGAGAAAAATACTTAAATGTTCAAATAGTTTAACCATACCAAAATAAAAGAAACATGCCATAGTCCACAAGAGACGATAAATGAGAAAAATATTAAATAGTCTCAAAACATTCAAAAGTCCATAGGAAAATAAACCAAGTTCTCAAGTCAACATCGTGTGGAAAATAACATTAATAATAAAATAATTGATCGAGTAATTAATTCTAAGTAAGCATAAGCTTAGTAAGTGCACTTTCTATCTCACAACATAATATATGAACTTTCATAAAAAAAATAATATAAGATCAGTGCACAAGGCACATGTTTGTATCTATAATATATCTTTCATTTAAACTTTCATATTAAAACATTATTCATTTTATCTTTAGGGGCCCAAATATTGCACCATTAACATCATAGGGGTGTGTCATCGTGAAAGCAGTGGGGTGGCAAGTCTCAAACCAAACATGACAAGTCCAAACCTTGCGAGACATTATAAATGTAAACATAGGACGCTTAATTAAGTGATACACATACATATATATAAGCTTTCTTTAAAAACTTGTCATAAACCATAAAAATATAAACATAAAAACTTCCTTAGGAAAATTCATCATAAAAGGTCTTGAAAGAACATTAAATTATAGACCTTTTCTTATAAAACATTGCTTAACATGTTCATAAACTTTATCATATTGTAGGTGAGAATGTACTTACTTGACTTACTTGTTTACTAAGCCTTAAATTAGGTAACGTAGCTGCGGTTCTCGATGTGCTCGTCTTTTGAAGTGTTCATGTCAATCATTTATATAACCCATGAAATAAATATTCATGTTCATGATATCATTTAATACCATATTACATCATCATACATCATTCTTAATGTAACAAAGCATCTTTGAGTCATAAACATGCACTTAGAGTCAAGAAACATAAAGATAGAAAACTTGATCTTTGATAACTTAGAGAAATTACTCTCAACTTATAAGCATGAATAAAGTCTCAAACTTATCCCATAGTATAGCTAACATATAAAAACATTATTCAAATTTGCTATAAAAACATCATTCAAATTTTCTTCTCTTGAAAATATTAATCCAAAATGCCTTTTTCAATTTTTCAACATATTTAAGTTAATTTATCAGTCACAAAAATTGATAGACCTTCAAGAAGTCATTACCTTATATCTTTCGATTCACATTCAATTAAAAGCATGAAAATTTGCAAGAATAAAATTATATAACTTTCAAATTTTTCTTTAGCCATAAAAATTTCATTTGGTAATTTAAATAAATCATATAATCAATACTACAAAATCTTTGAGCAAAGCCTAGGTAGTGAGCAGTCCTAATTAAAAATTATGGATTAAATCATTTATGCCATAAAATAATTTATAAAAATTACTGCACATAATAGACACATAAAATCATAGCATATCCAAGATTTAGCTCTAAATAAATTTGAAGTAATTTAAAACACACGTTTGAATTTAGAGTTAATATTAACATTAGATATGCTAAACTGATAACACTTTTCATTCAAATATTTTTACAAAATCAAATATGTATAATATGCTTCTGGAATATTTATGTGACATGTTTAACATATAAATAAATGCTACAAAAATAAAAATCATATAAAACACATTTAAAAGTATGATTTATTATCTCACAAATTATATAAAACATGTCTGATAAACATTCATAACCACTGAGTACTTGACAATAAATGAATTTTATCTTAAAACATAATAAAGATACGAAGTTAAAAATTTACAAACATTTAGTTAACATATCAACAGTGACTCATAATTTTTTACAGAATTAAAATATGCTTTTTGTCCCATAAAACAGACTCTATAAGACACAAATATAAATCTATTTGCAAATAAAATTTCGTGAGCAGTGTTTTATTGAAAGCTCATAACATTTAAAATATATTAAACAATTATCGAGAATTTCATTGGATAACCAAAAGCCCTAAAACATTCTCACTATAGTCCAAATTCCAAGCCTAATCATGCCAAACACATATGGTTATAAATATATTCATTAAGAAAACTAAAACTTCATAAAATAAATAAATTCATACCTTATATCCTTGAATTCTTTGAGAGAGAAAATCTTGAAGAAAACAAAATTCCAACTAATGGTATGTAAGGTTTAAGGAAGAAAAGAGAACATAAAAGCACATAGGAATAGGAGAAAAATAGAGGCAAAAAAAGAGATAGGAATTATATGTATGTATTAAGACATGTATTTATAGGCATAAGCAATCCTAGTCCTAAGTTAAATGAGTTTCTTTTGCCTTCACAGTAAATTTTTGTTTTTTTATTCCATAGCAACTGCTACCGTTTACCCATCCATATAATATATATAATATAATATAACATAATACACTATAATATAATATAATATAATATTAAGCACAACAATCACATATCACATATATGTATTTATAACCCAATGAAATACATTAATTTACACATTATTATTCTTTTGGACATTTTATATTATCGAGTTTTTTAACGTCATAATAAAAATGTTACATTAATAATTATCATGACATCATAAACGTTATAAAAATAAGAAAATATGCAACAAAACTTATGTCATTGTCAAGAATATAATTCTAGGGCATATATAACTCTAGAGTATTATAAAGATTATAAATTTAAGCAAGTTGAAACTAAAAAAAAAACAATAAATACTGTATGCTTATCATCATTTTTGACATAAATAACCCGAGCACATCAATCCCATGTGGCCTTTAGCTACGAAATTATTAAATAAAAAGTTAATTTACTTAACACAAATAAGAATAACTCATAAAATATCATGCTTTAACGTTTAATTGACACAAATATCTATAGGAGAAAACGACAATCATTACAACATATATATATATATATTAAAAAAAATAAAAAAAAGTTAAAGAATGTGGAAGGTCGGAGTTGGAACCAACAAAGAACAAAGTCACAAACCAAAACCTAACCAATCAGATTGAGAGTGTTTGGTATGGGAGAGAAATGGACGAAGGGAGAGGGGTGGAAGGAGGGGGGTGGAAGGAGAGGCCTTTGTTTGGTTCCAGAGGAGAGAAAAAAAAGGAGAAATGGAGGGATACCCCTCCCCTTAGGTTCCACCAAATCTATTACATTTAGATTTAAAAAATTATTTTATCTTTATAAAAAATTATTAAATAAACATAAAAATAAACAATATAACAATTAAATAAAAAACTATTATCCATCTTCTTAATTTTCTCTCCTTCCTACACAACTTCAACTTCAAAAATTATTAAACTCTTTTTTATCTTTTACATTCCTTATTTATTCAACTCCCTCTATTTTTTAACTCTCTATCCCTCCTCCCATCAAACGGAGCCTAAAGGAAGAGGGCATTGCGACGGAGATCTCAAAGAAAACAACCCCACGGAGATCTCAAAGAAAACAACTCAAATAACCACACAACACAAACTCTTCTTCTTCTTCTTCTTCTTCTTCTCTGTATTTTCCTTTTCCAGTTTCGATTCAAACACAAAACAATGCTTCAGCAATTCCACTACCGTCTTCGTATACCATCATCTTCTTCTTCTTCTTCTTCGTCTTCTTCTCTCTCCGTATCCCCTTTTCCGAAATCCCAATTTCTCCTCTCAAAGCCCTCCAATTCATTCTCTAAAATCCTCTGCAAGGCCGTGGATTCCAAGCCATTGCCAGCGAAGGCGAAGGTCGGACTCGGACCCCACACGGGGAGAGACCCGAGCGTCCAGAAGCCATCTTGGCTTAAGCAGAGAGCTCCACAGGGAGAGAGGTTTGACGAAGTCAAGGGTTCTCTCTCTCGATTGAATCTCCACACAGTTTGCGAAGAGGCTCAGTGCCCTAACATCGGAGATTGCTGGAATGGCGGCGGAGACGGCGTCGCCACCGCCACCATAATGCTCCTCGGCGACACCTGCACCCGCGGCTGCAGATTCTGCGCCGTCAAGACTAGCAGAAATCCTTCTCCACCTGATCCAATGGAGCCTCTCAATACCGCCATTGCCATTGCTTCTTGGGGGTAAACTAACTTGGTTCATTAAATTATGCAAAACAGTTGTGTTCATGAATATTGGAAAAGCAGAACCTTTTGATTTTCGGATTCGGAACGTGCTTAAAATACCTATCACTTTCATTACTGGAAAAATTTTCAACCAATTTGTAATTTCCGTGTAAAAGCTTTCCATTTCAATGTGCTTTATCATGTGGATTCTAGAATTTGCGTTGAAATTTATGACTGATACAAAAACTAAGTAGTGGTGCTGATATCTCTAGCATTGCTCTTCGCAATGGGATATTTAGACACACCTTAAACCACGGTTTCCTTTTTAGCTTATATATGATAAACGAATTCTCTCTCTCTCTCTCTCTCTCTCTCTCTCTCTCTTAAACCATGGTTTCCTTTTTAGCTTATATATGATAAACGAATTCTCTCTTTGTCCCCCTTTTTTTTAGTAGTTATGGTAATAATCAATGGTAATGATATTGCATTTTATATTCTCAATCCTAAACGAATTCCGTCTCAACCCATTATTCTAACTACCCAATCAGCTAATCGAAGAAATGGGTTTGGTAACTTTTGTAGTGTGGATTATATTGTTCTCACAAGTGTTGATCGTGATGACCTACCTGATGGTGGAAGTGGACATTTTGCTGAGACTGTCAAAGCCCTGAAGGTGTCTAATCTAGCTAGTTATAGTATTTGGTTGTTTCACTGCACTTTGTTGAACTTGTTTACTGCATATATTATGCTGTTAGTGCAAAAGAGATTGGTATTGGGATATTGATTATGTAATTATGCAATTCCCTTTTGCAGAATCTTAAGCCTGAAATCATGGTTGAGTGTTTGACTTCTGACTTCCGAGGTGACTTGAGTGCTGTAGACACTTTGGTTCACTCGGGACTAGATGTATTTGCTCATAATATCGAGACTGTGAAACGGCTTCAGCGAATTGTTCGAGACCCTCGTGCTGGGTCAGTTGCAGCCCCAATTTTCTTGATAAACTTTTCTTTTTGCCACTAGTTTCTTACGATGTCTTTTTTGTTTCTCATTGTTTGGTATGAAAGACTATTATGAGTTATATGTTCTGCGTTCTGCAAGCTATGAATAGATTTCAGTTAAGTTAAATAGAATGTTTAATGTAATGTACATTGTGTATTTCTGGCTTAACACATCTCTTATGGAGTTGAAGAAGATAAATTAGTGTTATGGGATAAGGTAAGGTTTTGGGCTTCTTTGTGGGCTTTTCATGATAAAGAGTTCGGCTGCCCATTATCCTTGGACTTGGGTAGGCATTGGGCTCCCTTTTTATAACGTATCTCCTTCTATGTTCAGTGTCGAGAAAACCTCTTCCTCCTTTTATACTCGTTTCTTTTGGAGTTCTTTAATACAATTCCTTTTTTTTTTAATTAACTCATGTCTTATTAAACCTATGCAGACTTTCTTCTTATTCCAAAGAAAGATAAAATGATTTCAATTGTATGATTGGCGTTTTTTTGCAGTTGCTGACAGGATGGTTCTAATTATTTAGGCATTTATTGCAGAGAGTTTGCTGGAATTCACACTTACTCTGATAGCTGAGATTTTGATATTAAGTACGATAATACAGGTATGAGCAGAGCTTATCCGTTTTGAAACATGCAAAGGTCAGTAAGGAGGGTATGATAACCAAATCTTCCATAATGCTCGGCCTCGGAGAATCAGATGACGAATTGAAGGAAGCCATGGCTGATTTGAGAAATATAGATGTTGATATATTGACGCTTGGACAATACTTACAAGTTAGTTATTCTGATTTACATGTTATTTAAGATGCAATACTTTCTATGCTATGTCTTTTAACTGTAAATTGTATAATTGCTGCAGCCAACTCCACTGCACTTGACTGTCAAAGAATATGTTACCCCTGAGAAGTTTGCTTTCTGGAAGGATCATGGGGAGTCTATTGGATTCCGTTATGTAGCTAGCGGGCCATTGGTAAGATCTTTGTTCCTTCTGGTTTACATGGCGACAATTATCTCCCGTATTGCTTAAACACTTATAGTAATCTAAAATGAAAGCATGTTTTTTTTTTTTTTTTTTTGAAATAAAAACCTGGCTGTCACTTAATCATACGATGGAGAAATGATCTTCTGTCAAGCTCTTCTTTTTGTTCCCTGCTCTCTGTCTCAGGCACGATGCATGCTTGCTAATTTCCTGTTTTAATTTCTTTTTGTTTTTCAGATTGTCAAGCTTTACATGACAATAGTTTTTGATCTCAGTTAGGTGGTTCTTAGAAAAATGCCCTTACCCATGTATTATGATATTTCAGGTTCGATCATCATATAGGGCAGGGGAGCTCTTTGTTAAAACAATGGTGAAGGAAAGGGCAAACAGCATTGCCACATCCTAGTTGCTTTTGTTTTTTGTACTTCCCCAAGTATTTCTTCCTAGAAGATAATTTCGGCCACATAAGCAGCTGAAGTTAGGGTGGTTTATTGCTGAGGTGGCCCAAAGTTTCGAGTATTTTTTGTCTGATTTGCTTGAAGGCAATGTATATTTTTTTTTTCCATAGAAGAACATGGTGTACTGGCTTGTTCTTCACAACATATTTCATATTCCAAAGCGGTCAGAAGTCATCTTTAATCCTTGGATCTCAAAGATGGCAGAGATTTCATACTCGTCTGAGATTTAGCTCGGGCAGAAATGATTGGTTAAACTTGCCATAGAACGTGTGATTGTTGATTTGGAATTAGAATTATAGATCCCATAAGTGCTGCAAATATGACTTTCTTCTTCTTCTTCTCGACTTCTTAATTCTTTAAACTATTTGTATATTTCAATAATGTCCATCTAATGATTTTTTTTTTTAACTTATTAGCTCAGACAAAATTTAGTCAACGACTATATGTTTAGAAGTTATTAAGCACATTCATCTCTAACGTTGACATGGCGCATAAAATTTGTAACGTGACAAGATGAGAACTAGTCCAAAGTTTAATTGGTCATTGTGCCAATGTTTGGCTTTTACATTGTAATATTTTGGCCCGTTCGGGAACTTTATGGCGCGGGAGAATATACTAATTTTGTAAATTCTAGATTACAAATTTGAAAAGTTCGGGTTACGTAAATTACTAAAGTTGGACTTGTATAACTTATTATGTACTTCCAGGACACGAGAGAAATTAGAAGGACCATTGTGCACGTATTTATTACGTGTGAGTTCAGACTAACAGTGTCTTAAAACATGACGTGGAGGAACGTAACGTACAATACAAACGCCTAAACACGTAACACATGTAATGTGCCATTTCGAAGTCCCACAAGTGCCCACATGTGTATTGCAAATTGCAATTTTGATTACTTCCCTTCTCTCTCTATCCAATCCTTTCTTTGCCAAAGGACAAAAAGAAGAAATTAAAATGAAAATCCCAAAGAGGATTTATATATAAATCTATCTACACATCCAATATCTCTCTCACACGCACTCTTCTCCACGCACATAACTTTCGGTGCTCCTTTTTCTGCTCCTCTTCATTCTCTCTCTTTACGCTTTCTCTGTGTAAAGAGCCCTCAATTTGTTTTCCTTCCTTTCTTCTCTCAATTTTGACTTGTGGGTGTTTCTCATTTGGGCTTGTTTTTGTTCTTTTCAATTCTGGTAAGAAATCCTGGATCTTACCAATGGCTTTACTCTTGTGATTATTTATACTTTCTGTTCTTTGATGATTTTATGGACAACAAGTTTGTCTTTGTTTCACTTTATTCCTTGCTAATAAAAAAACTTTAGTCACATTGAAACATGACGTTCAAAGTGGGGTTGAATTTGTTTTTTCTTGAATAATTAGGATTTGGCGGTGGAAGGAGAGTTTGGATTTTTGTGCTTTTCTAGTTTGTTTGTTGGTGTTCTGTTTTTATGATCAGACTTAGAGAACCATGTGGATTAATTTAATTAAAAACTATTTCTGATGTAATTTCTTTTAGAATCCACATAGAATGATCAACACATCCCTTACTGACGTTTTTTCGATTTTTATTGTCACAAATACTATCCAATGTGGTCACAAGTTTTGTCATTGTCAAAATGTGAGTCATGGCGGAAATGGCAACTCATAGCTTAACTGAATAAAGCCCTTTTAATTTTGATGAAATTGAAAAAGCACCTGGGTTATTGATCACCATTTAGTTCCTTCCTCTTCAATAAAGGCTGTGGAAAATAAATCTTTTTCACCTAAAGGTTTTTGTATCATGATGTGTCTGAATGGCTGTTTATTAGTCTTTGTCTCTTTCTCTTCACCTTTGTTGTCACGTCCACTTATCATTGTGTTTCTTACCATTACAATTTACGTCTCTTACTATTTGTCTTTCACAATATATATATATATATATATATATGTTTCTGAGGAAGTGTAAGAATTTGGTAACTTTTTTGCTTAAAATTGTTTTATTACATTGTTTTTCAATTGACTTGTAGAAGATATATGGACTGAGTTTGGCATTTCATGGGAGGTATAGAGGACACTGAGCCGCCTTTGAAACGTGTAAAATTTCCCTTGGAATATTCGTCTCTTAGAAACATTGCGGCTTGCTCCTTGGGAGATGCGATGGCCAGACCTCTACCCTCCCAAGGAGATGGAGAAATAGTTGGGTCAAAGGGAGTTATAAAGAAATCAGAGTTTGTCAAAATCATAACAAGGGCTTTGTACTCACTTGGATATAACAAGAGTGGGGCAATTCTAGAGGAAGAGTCAGGGATACAGTTGTGCTCATCGGTAGTTAATGAGTTTATGCAACAAGTTGTTGATGGAAAATGGGATAATAGTTTAGCCACGTTGAAGAAAATTGATCATTTAGATGAAAATTCGGTCAAGACAGCAACCTTCTTGATATTGGAACAGAAATTTCTTGAGCTTCTGAAAATCGGCCAACACGATGCTGCATTAAGTACACTAAGAAATGAACTTGTGTCTCTTCGCATCAACACCAGTCAAGTTCATGAACTTGCTGCGTGTGTGATTGCTCCTTCAAATTGTTCAACACTTGGCCTTCCAAGTCAAGATATAGATTTTGCAAAGTCGAGATTAAAGCTGCTAGAAAAATTGCATAAGTTGCTTCCTGCTTCTGTCATGATACCGGAGAGAAGGTTAGAACACCTAGTTGAGCAGGCTCTTGATGTGCAACGAGATTGTTGTGCGTTTCATAATACGTTGGACGTTGATATTTCTTTGTATTCGGATCATCATTGTGGAAGAAACCGTATTCCTAACCAAACATTACAGGTACATTTGGATTCCCCACCCCACCACCACACCCCAAAAAACAGCCCCCTCCTCCTCTCCCCTCTCCCCTCTCCTCCCCCTCCTCCCCCCCCCCCCCCCACACACACACACACTCTCTCTCTGTCTCTCTCTGCATGAGGCCTAATGCATAATTTGGCCACAAGCTTAGTAACTCAAGCACCATCCATATAGGAGGTAAAACTTGGTCAAAAGTTTTGGAATAACAATTATTCCACGCCTGTTTTGCTCAGCATTTAGGTTAGCGTTGCTGGTTGCCAATTTTTTTTTAAGCTTGGTATATTTCAATTGCAGCACCTCAAGAAGAAACCCTTTCTTCGAAGTTGCTGCTTCAATCTAACTTGTTTTTGGGGTGCTTCTTTTTTCTTTTATTTTCTTTTATTATGTTTTTTTTCCCCAGAAAATCATCTGTAAATTGTCCACCAATTTCTCCTAATTGTTGGTTCTATCTCTTAACACAAGCAGAAAGACTAGTTGCATTCTAAGTCTCACGTCTTGTTATCATCACTTGAAAGCTTTTATGCAATAGTTCAGTTTGAGCTTTCTTTTGCAACCATTATGGCCTTCCATGATCAGTTTACCTCAACCAAAAAGTGATATTCACTGTCTCCCCCATTATTTTTGGTTTATTTTTTTTCCCTAATTATTTGTTTTTACCAGTTTCATCTTTGTTCAACTTATCTGACAGGTACTGCAAGGACATAGTGATGAAGTATGGTTTCTGCAGTTTTCACATAATGGGAAATACTTAGCTTCATCGTCGAAAGATCAGTCAGCAATGATATGGGAGGTAGCAATCTATTTATGTTTTTTGACTACTGAATATGAGAAATTCAAATTTTTGTGTTGTCTCTCCCTTTTAATGTTTATGGTTTGCATGTAAGCTACTTGAATTATATGTTAGATTGTCCTTAGAACATGATTCTGCATGTCTGTACATGTTCCTTTCTGCTGATTACTCTGATGTCTCTTCCTTAATTACTATAGTATGGTTTGTCTGTATTTTTTTGTTTAATTACTTTCACTGTCTTACTTGTACATCTGAAATCTGGCTTTTTTGCAAACGGAATATCTGTTGACCCTGTGATCCAGTGATGGAGATTGCAGGGCCAAGTCTACTTTTGCTTTGTTTTCCCTACATTTAGGATTTGAAGTCCCCATACGTATAATGTGAGGTCATTATCCTTTTTCTCAGAGATACTATGTATGTGTTTAGATGTTAAGTACAATGTAGGACATGGTGACTGGCAAGCATGTTTGCATGGTTGGTGCTATGTATGTTTATTTTTCGATTTTTTAAGATCCCTTATGGTGTTTCATGACTTCTCGGCATATATAAGGAAATGACAGCTGTTGCAGAGAAGGCTTATCTTCATTATACTTTGTTATGCAGCACACTATAGTTAGTCTATTCTATTTCTACTACGGTCTAATGAGATATGCTCTAATATCACTTTTCTCAATCGGACTATTGCATATTTATATAAATCAAAATGTGTCTCTTTATAGGTTAAAGATGATGGTTATGTGTTGTTGAAACATGTATTGACCGGTCACCGGAAACCGGTTTTAGTCGTCTCATGGAGTCCTGATGACCATCAGTTGCTAACATGTGGATTGGAGGAGGTCGTTCGGCGTTGGGATGTCAATTCAGGGGATTGCCTTCATGTGTATGAAAAAAATGGTGTCGGTCTAATTTCCTGTGGATGGTTTGCGGATGGTCGAGGGATATTCTCTGGGATGACTGACAAGAGTATCTGTCTGTGGGATTTAGATGGAAGAGAGCTGGAGTGTTGGAAAGGGCAGCGGACACTCGAGATATCCGATATGGCCGTAACTAGTGACGGGAAGATCATTAGTGTATGCAGAGAAACTGCAATATTATTACTTGATAGGGAGGCAAATTTGGAGAGGGTGATTGAGGAGGAGGAAATCATCACTTCATTCTCATTGGCCAAGGACAACAAGTTCCTGCTGGTCAATCTCATAAACCAAGAAATCCATCTTTGGAACATAGAGGGCGAAATCAAGGTTATGGCGAGGTACAAAGGTCACAAACGTGCTCGTTTTGTTATACGATCTTGCTTCGGGGGATTAGGGCAAGCGTTTGTGGCAAGCGGGAGCGAGGATTCACAGGTACCCTTTTGATAAAATAAATTGTTTGATGAGGAACTGGTCTAAATTATGGTTACGGGTGAATTTTTTAAGGGCCTTCTTTGATGGGATATACCTACCAGTAGTCTGCAGTTTTGAATATCGAGTCCTATAAGAATAGAGCATTTATATATATATTTAAAAGAAGTATGCTTATTTGACGAAATTTTATGTAGTCTGGCAGTAAAGAAACATGTACTAGCCATAGTCTATTTCTTTCCATACAATGCCTCTGAAATTCCTTTGGACTCTCCAAGTTAAATGGACTATAATTTAGGGTTCCGGAATTTTACTTCTTATGGATGCAGGTATATATATGGCACCGGGACTCGGGGGAGCTAATAATGTCACTGCCTGGACATTCAGGAGCAGTGAACTGTGTGAGCTGGAGCCCTTCAAACCTTCACATGCTGGCTTCGGCCAGTGACGATCGAACAATCCGAATATGGGGTTTGAAGAAGCGGCTAAGCTCAATGAGAGAGGCAGACTGTCAAAGCAACGAAGTTGTCGTGCGCACCCAGTCCAATGGAAGAGCATAGACATGATGATGTTTTTCTCTTTTCAAATATCCAAAAGTTGCTTCATCTCTGTCAAGAAAGTAACATTGTAAAAAAGAATGTGCAATTTCTGAGCATTCAGAATTGTTTGTTGGCTCAGGGTTGCCATATTGCCAAAAGAGTGGTTGCTGATAACACTGTTGCCTCTTTTCTTAGGGCCGTTTGGTTTGAGTACTCTTTGTACTCAATAAACTCAAACGTGGATTTGAGTATTAAGAATTCTTGAAATATGTGTTTGTTTCGTTCAAAATCTAAATCCTTTGAGTATCAAGAATCTAAGTTTTCAGTGTTTTGATTCCTTCTTAAACTTTTAATACTCGGATATCTTTGCTACAGTAAAAACTAAAATTCTCTCTACTATATTTGAGGGAAAAAAATCATAACTTCTTCATTTGATATCCAACTGAGATTTTTTTTTTATTATATTCCTAATAAAGAGAGGAATAAATTAAGATTCATATTGCATATTTTTTTGGATCATTAATATTAAGATTTTATTATATTTGTTAATAAATTAAAAGCTATTTTCATTACTTTTCAAACACAAATTTCAATTTTGTTTCATACTTAGATTAAAACTTAAATGCACATTCAAACGTTAATTCGGATAACAATTTAAATCACTAACTCAAATCTTAATTCAAATCACAATAACTTAAATTAAATCACTAATTTTAATCTATTTACCAAACAGACTCTTGATCTTTTGCATGAGCAGTCTGGAGTTCACCTTTGTATATTTGAAGAGCTAATCGCACTGCACTTTATTCGGCCAAAACGGTCATTTTGGTCAATTTGTCTTTTTTTTTTTTTTTTTTTTTTGTCTTTGGATTTTATTAAATTTGCGCATTTCAAATCCTTATCATTTATTTGCTCATATCAAAATATATGTTGCTACTCAAATAATTTTCCTATAATCTATTGAAATATTTTTATATCATATCTTCATAAATATGTTTTTTTTTTTAATTGCTTCATTAAAATATCTTTTTTCAAGGGGAAGGCTACCACGATAAATGCTAAAATTTTTCATTGATGAGGCACTTTTCTTCTAACCATTGGATGAAAAATCAATAGTTCAAGATTGTATCTCTTTAAAAATAAAAGTGGATCTAACTATATTTGATCATAATATTTTTTTAAGCTAATGATTATAAAAATAAGGAAAAAAAGCCTCAAAAAATCAAATCTAAAAAATAAAAATAGCAGGCGAACAGCTCGCCGCTCGACTGTGGAGGCAATCGATGGAGAAACTAAAACTCTCTCTCTCTATATATATATATGAAGTGAGGAAGCAAACATGGTGTTTTTTTGAGTTAAAAAAAGGAGAGCTCTTGGAGTAGGAAAGGCATTTTGACCTCTCCACCAAGTAATGTTATTTTTACTATTTGATTAACTTTTTAATAGTTTGATTTACGGTTGTTTACTTTAAAAATTTTCAACGTGCGATACACAATTATTTCCAATCGTAAATAAGGCTGTTAAAAAGTTTATTTCCAGTTATAAATAAGACCGTCAAAAAGTTAATCCAATATTAAAAAATTATTTTATTAGTAAAATCAAAATACATGTTTTAGCCACGTTACAAAAATCAAACAGTTTTATCAATTATTAAGTTATTTTGTTAAAAACGAGGCAAAACTATTTTTTCTCCTAAATTAAAAAAATAAAAAATTACATATTATACTATATTTTTAAAGGTTGTGTTTATGTACGTTACATTTACAAAAAATTATATTATATTATTATTTATATTATATGTTAAATTATGTTATAAATAAATATGTATAGTATTTATAAAAAAGTAAATATTAAAATAAGATGATGTTTGTAGGAGTGTGAAGGTTGTTGGTTTTGCTTGGTTTTGTTTTGTTTTGTTTTTTTGTTTTTTGTTTTTTGTTTTTTTTGTCAGGTGAGGGATTATTTAATTGGCAAATTCTGTACTCTAGTCTCATTTTCTTTCTTTTTGGTCAACACAACAGAAATCGGACTATCATCAGATATCAATAAATAGCAAGGAAAGGAAGAAGAAGAAATTGAAATTGGAAATGGAAAGGGAAAGGGAAAGCACGAGAATGGGAAGCGCACCGGCCCAAATTCCGACGAGCTTCGGCCACGAGCTCAGGGCTTGCCTTCGTTGTCGCCTTGTCAAGACCTACGATCAGGTCTTCTTCTTGTTCTTCTTGTTCTTCTTTCGTAGCTAAATTGCAATTCAATTACAGTTCTGAGAGTTAGGGTTTATTTCTTCTTTTTTCTGGAGATTGTGTTAGGGTTTATGTCTTTGATTTTGCTCCCATTTCCCCTTTAAAGTTGGATAACCTTTCTTGTTTTTTGAATATCATTATACCAGTTCAGGGAATCGGGATGTGAGAATTGTCCTTTCTTCAAGATGGACGAAGATAACGAGCGTGTCGGCGATTGCACTACTCCTAACTTCAATGGGTATATTCCTTTCTCATTTAATATTCCTTCGAGTGATTTTCTCTTCGTTAAGTACTTGACTCTGTTACAAATTGGATGCCCTAACTTTATCTTACGATGAGGAAAAAATTTACAAGAGAATCTTTTATTTATTTATTATTTTCACTAACCTCTATAATTTCCCTGAACTCGGCTGCCCCCTTTGTATAAGAAAATCTCATACTTCACGACTCTCTTTTTTCTAAAGGTCGATCTGATTACTATCTATGCGTTAGCCTAATAATTGTCACGATAATTAGGCTACGTGACTCAACAGAATCTTTTTTAATTCTTGTTGACACTATGTTTTTGCTTTGGATAGAATAATCTCAGTGATGGATCCAGCTAGAAGTTGGGCTGCTCGCTGGTTGCGAATCGGTACTTCTTATTCCAATTTTCCACTTTTTTTTTTCCTTATTTGTGCAATGTCCACAAAATTGGGTTTTTCAGAATTAAAACAAAATACCACCTTTCCAATCTCTAAGCGTTTATTTGCTTTTAAGTTCCTACGTGTTCTTCTATTTCCTTTTTTTAAGAATACTTGAATCTTTCCCTGCAAATTTAAACCCTTTTGTTGTGGTAATTCTTTGCCAGGCAAATTTGTTCCTGGTTGTTACACACTTGCGGTCTCAGAGGCTCTCCCAGAGGATATGCAGGTGAAATCAGGCAGCTTGCCATTTCTGATGTCTTCTCTTGTTTCATGTTTATCTAAAGAAGTTTTCTAATGCAAAAAACTTTAAAGTACTATGTTCTACTTCTATATATGAATATTAAACATTTGAAATTGGAGAGATGGCCATAGAAAGTGTAGTTACTTGTAGTGTACCTGATTTAGAGTTCCAACAGTAAGCTTGCTTAATTCTCCATAGGCTCTTCTGTTGGCCTCTAATTGCTTCTCTCTTTGATTAAAATGACATGCTTCTCTTCCTAGTTTAGCCCTGAGTTTTGGATTTTAGGTGTCTCGTTTGCTTTGTATAGCATTGGGAAAGTTCATGTGTGTATTTGGCAATAAATGTTACATTAGATTCTGAAATGAAAAATTTGCACGCTATCTTTTTCTTTTCAGTATCATGAATTTGTCGTAGCATACTCCTTGCATTCTAATAGCAAATGCCAGCTTTATAGTGCCTCTTTTTGTGATGATGGCAGCAGTCTGCATAAAAAGTAGGCTTAAGAATTTAGATATCTAAAGTTTTACTGATTAGCTTGTCAGCATGTTCATTTTTCTCTATTCTTGCTTTATCTTTCATTCTCATTTTTGTTGCCAAATTCACAATTGATCAAATATTAATAAACTGGAGGCAATTGGAAGACAGTTTTTGCCTGGGATATTATTACCACCTGTATTTTTTTCTTTTTCACACAATACTGTTTGTGTTTCAGTTTTAAAATCCTTATGAAACATTCAATTCAACGCCAACAATACCATAAAAATTGGCAGCGGTTGCATTTTTAGTTTACATTCAGCTTATGTTTAGCTGTTGAATTTCTCTTCTCTTGGCTAATACCTTTGGACTTGCTGCAGAATTTGTGTGAAGATGAGAGAGTGCAATATGTGCCGCCAAAACGAGCCATGAAATAGTGGTGGGATGTTGCAGCAATTGTATGTTTGAACATCGTGACTTGAGGTACTTGAAAAAAAAAAAAAATCCGATAACTCAATCAGAGTATCGTTAATGTAGCATGGCCTGAAGTGCGATGTTGCATCCAAAACCTTAATCAGAGTATCGTTCATGTTGCATTTTGTTTTCTATATATAAAAAAACAGGATATATATTTTTCTAACTTGTAGAGATGTGGGCTAATCGACATATCAATTCTGTCCTCTTTTTGAAAATGTGCTTCAAATTCTTTTGATTTTTCAAAACTACAGAAGCAGTAGTCTTTGCGGGCCTAATTGTCAGGATAACTTTCATTTGAAATCATACTGCGTAGACAAAATCTCATCCTCCAGTGTATCTTGGGGCTCGGGAAAGTGTCCCCTACAACCTGAAATCGGGGTATGAACTGTAGGAACAAATAATGCATGATTTGCCGACCGGAAGATGACAGCTTGGGTGTAAGAGTCTTTGCCTGCAGACTTGTGAAATACACGATTGAAACGCTTGTTTAAATAAAGTTTGAAAATGAACCACCGGTTGAATTTAGGTACAAAATGCTATCGTTGCGACATTGGCAATCAGGCACACTACTAAATTCTGATTGCTGGAGTGGCTCTACCAACTGAGCCATATACCCTCATTTTTTTTTTTTTTTTTTTATATCAGAGAGATTATCCTTGAATTAAATTTAAAATCCCATTTAAGTAAATCTTCACGCCTAGGAGAATTTTAGGAGCGATAACACGAAACTGGAAATATTGAGGAGTGACACGTTAGTTTCAAACGCTATGTATTTCTTTTTATTATTACTATTATTATTATTTTTTCTTTTTTGAAAGGGATGTATTGCACTCTTCAACCGTGGTTTTTGTCAACCAAAAAAACAAATTGTATCCAAACTGATTAAAGTTTTTTCCTTTTTTTAAGAGTTAAAGATTTTTTTCGTGGAAAATGTTGAAACAAATTAAAATAAAACAAAATCAATAAAAAGGTAAAATGGGCATTTCACATCCCAAAAAAAGGGGTTTTAGACTACCAAAACTATGTTTTGGAAAACATAGCAAGGTACTCTTTGTGGATGCTAGGATCTACACAATCACATAATTGAAGAAAATTAGCACAACAAAGAAAACATTGAACATGAAATCAATGGGCTTGGTGACCGTTGTCGGTTTCTCTTCACCACGAAATGACTGGTTTAGAGTGATAATAAAGATAAGATCAAACATAAAACATAAATAAACGAATGAAAGCATAAAAAAAAATCCACACCGAGAAATAAAGAGGATAACTTCAAGAGTTGGGCAACGTCCGCTAAGTCTCTTGTATTATGCTCTTTTGCAAATAGAAAGCAAGTATGCCAGGTCCGTTTTGATCGCTCTGTCTTTCTTCTATCTCGGTCGCTTTCTTTTGAGTGAATTGGACATCAATTATAGACCCAAGATGACTTTGAAATGCCAAGTCGTGGCAGACTTTGTAGTAGAACTTACCTTAAACATTGAAAAGGAAGCGGGTGAGCGAACGTAAGAATAGGAAGTTGAGTTGGCAAACTATTGATTTCGCCGACATGGGAAGCTATGGAGCAATCGTTTAGGCTAGGCTCTAAGGCGACAGACAATGAAGCTGAGTATGAAGCCATCGTGGCAACTCTACAGCTCGCGAAGGCCATGTCGGCTAAGAAAATAAATGTGTCAATTGATTCTTAATCAATTGTGAATTAAGTCAATGGCGAATATGGAGCGAAGGACTTGAAGATGTCAAAATGGTTAGACTTGGTGAGGAAGTTAATGGAGGAATTAAAACAGTGCATCGTCGAGCATGTGCATAAGGAAGCTAACTCAAGGGCTGACGCGTTCACAAACCTAGGGTCGACCATAGAAGTTGTCATGAAAAGAACGATTCCTATAGAGTATCTAGAGACACCAAGCATAGATGTCAATCGATCTAATGGAGAACTGGCAATTGCCACTCCTTGCGTATATTGAGAAGGGAATGCTATTGGATGATAAACAGCAAGCCAGAAAGATTAGGACCCAATGTGTGAGATATTCAGTGATCAGTGGAAGGTTATAAAAGCGATCCTTCTGGGCACCTTATCTTAGATACCTTGGAGATGAGGAGTGGAGCTATGTCATGAAGGAAGTACAGAAAGGACAGTGCGAAAGTCACTCCTGAGGGCGATCATTATGCAGCAAGATTAAAAGGCAAGTTTAATGGCTAGCCCGAAACTATAGGACCTAATGTGTGAGATACTTACTGATAAATGGGAAGTTATAAAAGCGATCCTGCTCGGGACCTTATCTCAGATACCTTAGAGGGGAGGAGTCGAGTTATGTCATGAAGGAAGTATATGAAGTATAGTGCAAAATTCACTCTTGAGGGAGATCGTTATGCAACAAGATTAAAAGGAAAGGTTATTATTGGTTGACAATGTTGGTAGACTACGAAGTAGACAACAAGAAGTGCGACAAGTGCCAGCGGCATGCTCCGTTCATCCATCAGCCTGCGGAAGAGATGTCCTCCATAAACGCTCCTTTCTTGTTCATGAAATAGGCCGCGGACGTCGTAGGTACCTTACCGATTGCTTCGGGGCAAAAAAAGTACATGCTGATTCCTTGCAAATTATTTTCCAAAGTGGGTAGAAGCGGAAGCATACTCCAACATTAAGTACATAGACGTAGAGAGTTTCTTCTGGCATAACATCATTTGCAGACATGACGTCCCAACGAAAGTAGTAACAGGTAATGGGCCTAGGCAAATGACCGACGAATCACCATTATCTTTGGTGTATGCGATGGAGGTAGTCGTACATGCGGAAATCGACTTGCTGACGCTAAGGACGGAGTTATTGTGCGAGAATGAGGAGTTGAATAATGAGGCAACATTGGATAATCTCGTCCTGCTCGACGAGAAACGAGATCGAGCGCTTGCAAGACTTGCGAAGTACTAGCAAGATGCAGCCAGGTACTACAGCAACAAGGTCCGACCGCGACACTTCGAGGAAGGAGATCTACTCCTAAGGAGGGTGTCCTGAAATACCAAGGCATTAACATTGGGAAGCTAGTAGAGAATTGGGAAGGTCTATGCCGAGTGAAGAAGGTCATACGTTCGGGAGTATATTGACTCGAAACTTTCGATGGTGTCAAAATGATCAAGAGCTAGAATGCCCACCATTTAAGGAAGTACTATGCTTAATTTAACTTTCTTTATCATGTTATGTTTAATTTGGCTGTTTCTGTTTTCAAGCTGTTTTGCCTTCTATAGCTTTCCCTTTCGCTTCGCTCGATTTGTTACTCAGTAGGTTGTCTTTCATGTAATCCCTTGTAAGTCGAGAAAGCACAAAAGGAACATAGGATTGTAAAAAGAACTAAAAATGGCTTCATCTCTACCTATGGGCATGTTGACAGCCCGTGATCCTATAAACGGCCACAACGGTGTTATTAAAATCAATTCATGTTCCCCATTAGACACTTTGTGAGAAAAAGCAAACACCGCTTTCGGGCTACTTGCCTTAAAATCTGAGTACTTGCTCTTGATATTTTCACATCAAAACCAAGAGTACTCCACCGAAGTTCGAGCGTGTGTTTAAAACGATTCACTCGTAATCACTTCGCCCGTTGCCAAGCAATATATTCGCAGCCTAAGCATTCATTACCAAGTAACTTGGCTGTGGCCTAAGCGTTCATTGCTCATTCGCTCGTTACTCTCCGAGCCCAATCCTGACACTTGCTCCCAAATGACTCGCTCACAAGTAGAACACTCACAAAAAGTTGAAGCACTCGATCGTATGAGTGAGTGATCTATCAGTCGAACGAACGATTGATCAAGTAAACGAGCAACCGCTCACTCAAACATTTTCAACATAACCAAGGCAAATGAAAGCACTAAGCTGATATTATCCGAAAAGGAGACAGGGTAATCCACCCTTGTCAAGTAGTATGATGTTAAAACCCTTTCTTTAAGGCACCAATGAGAGAACATAAGTCATTTCTGCTCCTCAATGTCGTAAAACAACTTTGTGTTTTGTGGGGGGGGGGGGGGGGGGGGGGGGGGGTGGGGTTGGGGGGTGGGGGGCGCACCCCACCACACCATTGCTTAGTAATATTGGTAAAGTGACGAGACAAGCATTATTCTAACTAAAGAAAAAAGGAAAGCAAGAAAAGGGAAACACACACGAGACAAGCCAATAATGGGCGCGCGCCCCACCACACCATTGCTTAGTAATATTGGTAAAGTGACGAGACAAGCATTATTCTAACTAAAGAAAAAAGGAAAGCAAGACAAGGGAAACACACACGAGACAAGCAAATAATGAAGCTAGGAAACAGCTGCTTCGCCCATTCATTATATGGCCCGATGGAAAAGTCTTGCAGGCTACACACCAGTAGCAGAAAAAAGAAAGAAAGAAAAAAATAAAGTTCTAGCAAATTTCACTAAACATAACAAAAGCAAATGAATACCAATCGAATGACAGATAAAAGGAAGATGGGAGACAATAGGACTTTGCTACAAGACGAGCCTAATCCGAGGTAGCGGTTGAGGTTCGATCGTTGTCACCGTCTTCACCCGAAGGCCCTTTCTTGCCTTTGTCAAGCATGGTCGTTGAGACGGGAGTGGTACACTTTGATTTGTCACTCGAGTCAACTGAGTCGGCATCTCCATCTCGACCACTATCACCCTTGCCTTTGCTCAAGTCGCTTACAAATTGCAACTCTTCATACTCTTGGATGACTCGATTAATCTCCCATGAGTTATCTTTCTTGTTTTTGTCTTCCACGGAAAGATCATAGCGAGTGTAACACAGGCATCGCCAATCTTTCGATCCATGTCATCTTTGAGTTTCTTAATCTTTGACTCATGGCTTGACACAGTTTGCTTTAGCTCCTCGACTTGGTTGGACTTGGTGTGAAGGGCCTCTTCAAGCTCATAGATACGTTCAATGTATGAATTCAGTTCCACTTCTGACGTTTTCTTCTCCTCAAGAGCTTCCTCTTTTAGTGCAATCTCATCGTCTCTTTGATGAATGACTTCACGAGACAAGTCCTTTTAAACTAGGAGACAATTGTATTGGATGCACACCTTTTTTAAACAGGTTAAACCTCAAGAGCTTCACGGCTTAACAGGAAGCTCTTGAGGTTTAACATGGCCGTGCGTAGTTTTAAAAAAGGTGTGCATCCAATGCCGTAGTTTTAAAAAAGGTTAAAAACATCCCCCTTTTTTAACCTATTAATAACATACTTCATGGATTCCAAAGTGGAACAAAAACTTGGTTACTCCCCCTGCACCACTTTTAAACTTTTTCTAAACACAAAACTTTTAGATTTCGACGTTTTTAACAAAACTCTGTGACTATGCAAAATCACAATAGTGACGCTAGAATAGGTTTCGAGACAGTTTTGAAAAACTGTTAATGGCTGTCCAGAAACAATTTTGGTGCTGTTCAAAACTGGGAGCTGCAATGATTGGCTGTTTAAGGCCATTTCAGGTCCGAATTTCGTGTTTTGTTGAACATGAAAGTTTTAGTTTTTGACGAGACAAACAACTTTCATGGAGAAATGTTTTTCAAAATCTGCCTCTAAAATACAGTTATGGATAGTTTCTCAAAACTGTCCAAAAAACTATATTTATGGGCTGAAAAGATTTTTCAGGTTTTGGGTCATTTCGAGTCCGCATTGCAATTTTCACCAAACATGAAAGTTTTAGTTTTCGACTAAATGAAGAACTTTTATGAAGAAATTTTTGTAAAAATCTTCCTCTACAATGGACTTTAATTGGAATTTATGAAAACAATCATGACTTTTTAATCGGTAAAGTTTGCAAGATTTAACCGAAAAACGAATATGCTAAGGACAGTGATCGGGACTTTCAAATGAACACGAAAGTTATTAAATCATGAATTTAAAACAAGGAACTTTAATGGAGAAAAAGTTTATAACAAAAAATCTTTAACATATAGCTTCATGATAATTTTTTAAAACTAATTGAAAAAGTACCTTTCGGCACTACTTTTTATAAATAAAGTTTGCATGGCTACGAAATCCTATTTTTTGACAAACCAAGAAATTACAACGCTTTAGACAAACTATACAAGCCCACGATTAAGTGTTTTACCAATTTTGAAAATTACTTTATAAAGTGATTTTTATTCAAAACTTTGTGTTATACAGATATGATTTCTAAATGATAAACTTTTAACAGTTTTCAATTGAACACTAAAACGACTATCATGAAAACTTGATACGCTAGATTTTTAGTATTACCATGTTAGGCATAGGTCCAATGCTCGCCTTAGTCTAAAAGCCACTCGGTCATAGTTTTCACGATATGGTGTATAAAACACCTTAGGATCGTTTTTGGGCTTAATAGGCTTATAAGCCAGTTACGAGCCCACTAATTGAATCAAGAAATGGTTAACTAAAACTTAGTTCAAGAAGCATGAAGTTATGTAAATTCTAATTTAGTTAATTAAAGCCATATAAATTAGTAACGATACGATAATTAATTAATTATTTAAATTAATTAATTATCAATCTTAACACGAATTAAAGTTAATTAAGGAAAACTAAAAATTACGAGGATTTAATTTGTTAAACCTTGTAATAAGAAATAATGATTTCTTTATGATAGTTGATACAAGGGAAATGCAATCTAATGAAATGATCAAAATCCTTACGAGTATGCTAATATTAATTTAGCATAAAATAAATTGTTTTTACACTCCTAATGAGTGTTGTTCTATAGAATTGATTTTTGATAGAGGGTAGGAAATTTTGGGCAAGTAAAGAAACCTATGACAAGAAAACATAAGTAGGAACTTCCTCTACGTTACAAATAATTTAAAATAAATGTTTTTTAGTAGTAATGTTAGTCTAAATTTTATGCTTAAGTATGTGACGTTATGTCATGCTACATGCTCATTAATTAGTTCAGTGAAACGTTTAAGGTAAAAATTAAATATGAAGGTCGTATCAACCTCTTGATCTATGGGGAAGGCTTAAGATTTAAATACATAATTTAAAATGAATTAGATCACGGTATTGTTAGGACCTTGCAAACCCTAACTTCCCATTGATCGTGCACAACAGGTACGACTACTCGGGCCTAATAAAATAATAACACAAGATTATAACTGAGCATAATCAGCACATGCATATTATTGTCATATGATATTTTAAATGTTTTGCGAGTTATAGTTCCTACTTGTTGAGTGAAAGCTCATCCAAGAATGTTCATATTGTAGATAAGCAACTTATCAGTAATACTTGATGGACTAATGACGAAGCGGTAGATGGTTAGAGTGGAGTCATGAAAAATGGATACTGCGTGCTTTATCTTCCGTAACTATTTTTGTTATGTATGACTCTTTTGATTATGTTTGAAACTATATGATTCTAATATTGTGTATGTGTGTTTTGGATGACTATTAAACCATTAAAAATTTTATTACTTTTGTTGCAACAAAGAGTTACTAGTTATGAATTATGAGTTAGCTAAATATTTAATTTAGTAAAAAAAAGGTTTTGTAAAATTGTCTAATCTAAATAAATGTAAGTTACTAGTTATAAGTATTTTAGATTCGGTAGATCATGATTAGCTTGAGTGTTAATTGTTATTTTGAAGATCTTCTAATTTAAATTCGAATGTTAATAGATTATTTTATCTTTCTTGGGTATTATCCAGAAAAAATCTTTCAGAATACACTGAGATAATATAGGCCAATATCATTTTTGGGTTTTTCTAGACCCAATACCCAACTAGGCTTAACTTGATGACTCGACAACATTTGCCCCTAACTTGTGACACTTCTACCGTAGCCGAAGTGCCTCGAGGTCGTTAATGGGTCAACTAGTCAATATCTTCCTAGAGAAGTCTCTTGGGCTTCTAACAATTAATGATGGTAACGGAGTTGAGAAGTTGCCTCAATTAGGATGTCAGATCGTGGGTGTTAAATGTCATGTCATGTGTCAAGGACATGCATTAAGCCATTAATTCAAAGAGGCGTTTTCCCACTTAAATCTCGGTGGCTAGATAAGGATCTTTATTCTTGCCGATGGATCAATTTATCTGATCTACGGTCAATATCCAAGATGTCTTTTAGTATAAATACATAAGAGTTTAACCCATTTATATTTTTTTGAACGATTTTAGAAGCCGAAACTCTGCTAAAAAAATCTCTACCCTAACCCATTTCACTTGATCTTCACTATAAATTTCTACAAGGAAAGCCGTTTCAAAGCATTTTGAGCTTGCTTAGAAGAGTTGCGACGTTGATTTCAAAGAATCAGTATCCAAAAAAGGTAGCTTTTTGGCCTCTCAACTTTGTATATGATTTTTGCTTGATTCTGCCTTGTTTTTGGGACTTAAATCTTCTTGTTTGTGTTTTTTGGCGTGGTCTGTAAGTCTGTGTATAGAAATTTCTACCTTTTGGGATCGTTTGGGATGTTTTGTTTTTCGGTTTTTCCATTGACTTTAAACTTATGGATGAACTTGGTCATTGAGTTCATATTTAGTCAAAAATTGTAGTTTTTCATAGGTAGAGGTTTCTCAGCTATTAGGACTTAAGACATTTTTCTTTGCTCTTGTTTATTTGACCTTGACAGATAATCATGACTAAAGATCTCGATAGTGGCTGAGAAGCCAACAGGGTCATAGTTTTAAGAGCTGACTTCATTAACCAATCCAGCACATCGGGGAGTACGTCAATTCCAGATTTGGAAGGCACTGTCATTGAAGAAATTCAGCTTAGGTCTCATCGCGAGAGATTCAGAAAAGCTGCTACTCTAGAGGTTGACCTTGACGAAATCATGAGAGACATTGATGAATACCCTGAAGACCTCGAAGTGGCTGATGAGGACGCGGACTAGACTGACTCGATGGACAAGCTCTTGGGAAGAATGCCTCTCAGTCTCAAGAATGTGATAAAAACTCCATAAGCCTACCCTAAGGTGGAGAGCCTTTATCCCCTTACCTCAGGGGACGAGTTGTTTGGAGATCCCACGGTAGCCGCATTTTGGTCTAAGGTGCACCATGGTGTTGTTTATAAGAAATTCCATGAGTTTTTTGGCTCGTCTGGCCTTGGCTACATTATGCCGGGGCCTGAGGATATAGCATCAAATCCTCTTGAGGGCACCATCGCTGTCTACACCAACACTCTATCCTACAGCATTTTTCTTTCCTATCACCCTTTCCACAAAAAAGATTTTTTTATGAATTTGGTGTTGCTCCACCTTAACTAAATCCCAATGGTTAGAGAATTTTATCCAGGTCTTACATTCTTTGGAAAGTCCACCTGAAGGCCAAGCTGACCGTGCGGGAATTCCTTAGATGTTCATGATAGAGGCAGTATCTAATCAGCATGGTTTCTTTTACCTTATGGCCTATTCAAAGATTGGTAAATTAATCACTAGGAAGCCAAGTTTGACTCGAAGGGTGGAATGAGTTGTTATTCTTCTTGAAAGGGTCTTTTGACCATGACTAGACTGAGATGGAGGATCCCATTCTAGTTAGGTGACATTTTGCTTGGAAATGTTATTGTCTGATCTATTCCCCGCACTTTTCTAATACAAGGCCAAAGATAACCTTTGCCTTTTCTTTTTGCAGATACTTCACCTCCTCGCCCAGTTTAGATGAGGATGAGCTTGCTTGCATAGACGTAACTTTCAACGTACCCGAGTAGCTTCGTTTGTACGAATCCTTGTCCAACAGCTTCAATCTCTTGGCCATTGGATTTTCCAAGCTAGCTGTCTTTTTGAACATGGTTACTAAGGTAGGCCCTAGTGAGATGTTGTTACTCACAAGCCCAAGCCTGTTGTTAACCTTAGCAGTAGAGAGGAAGAAGAGCAAGAAGGTCTTAATTAAATCTATACAGTGTTAACTTTCTAAAAAATTTTTCACAAAAAGTTTTCAGTAATAGACCTGGTATTTTTTTCTTGGTTGCTGATATGGTGTCAAAGTTTTCAGGGATGAAAAGGTCGGGTGCCACTTCTTAGGGCACCGAGGAAACCAAGAAGGGCAAGTACGACACTTCTAAGGTCAGCTGGTCTCAAGCGGGCCAGTCTAAGGGCGGCTCATCTTCTAGTAATAACCCTCCCGACAAACGTCCACCTTCTCAGGCTGTGACTATCCGTCCAGTTACAGTCTTGGGCACTAGTAAATCCAAAGGCAAACAAACCCAGGCAGTCTCCATGGTCCTTGCTGACGACCTCTCGGCCGTGGTATCTCACTATTCACCCTAGATGGGCTCTATCATGGAGACCATATACGAGAACTACAGCAAGCGGGAGTGGGTCGACCTATAGGGGGAGACAAGTTTAGAGCAGCATAAGTTTTTACTTGGGTGCAACATGAGGGTATGTGACCACCTACTCGGTGTTAATTCTTTTTCTCATTTTCTCTGGCATTATCACAATACTTTTGTTTGTAGACTCTTATATCTTCTCTTGCCAGCTACAATCTCTACACCATTGCTATTTATCAGAAGGAAAAGACAGACACTAGATCCCTAGAAGCCGAGAAAAAGATGGACATAGCCAAGAAGAAGTTAGAGACTTGTTGAAGGAGAAAAAGAATGCCGAGGAGCTCCTTGCCTAAGTTGAGTTGAGGATTAAGACCCTTAACGGGATTTTGGCACACGAGGAGGCTGAGTTCCATAAGGAAGTTGCCGCTGCTCGTACTGAACCCATGGAGGAATTCAAGTCATCAATTGAGTTCACTCAGATTAAGGACGACTCTTATGATGAGGGAATCAAGTCAGTAATTGCTACTTGTAAGGAGAAGTTCCTTGATCTTGATTTGAGTTTTCTCATGGCACCAGTTGAGGAAGTCACGAGGGATGCCATCGAGACTGATGCTACTGCTCCAGTATCTTAGTCTTGCCTGATCTTTTTTTTAATTTAAGTTTTTATAATGGCCATAAGGCCGAGACTATGGGGCCTTTATGCCCGGATTATATATATATGTTTTGTTTTTTTGTAATATGAGGACCTTTTTTGCAAATCACAAACTTGTCAGTAAAATTTTATAAGTGTAAATGCCCAATGACTACTAACCGAGCTTTTACGTAGCCTACTTATTTAATTGGCTAGGTTTTAGGAAAAGTTTACAAGTGTAAACAACTAAGCTAACTAGGTTAAACTATTAACCTTTTTTTTTTTTTTTTTGCTCTTTTGCTTTTAACTTACGATTATTTTGCACAAGTGTAAATAACTAGGCTGATCACCAAGCTTCTAATTTGGCTAAGTTGATTGCGTCTTTGGTTCTAATTTAACACGAGTGTGAAATAGCCAAGCTTGTTATCTTCTTTGGTCTTTATGCATGAATATATAAAACTAAGATCACTATGCCTCTTTAAGTTAAATATATTGCTTTTTCAGCAAAGCGCAAGTAACTAAGACAGGCTTTTTAACTTTGGCTTAGGGTGGTATACTTTGTGCATCAAGTTACCCCCTATCCTTGGTTGAGTATTATGCTTTGGCATTGGACATAAAGCTCTTAAAGTAAAGTAAAAATAATTTATTGAATAACCTCAAAAACTTGATTAATTTCTTAATAGGGAAAAATACATAAGCATTTTGCCTTCTAATGTCCTATAAAGGAAAAACATAAATGATAGGATGGCATAATGATGATATGGCTTGAGATGAGCTACATTCCATGGGTGATCTATTACCCGACCTGCAAGATATTCGAGGTAATATATGTTTGGTCTAACAATTCCTCGAACACGATATGGTCTTTCCCATGTTGTTTCTAAAGGTCCAGCATTCTTCTCTTTGCTATTCTAGGCTACTCGTCTAAGGACTAGGTCACCTACAGAGAAGCTTCTTTCTTTGACCTTTTTGTTGTAGTATTGAGATGCTCATTGTTAATATGCTGCCTACCTAATTAGTGCTTCTAAACACTTTTCCTCTAGTAGGTCTAATTCCCTATTCATCAGTTCTCGGTTCATGACTTCATTATAATCGACAACTTGGCTACTTGGAGTTGTAATCTCAACTGGTAATACGACTTCTACTCTATAAGTCATTGAGAATGGGGTTTCTCTAGTGGACGTCCTAAAGGTGGTCCGATATGCCCATAATACTTTAGGCAGCTCTTTGGCTCATACGCCTTTTAGTTGATCAAGCTTCTTCTTTAGTGTATACTTCAAGACCTTGTTGACTACTTCAACCTGGCCATTGTTCTGTGAGTAAATTGAAGCTGAGACACTTTTTTTGATCTCTAGACTGTCACAAAACTTCCTTGTTTTAGCATTATCGAATTGCTTAGCCTTGTCCGAGATCAAATAATTAGGGACGCTAAATATACACATGATGTTATTCTAGATGAAGCTTGTACATTTAGCCTCAATGATCATAGTCAAGGGTTTTGCTTCTACCTATTTCGTGTAGTAATCAACAGCTACAATGGCATATGCATATCCTCGGGGTGCAATGTGCAGTTGTCTGATAATATCAATGCCCCCATTTAGCAAAGGGCCAAGGCTAATAACCGAGGTAAGAGGGTCAATAGGTGACCTAGGAATAGTAGCATATCATTGACATTTTTTGTACTTTTGCACATACTCCATTGCCTTTTTCTTCAATGTTGGCCAATAGTATCCTTGTTGCAAGTCCTTATACGCTAGTGACTGCCCTTTGGCATGATTTTCATAGACTCTTTTATGGATTTCTTTTAAAAAGTTACGGGCCTCCTTTTTATCCAAGCATCTAAACAATGGTGTAAATTTCATCGACAGTAGAGAACATCATCAAATATTAAGCACCGAACATCATCAAACAGTAGTATCCTTGTTGCAAGTCCTTATACGCTAGTGACTGCCCTTTGGCATGATTTTCATAGACTCTTTTATGGATTTCTTTTAAAAAGTTACGGGCCTCCTTTTTATCCAAGCATCTAAACAATGGTGTTAAATTTCATCGACGATAGAGAACATCATCAAATATTAGGTACCGAGCAGCCTTGTACTTCAAACTTCCTGCTTCATCTTAGTCATCAAGTAACACTCCATTTTTCAAGAAATTATAAATTGGAGCTATCCATCTATCAGGTGCAATAATGGGAAGCAAATAGTCTAGCTCTTGATTTTGAATTGTTAGCTACTCCAGTAGCTTAAGTGGTATGGCTTTTAGCAGTTGGAAGTCTTTAGCTATAGCAAGCCTTGCCAGTGCGCCAACGTTGCTATTTTCTACCCGGGGTATTCTGAGGAACTCATGGCATTCAAACTTTTTTAGTTTGTCCTTTACCTTATTCATGTATGTGGCCATTCGTTCTCCCTTAGCCTCATAATAATCATTAATTTGGCTTACATGACCTGTGAATCGCTATAGACAGTGAATGAGCTTACCTTTATATGTTTAGCAAGTCGTAATCCTGCAAGGATGGCCTTGTACTCAGCTTCATTGTTAGACGCCCTAAAAATGAACCTGATTGCTGAGGTGATCCTGTATTCTTCAAGGCTTATCAATATGAGTCCTGCTCTAGCACCGTGTTCATTGGATGACCTATCTACATATAGCTTCCACTTGGGAAGTTTTGGTTCCACTTCCATCTTTTCAATGTTTGGTTAGGCAGTGACTTTTGCTATAAAGTCTGCTAACGCTTAGGCCTTTATTGCTTTCCTTGAGACATAATTGATGCCAAAGCCACTCAGCTCCATTGCTCGCTCTAATAACCACCTTGAGATATTTGGCTTTTGGTGTGCTTGTATTAGGGGGTAGTTGGTGAGGACATCAATTGTGTCTTCCTGGAAGTAATGTGGAAGCTTTCTAACTATTACTATTAGAGTGAGTGAAAGCTTTTCCATGTTAGTGTACCTAGCTTTGGTGTTTAGGAGATGCTTGTTGGCATAATAAACAGGCATAAGGACCAAGTTCTCCTTTGATGATCACTAAACTTACTGCATGCTCTGAAGCAGCTAGATAAACATATAGTTTCTCATCAAGTAATGTCTGTGAAAGGATAGTGCTCGACTAAGATGGATTTTAAGCTCCTAAAACACCTCCTTACACTCAAGAGGCTTAGCCCCTCTAAGAGCGTTGAAGAAAGGAATGTACTTATCTGTTGCCTGAGAAATAAAATGATTTAATGCTGCCACACCTTCAATAAGCTTCTGCACATCTTTTGGATTTTTCAGTGATTCCATTTCAATGAGAGCTCTAATCTTTTCAGGGCTTGCTTCTATACCGCGTTGATTCACCATAAAATTGAGAAATTTCTTGAAGATGCTTTGAAAGCATACTTCTGAGGGTTGAGCTTCATGTTATACTTTTAAAAGAATCTCAAATGCTTCTCTAAGGTCGGCAGTATGTCTATAAGTCTTTTGACTTTTCACAAGCATATTGTCCATGTAAACTTCCATGTTTCTTCTGATCTGGTTTTCAAACATCGTATTCTCCAGTCTCTAATATGTGGCTCCTGCATTCTTGAGATCGAAAGGCATCTTCATGTAACAGTACAAACCTCTGTCAGTAATGAACACTATATGCTCTTCTTCGAGGCCATACACGGAGATCTAATTGTATCCAAAATATGCTTCCATAAATCTCATCAGCTCATGACCTACCATTGCATCTACTAACTGATCTATCCTTAGTAAAGGAAAGCTATTTTTAGAGCATGCTTTATTTAGGTCAGTACAATCTACACAGGTACGCCACTTGCCATTTGGCTTTTTAATAAGAACTGGATTTGCTACCCAGTTGGGTAATGGGCTTCTCTAATGGTTTTATTCTTGGTCAACTTATCTACTTCCTCATGCAAGGCTTGATACCTTGCTTCGTTCAATGACGTTCTTTTCTGCCTCTTTGGTTGGCATATGGGATCTATGTTGAGTCGGTGGTAGATAATTTGTGGGGAGATGTCTTTCATATCATTATATGTCTAAGCAAAGACATCAAGATTACCATTTAGGAATGACATCAAATATGCACGGTGTCTAGCACTGGGCTCGGTCCCTATCTTCAAAATCTTGCTCGAGTCATCATCATTGACTATTACTTCCTCTTGGTCTTCCACTGGTTTTGCAACTATGATTTCATCATCCATTCTTGGATCAAGGTCTCTCATTTGGTGGAGGTGTATGGTTGACCAGCATCATTCTATGCTTGGGGAATTCATAGTCTCTAATTGAATCTAAATATGTGGCTTGTGCCTCGTATTGGTCACCCCACATCTCTCCTACCCCGTGCTAGTCACCCTGTAAACTAGGACTGTACAAAAAAACTGAAAAACTGAAATCGACCGAACCGAATCGAAGAACCGCTCGAGAAAAGACCGAAAAAATCAGTTTCATGAAAACCGAACAGGTTCGATTCGGTTAATCGAACCAAATTTTTGTGAGTGGTTCGGTTTCGGTTTTGACTTCTTATAAATCGAACCAAAACTGAATGCCTATTCTACTTCAAAGCTAAATAATATTTTTTTTAGCATATTTCGGTTCGGTTATAGTATTTTTTTAGCACCATTTCAAAAAGAACCTAAATAATACACAATACATTGTACTATTTTAGCAATTCTTTAACAAAAAAATAAAATAAAATACAATAAACTGATAGTACGCTTCTTGTCTACCATTAGCTAACCTTTTCACAAAACCGACCGAACCGAACAAAACCAACAATGAACGGTCGGTTAACCGACCGAATACTCTTGGTATGCGGTGCGGTTTCGGTTTTGCAATTTTAAAAACCAAAAGTTGCGGTTCGGTAACCGAACCGACCAAAAACCGATGAAACGCGGACCGAAGAACACCCCTACTGTAAACTTCGTGGTTGCCGATCATGGCTGACACTAGTAATGCATCATTATGAGGGAAGTGAACTTCTCAGGCATCTTCCTTAGAGAAGTTCATTTTCATACTAGTTCTCCTCGGTATTTTGGATGGTCTCTCGTCTACCTTTTTTTAATTATGGAAGGGCCTGCCTTTGACCTCCCGAGCATAGTTATTTTAAGATTGCCTAGAATTTCCACCAAAATATGGTCCTCCATGAATAGTGCGAATTACTCCTGCATGGGGTTGATTGTTTCCTCCTTGGGGAGCTAGATTGTTTGGGTCTGCCCATACGCTGCCTAAATGATTTTCTCGGACATACTCTATCAAATAACCTTTCCTAATAAGATCTTCCATCTCATCCTTTAAGTCAATGTATTCTGTAGTGTTATGACCGACCTATCCATGAAACCTACAATGCTTATTCCGATTTCTCTCAGTAGGGTTTTTCCTTATTGGGATTGGACTTCTCAGTATGTTATGGTTCTGCACCTGGTCATAAATTTCCTCAATATTTGTATTGAGCTCATTATACGTGTCATACGTCTGATAAGGGCGCCTCTGCCTTTAATTTCCATGAGCTGGGGCTTGTGTTGGCTATGCTGTAGGCGGGGCTAGAGTTAAGGTTGGTGTAAGCACTAGTGGAGGATAATTTTGATTATTATTTCCACAGTTTCAGTTCTTCCTCTTTGCACTCTTCTTCCCCTCATTTTGATTTTGTGCTTGCTGCACTGGTTGCTGACCTGTTGGTGTTGCTTGTATTGGAGGATAACATGGAACCTCTGCATCTATTGAGAGTTTTTTTTTTCTCTAGAAAACGGCTAGAAAACTCTTTGGCCCTCATTCTAGTGCCAATTGTTGATGGGTAAATAAAACAGCAAGAAAATAATAGCAAGAACATAAGAATTTAGAATGGTTCACCTTAATTAAAGGCTACGTTCACTATGGGTTCTCTTAAATGGTAGGTTTTCACTATGAGAAAAATATGAATGTAAAGAAATTGGACGTAGGCAATTCTCTAGAATTGGTCTCTATTTATAGTACTTTGGGGATGGTTGATGGATTACCCCTTGAGCTTAATTTGAATTCAAATACGTGATAATCTCTTCTTTTATTAGATAAACATCACTACTGTGATCCTTATAGGATTTATTCCTTATAAGTATCTTAGATTCGGTATATCATAATTAGTTTGAGTGCTTATCCTTATCTTGAAGATCTTCTTATTTAAATTCAAATGTGAATAGAACTTTTTACCCTTCTCGAGTATCATTTGGAAAGAAGCTTCTGGAACACACTGAGGCAATATAGTCAGAGATCATTCTTGGGCCTTTCTAGGCCTGATACCCGACCAAGTCCAACTCAATGACTCGACAACAATTACCTTGGAACGCCTGCAAAATACAAAATCACACATAAAAGGCAAATTACTCAAGAATAAAGCAAAGGAACATAGGAAAATTGATTAGAAAATTATATCAAATTAAACATTTATCCTTTTGTCAGCAAGCCTATCCATTTCTTATTGGGGTCGTCCTGATTAGGGGTGAACGGCGGGCGGTTTAATGGTTTTTAGGCGGGTGTGGTGCGGTTTTTTTGGATTGAGGGTTGGCGATTAACCAACCCGCAAACCTCCCACCACATGGCGGGCGGTTTTGGTTTGGTTTTGGGTGGTTACGGGCGGGTGCGGGCGGGTTGAGGTGGTTTAGACCTATGCTATTGTCCAATATAATTTTTTGGACTTTTTTTTAGAAAGTGAAGAAAATTTGTAGAAAATATAAGATGATAATACATAAAGCATTCCCAACAAGTTTGATGCTTAAAGACAGTGACCATATTCAAAAGTACAAATTAAGAAACATAATCATTCACTGCAACAAGAAACATCAACTACATATAAAGTAATAAACAAAGTCAAGAGTCCATAAAAATTAAAGCCTATTCCCTGGGTTCAAAAATAATAGAATGCTACAAATAAAATGATGAACAAAGTCAAGTGTTCTTTTTCTTTTAGGGCTTTCTCTACTAACTTACTTGATTTGAATTTTGATCACTTCACAAAATAATAGGAGAATTTCTAGTTTCTAATATGTCAAGAGGCAGCCGAGCCCATGCTTGAAGTGTTGGATTGTTCAATCATCTCTAAAATAAGAACAAAATCAAATAAATGATAAGTTTTTTTTAAAAAATATATAGGCGGGTGGGTGCGGGTTGAACCCGCCCTCAAAAACTTAAAACCAAACCCGCCCACCGAATATATTGAACCCGCCCACCAGTGGGTTGCTAACGTAAACCCGCTTTTTTTGAGATGGGCGGGCGCAGGCGCGGGCGGTTGGCGGGTGCGGGGCGGTTTTTGTACAGCCCTAGTCCTGATGAGGAAAAAGAAGAATGGATACTTGGAAAATGGGCATATGATATAATCTTCGAATTTTTGTTGACAATAACTTCAAAGGAGATATATTTATTTGGATCATATTTGTAATGACTAGGGAAATTTATTAATAAAATCTAATATTTAAATTGGGTTTAATTAATGAATTTACCCTTGAAAATTGTAATTTTTGTAAAAATTGTGATAATGTATAAATAAGCAGTATTAATTGAAAATATCACTGTGAATGTGATGCAATGTTAGATATTGTTAATGCAGATTTTATGAGTTTAATTACTAAAAAATTTGTAAATAATATCCATAAAATGAATTTTATATCACAATTAATTGTAAAATTGTGATACAAACGAATGAGTAATTAGAATACAAATAAGACATAGAGTCCATAGCAATCCAACCCAGTGTGGAAAGGAAGCCGATGCAGTATAAGTATACTGCTAAGTAAAAACGTAGATATGAAAAATGTTATGTTTGGCCTTCAAAAGTGAACGAAAGGTAAGTAAAATATTTTACACAATCTAAGGATATGAGGTTGCACTGATTTAACCACAGCAGTATAAGAAAAATATTGTGTGGTGAAAAATTACACAGTGTAAATTTAGGGGCACACAAAGTGGACACCCATTGAATTTCTATTGGGCCTCCATGCCATGAAAGGTGGCCCAATCCCATGGAGACACATAGTAACCTATACATAATAACCCAATGGGTTACTTGATAAGTCACCTAAGAGGATAAGGATGTATTTAATGCAAGCTTAGCCAAAAAATCCCATTTCTTCTTCCTTTCCAAAACTGGCAGCCATTGTTGGAGCTTCTCAAAAATTTTCTCAACCCAAATCTTTACAAAAATAACCCCAAGCCAGTTCAAGAGGCAAAATTCAAGAAATTTCAACAAGTTTTAAGGTAAAAACCTAAACTTTTTTTTCAAGTTTTCAAGGGATTTTTCATGGGTTAAGGGAGAAGTTAACTCAAAGTGTTTTTGCATGAAAATGATGTCTAGGAAAGAGTTTCAAAGGAGTCTTGGAAGGCTAGAAATCACAAAGTGTTATTTGGATAAGTTTTGATTTTTAAAGTTTTGAAATTTTGTGATTTTTATTTTGATTTTTATTTCCTTAAAAGTATATGGTTTCTTGAGCAAGTTTTGGGTTGAATTCCATGCAAATATGAATTATGGTATGATGATGTTGTGAAAATTGAGGTTTAAATGTTGAAAATGGTAGTTTATATAAAAGGTTTGATTTTTGTAATTTTAGTGTTAGTTTTTCAAAAATGATGGTTAGCATGGAAAATGGTTCAAACGAGGGCTAGAACTGCCCTTCAGGGGTAGATTTACTGTTTAAAAATGGATTTTTACAAAAATGTCCTAAGGACTAAATTGTAAGAAAAAGTTTCTTTTCAGTAGAATTGAAAAATACCCAAAAATGAGAATTTCAAAAAAGTTAAAACACAAAAGTTGTAGATCTCAACGAGACTGTTAGGCATCGTGGGCATTTCATCGAAAATCTCAACCGTTTGTGAGATTTTAATTTTTTAAGAATTTGTTAAAATTGAAAAATTTTTAAAAAGGGCAAAAAACGTCATTTTGCAACATGATTTAGGGTATGGTACTTTGAGTAAAATGTTCCTTTTGAAAAATAGAAAATTTTGGTGTAAAGAGATAAATTTTAGCCTCGGGGATAAAATTATCAAAATTTTTAGTTTAAGGGCTAAATTGTAAAGTTTTACTGAAATAGGGCATAGAGGTGAAATAAGGAGATCCGACCCACTAGGTCATTGGTTTGAAATTAATACACGACTATTTTCCTTAGAATAGCGAAATCGAGCTTGGGGAAGTTAGTAGGCCACCGAGGGGAAAATCGTCATTTATCCCGAATAAACCGAATTGTCCTAAAACGTCCCCAAATGAGAAAAAAGAATGATTAGAAAGATTCCCGCCCTTCGTTAGAGACGATATGGTAGAGTTAGATAGAAATAAGAAAACTAGTGGTTTTCAGAGTTGTATACAGTTATGCAACTCAATTTATTAATCGACGAATGTTTTGTATTGAAACATAGTGAATGTGGCTAATGGCTTTGAAATTGGCCAACAGGATCCTAGAAGTCTAGGACAGAGGAAAACCGAGGTTGATTTGCGCAATACTCGAATCAAGTAAGTATCCATCCCACCTACAGTATGGAATTGTAGGTATAGAGTGTGACATGTGTATATGTATACCTGTGTGTATATCAAGGTGTATACCTATGTGTATGTTATAACATGAGTATCTATAAGGATGTTGGTGTATACCTGTGAGTATACTAAATGAATACCTATGTGTATATTATATTGTATACCGGTGTGTATACTAATGTATACCTATGAGTATAAAAATATGTACCTGTGTGTACTATATCGTACAAGAGTATTTATGTTTTGTGTATAACATGTGTTTATCACTTCATACATGGTATAATAATCATAATAAATAGACTGGTAATTATATCACTAGAAGTAAGGAAAGTGTCGTACCGACTCCTAACTCAAGTGGAGTTTAAGGATGTATTTAATGCAAGCTTGGCCAAAAAATCCCATTTCTTCTTCCTTTCCAAAACTGGCAGCCATTGTTGGAGCTTCTCAAAAATTTTCTCAACCCAAATCTTTACAAAAATAACCCCAAGCCAGTTCAAGAGGCAAAATTCAAGAAATTTCAACAAGTTTTAAGGTAAAAACCTAAACTTTTTTTTCAAGTTTTCAAGGGATTTTTCATGGGTTAAGGGAGAAGTTAACTCAAGGTGTTTTTGCATGAAAATGATGTCTAGGAAAGAATTTTAAAGGAGCCTTGGAAGGCTAGAAATCACAAAGTGTTATTTGGGTAAGTTTTGATTTTTAAAGTTTTGAAATTTTATGATTTTTATTTTGATTTTTATTTCCTTAAAAGTATATGGTTTCTTGAGCAAGTTTTGGGTTGAATTCCATGGAAATATGAATTATGGTATGATGATGTTGTGAAAATTGAGGTTTAAATGTTGAAAATGGTAGTTTATATAAAAGGTTTGATTTTTGTAATTTTAGTGTTAGTTTTTCAAAAATGATGGTTAGGCATGAAAAATGGTTCAAACATGGTTGGAACTACCTTTGCAGGGGTAGATCTACTGTTTAAAAATATATTTTTGTAAAAATGCTCTAAGGACTAAATTGTAAGAAAAAGTTTCTTCTCGACAGAATTAAAAAATGCCCAAAAACACCCTTGTATAGTGAGAATTTTGAAAAAGTTAAAACACAAAAGTTGTAGATCTCGATGAGACTGCTAGGATTTAGGGCAGTTCGTTGAAAATCTCAATCGTTTGTGAGATTTTAATTTTTCAAGAATTTGATAAAATTGAAAATTTTTTTAAAAGGGCAACAACGTCATTTGCAAAATGATTTAGGGGATGGTACTTTAAGTAAAAATGTTCCTTTTGAAAAATATAAAATTTTGGTGTAAAGAGATAAATTTTAGCTCCAGGGGTAAAATTGTCAAAATTTTCAGTTTAGGGACTTAATTGTAAAGTTTTACTAAAATGGGACATAGAGGTGAAATAAGGAGATCCAACCCACTAGGTCATTAGTTTGAAATTAATACAAGACTATTTTCATTAGAATAGCGAAATCGAGCTTGGGGAAGTTAGTAGGCCACCGAGGGCAAAATCATCATTTATCCCAAATAAATCGAATTGTCCTAAAACATCCCCAAACGAGAAAAATGAATGATTAGAAAGATTCCTGGCCTTCGTTAGAGACGATAGCGTAGAGTTAGATAGAAATAAAAAACCAGTGGTTTTTAGAGTTGTATACAATTATGCGACTCAATTTATTAATCGACAAATGTTTTGAAATGAAACATAGTGAATGTGGCTAATGGCTTTGAAATTGGCCAACAGGATCCTAGAAGTCTAGGACAGAGGAAAATCGAGGTTGATTTGCCCAATGCTCGAATCAAGTAAGTATCCATCCCACCTACAGTATGGAATTATAGATATAGAGCGTGATATGTGTATTTGTATGCCTATGTGTATATCATGGTGTATACCTATGTGTATGCTATAACATGAGTATCTATAAGTATATTGTTGTATACCTGTGAGTATACTAAATAAATACATGTGTGTATATTATATTGTATACCGGTGTGTATATTAATGTATACCTGTGTGTATAAAAATATGTACCTGTGTGTACTATATCGTACAAGAGTATTTATGTTTTGTGTATAACATGTGTTTATCACTTCATACATGGTATGATAACCATAATAAATGGACCGGTAATTATATCACCAGAAGTAAGGAATAGTGTCATACCGACTCCTAACTCAAGAGGAGTTTAAGGATACAGTATTGTTACGGTGTTACATAGATCTAAGTGCGCAATGGTACGAACACTTGGGCCCTAGTTAAAGATAAGAAATGATAATGATAAAGAAGGTTTAAAGAAAGCATAATGGGATCAAGTGTTTTATTGAATGTGCATGTGGGTTATATGGGACTTACTGGGTGTAAGCTCATTAAGTATTTCATGCTGTAAGGTATTCTGACAAGAAGGTCAGAATAATTCTATTGATGAGTTGGCGGAGGGATGATTAGTGTGCAGATTGGGTATGAAATCCGCTGTTGTTGTGTTTCCGTTGTAACATATTTTATGTTATTTTGAAATGTAAAGTTTAGAAAACAATATTGTATAAGAAAAATTGTTGTGTAAATACAAGTATATATCTATGTTTTCAAAGTTGCTAAAACCAGTATTGTACAAATAAGTGTGTTAAGTAAATATATGTATATAATTGTGTTCCAAAAAAAGTTAATATCTGTATATGGAAAAAAAATTTCTAAAATTTTCGCTTATATGCAAGTAAGAAAAAGGTTAATCATAGTCCGAAGAAGGCTGGTTGTGACAATATTTTGCTATTTTGTTCATTTGATGATTAAGAATATCACATATGTGACTATTACATGTGTAAGTGTATACGGTTGTAAGTAATAAAGTGTACCGGAGTATAGATATCGTTCTTACATGGATTAGGTTAATTTTCGTTAACTACCTAAACTAGAATAACTTTATAATTATTTGAATGAGTTAAATTAAATTAAGATAACACAAAAATAAGATAAATGAAAATTGAAACTAAAACTAAAAACTAAATAAGTGATAACAAAACAGTCTAGGCAAACTATTTTCCAAATTTCCTTTGTGATTGGTAATTGCCTAGATTAATTGACAAATTAATTCCCCTAAATTTTTAGTATAGAACACAGATGTATCTCAATTTTTCCTTTCCCAAGTACTCAATTGAAGGATACCAAAGCAGTGAATTCTAATATCCGTATTCTAGATCAATTACTAAGGAGTCATCAAGCACTGATGAGAGTATAAAAGTGTATATTTTTCAAACATAAAATCAATTATTTATACTTTAATTTTTCATTAAATCGTTTAATTAATAGCAATTTTGTGTTAATAAGTATTTTGTGTCTTAGTATGTAAATATGTCTAATAATATGTTTTTAGTGTATTTTTTATGTTTAATAATATTTTTAGTAATTTTTAGAATTGTTTCGATGTGTTAAATATATGTTTAGTTTGTAAATAATCAAAAACCATAAAAAGAATATTGTATGATTTTATTTTGAGTCTTACAGTGTTTGTAAATAAATTTTTAGTTTGTAAATATGTTTTATAATATTTTAAGTAATTTCTAAAAATATTTTTAAGTCTTAAAAATGATATCTATGTCAAATTGAAAGCAGCTAGAATTTTAGAAGTTTATGATTATTTTTGTATGTTTTATTGTTAAATAAATAATTTCAAAATCATTGTAAATATTTTGTTTGTAAAATAATTAATTTTAGTATATATGTGAATTTTAGATTTAAAATCTGGAGGAAAAACGGAACAAAACGATGCAAAAAAAGAGGAGAAAACAGACCTCAAATGCACGAGAAATCAAAAGAAATTCAAAATTAAAAAGAAAACACATGTGGCAAGCTGTGGACCACTTGATTAAACTGCAGAATCATCTTTAGCCGCGTGTCAGAAGAATCTTCAACAGTGCTTCATATTGTGTGTGGTTGTTCCCATATACGCGTGTTTCAGTTATTGTCCAATGAGCATACGTTGAACAATCCAACGGTATGAGGCGCGGGTTTCCTTTTCTCCATGAAGACTTGATCCCAGCCATTCGTCCAGTCTTCATTCAGCGATCCAAGGGCTAAGAAGTGTCCAATCGATACTAGCACCACACTACATTTTGAAGCCCAACTTACACAATGCCCAACTATCTCACGCGGAGAAGAGAGAAAAATATTAATTAGCAACGTTGATTCATTTAGCGGTAAGAAAAGAGTAGAAAAAAAAGGTTAATAAAAAAAATATAAAATAATTAAATATTAGTTGAATAGTGAAATTTTTTTTTACTATAAAAAGGGATGCCTCCCCCTCACTTCATAACTCCTACGGCTATTTTTTGCCATTCTTTCAATTTTTTCAACTGTTGAGCTTCTAGCTCAGTAGTATCTCTTCTAAGAGGAGATGCTGTTTGGACACTCCCCCGACCTCATTTTTAATATTAAAATAATACCTAAATTAGTGTAAAGAGCCTGGTGAGGCAGAGAAATAATCTTGTGTATATAGTACTCTAGTATGAATTTTAACTCTATATATGCTTTGTAACGCTTATGTTTTTAGAGAATAAATTATATTTTTCAAGTGTTTAATAATTATTTTTAGTGTTGTTATGTTGCCTAATTCTTGCATAAATTCAGTCATGCTTTCTTTATGTAATTTAATTGTGTTGTATAATTAGTTTTAATAATACTAAAATCATGCATGTTTATTAAGTTAAACTTTTGCTACATTATAGACATGAACTGATACAGTAAATTCTTGGTAATGCTTGATTTATTTTCGACAGAGGATGACATAGTGTATTCTTAAACCACTTGATAAGACGAGGTGCTGCTAGAATTAATGCAACAATTTATTCCATTAAAATATATTAATTTTGATTTGTTATTATCTTTCTACCTCAAAATTATGTTAATTATAATTGTAGTAACAGTGGTTATAATTTTCATAGTTAGTGCAACAAATCATTAGTGAAAGATGATTATGTTGCTACTTTTTATAGGAAAAACCTTGTTGCATTATAGCTTGCTATATTGTTGCTTTAGGTTAACTTATAGAATTAGAAAAGTGCTTGTAATTAATGGGAGAATATATAATAAACAAATGCTTTAGATAATTATTTATTTAGAGTTAAAATTCCATATCAGTTATAAAACATACAAGGGATTCTTAAAGCTTCACCGTTTTAATTTTATGTTTTAAAATCTTATTTTCAAATTCTAGACTAAGAAATTTAACTGCACATAATCACCAATAGAGGTGCCACAATCTTCGAAATCTCTTCCCCAAATCTTCTTCTTCCTCCTCCTTGAAGTTCCAAAATGCCCTTTTCAAAAGAAAAATAAAATAGGTAATCTAAAACTAACACCAAAATCACACACAAAAATTACCAATAATTCTCATTTATTTACAAAGGAAAAAGGAGTTCATCTCAAAGCTAGAAACTAAGTGATCTTTCTTAATTATACCTCCAACTCCTCTTCCCCCGTTGCACAAAATGCTAAAAAGGGTATTTATAGGCCTGCAAGTATTTGGAATTTTCCTCCTCAAATCAGCCTGTAACGCCCCTATATAGGGGTTAGTAGTATTGAATAAATAAGAATAAATTTAAATACAATATCATTGCAAAACAATAAAACAATGCCCATGGGTCTTTGAAATAAACAGAAAATAAGAATAAACTTTAAACATAAACCATAGTTTTTGTGTAGCACCAAATATTTAAAATACAGTCATCATCACCATAGTACAATTCTCAATAACATATATAACTTAACATAGCCACCAAGATAGTTTTATAATTCTTTTATGTTTTGGACGAGTTACAAATAAACTATGATCTTCTGACACATAACCAACAGTGTTGTCGTCTATTCCTTGTTGGACAAATTGCACTGAGTTCCACCTGAGAGATGTAAATATAATAGGGATGAGCATCGACATGCCCAGTAGGGAAAACCATTACCCACCTTTAGGTTTTATTCACTTTCCACATTAAACCTGCATGGTTAGTTAGTTCTCAAATCTTTATACATCTTATGATATTCATTATGATCATATTCCATGGATGCCTTACGTTAATCATTACCAAGTCTCATACATATACAATTATTACAATTCATAATTATTCTTAAGTATCCACGTTTCAATAGAGTATTCATCACTCAACTCATCGAAACCCAAATGGGTGCGCTTTTTCACTCGTCAATCATTCTAAGAGTGTTGGGTGAGGGGACATCAAGCCTTGGATCCTCACCAAGTCAATTCCTATATAGTGTATTTTGGGACTTTTGACCCAAGGGATTGTCGTCGTCTCCCCCCTATTTTACCTTTTAGGGTATCGTGTCCGAGGATGTAATCATCACCCTTTCACGTCTTACCATTCCTCTATAATCAATCATTATTTATAGAGTTAGTTTTCCTAACTATGCTTTTTAATTTACAATAACATATGTCAAAATCAATATATTCCTCACTATGTAATACAGGACGAGTTCTACATCATTGTGTTATGTGTATAATCATATACATTCAAAATATCATATACATATCTTGTAACATAAAACAATCAAATTTTAATTCATTAAAACCTCACAAAAAATGAGTAATAGAATCCCTATGTCTTTACAATATATCCACTGATAATTTCCTACTTACAAATCAAATTCGCCACGTAAGCTCCAAATATGTCGTTATTCTAAAATGTATAAAATAACCATGCTTTAACTTAAATCTTAATTTTTAATTATGTCAATTTATCATTTATTTTTATTAGTGTGCCATAAATATACTAAGATTCTGAATATCAATTTTTCCAACTTAATTTTAGTAAATTATAAAATAACAATAAAATAAAAATATACAAATTTTATTTTGGTACGGAATATGTTAAAATGAATTTTTAAAATAAATAATATGATTTTAAAATATTTATAAATAAGATAATTAAAAAGTTTGATATTTATTAAGATAAAATTATTTGAAATTACAACTTTTATAGAAAACTATTTGTTATTTCCAAAACATAAGTTGTCAAATAACTACCCTTGTCCTAATAGTTTGGTATCTGAAGCTAAAATTTGCCTATGATTTTTTTTAAAAAAATCTCTCGTATAGAAAAACGACATGTAGTTTTTAAGAAAACGACACGTAGTTTTTTGGGAAAAACGACATGTGGTTTCTGAGAAAAATGACGTGTAGTTTCTCATTTTTCACCTAGAAAAACTCTTACAAAGAACCACAAATCCAAATTTTTTTCTTCTAATCTTGGTTTTCTAACAACTTTCTAAGCATAAAAACAATATATAAACAATATATAATCATTTTTATAGAATATAAACTCTGTTTTAAGCATGTAAACTTAGATTTTTGTACACATGCACCAAATAGCAACAAAACATATGTATATTCAATTTATCATGAGAACTCAGGTTTAAGAACATAAATTTGAACAAACTTTTTGGATATAAAAATTTAGAAATGAAAGATTTAATTTATTTACAAGGCTCTATCCTCATATTATGGCTAAGTGGAAGCTTGAAATGACTCGAAATCTAGTTTCTTGGCTTCGAATATGGCTGTAATTCTTTTGTTTTAATTGAAGGTGATGGTAGCTGAGTTCTATGGTTGCTTTGAAAGAGTTCTCTAAGTATTTTGCTTTAGCAAAATGAGAAGAAGAGTGTGGGAGTTGTGGAAGAAGGAAATGAAATGAATTGATTAAAAAGAAAGCAAATAATTGAGGGGAGGGGATAAGGTAGGTAAGTCACAAGGAAAAATTAGGGGAAAGACAAAAGAGTGGTTAATGAAATTATTCTCATGTCTCCTCTAGAGACCTTTAATAGAAAATGCCAACATGGTATTTTTTTGTAAATAAATGGAACAACAAAGGCAACTTGGTAATTTTAAATACAACAAATTTTTAAATTGTCATCTTTTGTATATTAAATTTTACATAATCATACCCGTTAAAATAACGGGTGTCACAGCTCTCCCTTCCTTTAAAAATTTCGTCCCCAAAATTTCCTACAACTGATTACAATATTAAAACAAATATGGGTATTTCTCTTTCATCTCAGACTCAAGTTACCATGCAACATTTTTACATGGAATTTCACGACGATGTAACATTTTTACCTTATGATCCAATATCTGAACTGGTATTTCTTCATAGGCTGTATCTACTTGAATTGGGACATCTATCCACATGATCACATGTGAAGGGTTGGGTTTATACTTTCTCAACATCGATACATGGAATATGTTATGTACATGAGATAATAATGGTGGTAGGTCTAAACGGTATGCTAGTGTTCCAATCTGTTTTACAATGTCAAACGGTGCCATAAACCTTGGTGCTAACTTTCCTTTAACACCAAATCGAGATATACCATGTTTTTGTTTTACTTTCAAAAACACAAAGTCTCTGACCATAAACTCTAAAGGTCATCTCCTTTTATCCACATAGCTCTTTTGTTGACTTTGGGTTGTCTTAAAGTGTTCTCGAATAATCTAGATCTTGTCTATTGTTTTCCTGATAAATTGAGGCCCGAGGTCAAGGCGTTTTTCCTTTTTAGCCCAACACAATGGAGATCTACATGTCTTACCCTATAAAGCCTCATACGGAGCCATTCTAATGCTCACCTAATAACTGTTGTTGTATGCAAACTCAATATATGTTAACTGTGCAGCCTAATTGGTTCCAAAGTTCAACACACAAGCTCGAAGCATATCCTTGAGTATCCGAATGACACGTTTAGATTGTCCATCTGTTTGAAGATAAAAAGCCGTACTGAAATTTAGTTAAGTTCCTAAAGCTTTCTACAATCCTCTCTAGAACTTCAATGTAAAACGTGTATCCCTATCAGAAACGATCAACATTGGTACTCCATGTAATGTCACTATCTTTTCCACATATAATTGGCATAACTTTGAGACATTATAACTAGTTCTGATTGGGATGAAGTGGGCTATTTTTGTCAAACAATTTACAATTACCCAAATGACTTCATGTCCTATTTGAGTCTTAGGAAATCCGATAACAAAGTCCATTGTCATATGGTCCCACTTCCATTCTAGAATAGGTAGGCTCTTCAGCTTACCTCCAGGCTTTTGATGTTTCACTTTGACTTGTTGCCACGTCATACACTTGGAGACAAAAATTGCTACATCTCATTTCACTCCTTGCCACCAGTATTGTCGATTCAAATCCATATACATTTTAGAGCTTCTAGGATGAATAGTGAACTTAGAATGGTGTGCCTCATCTAACACTACATGCCTGAGATAAGGGTCCTCAGGAACAACTAATCTCCCTTTATAAAGTAAGAATCCTTCTAGCTCAACCTGCCATCAATCTAGTTGTTCACCATTTTGTATTTGTTCCCAAATCATACGTAATCCTTCATCGTGCCATTCTCCTTTTTTTGCTTGCTGGATTAACGTAGGAGTTGCTATCACATTGAACAAGAAGGCTCTTTCATCATCCTCACAATGTTGCAAGTTAAAGCCAGTGATAGTGATTGATCACCTCTAATCCTCCAATGCTAGACTGACCATAATTCCATTATAATTACGACTTAGAGCATCCACCACTGTATCTGCTTTCCCAGGATGGTATTGAGTACTAAAGTCGTAATCCACCATGTACTCACTCCATCTCCATTGCCTTAGGTTGAGATCCTTTTGAGTAAATAAATACTTCAAACTTTGATGATCTGTATAGAGCCTGAACCTTAAGCCATATAGGCAACATCTCAAAATCTTGTGCGTGAAAACCATAGCAGCTAACTCAAGATCATGTGTAGGGTAGTTCCTTTCGTGGGGTTTCAATTGACATGAGACATAAGCAATTACTCGACCATACTACATGAGTACACAACCCAAACCATTTCCTGAGGCATCAGTGTACACAGTGTAAGGCTCTTCGTTGTTGGGTATGATAAGTACAGGTGCACTTAATATTGTGTACTCATCTCTGCTTCAGTTCCATGAATGCTTCCTCACGTTTATTGTCCCATACAAACTTAATATTTTTCCTTGTGATTCTTGTCAACGAAGAAGCAATCTTCAAAAATTTTTTTGCGAAGTGCCGATAGTATCCAGTTAATCCAAGGAAACTTCAGATCTAAGACATGCTTTGGTTGTTCCCAATTTAGCACCGCTTCAATTTTGGAGGGGTCCATTGAGACTCCTTCTTCAAAGACAACGTTTCCTAAGAACTTGACCTTTGTCATCCAGAAGTCAAATTTTTCCTTCTTCGCATATAAGTCGTGTTTTCTTAACATTTATAGAGCGATCCTCAAAGGTTCAACATGCTTTTCTTTGGTTTTGGAATAGATCAAGATATCATCTATGAAAACAATTATAAATTGATCTAAGTGTGGTTGAAAGACATGGTTCATTAAGTCCATAAAAGCTACTGGTGCATTGGTTAATCTGAATGGCTTGACGAGGAACTCAAAGTGACCGTAGCAAGTTTGAAAAGCCATCTTGGGAATATCTTCTTCCCTTATCTTCAATTGGTGATATCCAGACCTTAAGTCAATCTTTGAAAAGTATCGAGATCCTCCCAATTGATTAAATAACTCGTTAATTCGAGGTAAGGGGTATTTATTCTTGATGGTCAGTAGATTGAGCTGGCGATAATTGACACAGAGTCTCAACGATCCATCGTATTTCTTCACAAATAACACCGGAGCTCCCCAAGGTGATGAACTTGGTAGAATAAATCCTTCCTCTAGTAGTTCATCAAATTGCTTCATTAATTCCACCTTCTTAGTAGGTGCCATCTAGTACGATGCAATGGAAACATGTGCTGCTCCCAGAATTAAGTCGATGATAAACTCTATTTCTCTATCAAACAAAAGTCTAGACAATTCATTTGGAAAAACGTCTAGAAATTCATCCACCATAGGAATGTGAAAAGATGAATTATTCCTCTTCAAGTCTCCTTTCGAAGCAAAGATCATTCCAAGATTGGTCAAATTCCTTCGTCCTCCAATGCAAGCCTCTAGCACAGGGGCTGGTGTCATTGCCCCTGTTTTTGCCTGATATTCAATGACTTCTCCATTCTTGGTGAACCAAGAGACACGTTTTCGATGACAATGTACTATTGCCTAATATCTTGTTAACCAATCCATTCCTAGTATTACGTCAAACTCCGTCAAGGTAATTACATATAAGTCAGCTGATAATTTATGTTCCCTTATAACAATACACATTGATTTATAAATTATGAAAACTTCAGCTATTTCACCCATTGGTGTACAAGGGTTAGCAATGAACTACATGTTTCAATTTCTCGTTGTAACATGGAAGCAAATAACATAGATATGAATGAATGAGTAGCATCGGTGTCAAACAATATATGAGCCCAAGAATGAGACACGTGAATTATACCGTCTACAATAAAGTGATCGACTTGTTTTGCTTGTCCAACTGTAGCGGTAATTGCATATGAGCTGGTGCTTTCCCTTTATCATTCTTTCCTCGACTTCCTTGGCTACTACTAGCATTATTATTATTCCTTTCAGGAAAATATGGTCTCTGATTCACAGAACCTGGAGGAGTTGGTTGGAAATTCTTATTAGGATAGAAATTGGAACCCTGCGGTGCTGTTAATAGTTGTATTGAGGTTGGAACCCTCGAGGTTGAGTAACTAAAACTTAGGAAGCTAGCGAGTTTTGCTGGGATGCTCCTTGGTTTTGACTCCCTCCCTACACAATGGAGCCAAAATGACTTCCTTGTGGTCTTGGAGCAAAAGATGGTTGTGTAGAGCGATTAAGATAGTTCCTTCTTAGATGTCCCACTTGTCCATAATTATGGCAAGCGTACGATTGGAAGCGACCGCTACTAGAAATTCACCACCATTAGTCACTCCACTATGCTGGGTGACCTGCCCTTGTGACTTTTCCTTCTTGCTTATCTTCTTTAGACACCCACCAGACTTGTACTCTCCATAGGAGTTATTTAATTCTGTCTTTGCTTGCTAGGCCGCAACTACAAGTTCGAGGAATTCTATTGATTGGATGGGAGTTATCATCTATCTGATTTTTTATCTCAGGTTATTTCTAAACTTCTTGCACCTTGCCATGGGGTTCGATACAGCTCCAGGGTTATAGCAAGACAGTTCAATGAATCGAGCTTGGTATTCAGCCACTATCATATCCGTTTGCATTAGATTTTCAAACTCCTACAACATCTCTTGCCTATTGTTCTAGGGAACATAAGCGTTAGAAATATGGTCTCAAACTGATCCTAAATGAGGTTTGGCACATCGTAGTCATGTTTCTAGAGATCCCTCCATTCTTCAGCTTTGCCCTCAAATATATAAGTTGCAAAACTGACTCAGTATTCTTGTGGGATTGTTAAGGTATCCAACTTTTTCTTAACTGCCTTAAGCCACTATTCTGCAATGGCAGGATTAGGTTCTCTGCTAAATGTAGGGGGTTTTTGCTTCATAAACTTTTTCAGCAGAGTTAAGTGTCGTTGCTCGGGATCACGTGCCTCTATAGGTCTTTGCACATTTTGCAAGGCATGAAGAATTTGTCCCAAATTGTCTACTTCTGGCGCAGCTGGTTGAGGTTGTGCTGTTAATCTAGGTTGCTTAACTCCTTGAGCTTGTTCCATCGATTCGGGTTGCTCAACTTCTTGGGCATGTTCAACTGGTTGTGATTGTTTAGACGATTGCACTTGGCATCTTGGCGGAATAGATTCTACCAACTGCGTAAATTTAACTAGGATTAGTACCCAATAATGATGACATTAACATTTAACTTTAAAACCATTTCAAAATATTGATGTTTAAGGTGGTGCTACATCCCCTAGGTTAACCGAACCTAAGCTCTTATATCAAAGTCTGCAACGCCCCTATGTAGGGATTAGCAGTATTGAATAAATAAGAATAAATTTAAATACAATATCATTTCAAAACAATAAAACAATGCCCATGGGTCTTTGAAATAAACAAAAAATAAGAATAAACTTTAAACACAAATCACAGTTTTAGTGTAGCATTAAATATTTAAAATACAGGCATTATCACTATAGTACAATTCCTGATCACATATATAACTTAACACAGCCACCAAGATAGTTTTGTAGTTCTTACATGATTTGGATGAGTTACAAATAAACTAAGATCTTCCGACAAGTAACCAGCACTGTTGTCGTCTATCCCTCATCGGACAAATTGCATTGAGTTCCACCTAAGAGATGTAAATACAATAGGGATGAGCATCGACATGCCTAGTAGGGAAAAACCATTACTCACCTTTAGGTTTTATTCACTTTTCACATTAAACCTGCATGGTCAGTTAGTTCTCAAATCTTTATACATCTTATAAGATTCATTATGATCAAATTCCATTGATACCTTACGTTAATCATTACTGAGTTTCATACATATATAATTATTACAGTTCATAATTATTCTTAGGTATCCACGTTCATCACTCAACTGATCAAAACCCAAATGGGTGCACTTTTCCACTCTTCAATTATTCCAAGAGTGTTGGGTAAGGGGACATCAAGCTTCGAATCCTCACCAAGTCGATTCCTATACAGTACATTCTAGGACTTTCAACCCAAGGGAGCGCCATTGCCTCCCCCTAATTTTACCTTTTAGGGTATTCGTGCCTAAGGATGTAACTGCCGCCCTCTTCACGTCTTATCATTCCTCTATAATCAATCATTATTTATAGAGTTAGTTTTTCCTAACCATGCTTTTCAATTTACAACAACATATGTCAAAATTAATATATTCCTCGCTGTCCAATACAGGATTGGTTCCACATCATTGTGTTATGGGTATAATCATATACATTCAAAATATCATATTCATATCTTGCAACGTAAAACAATCAAATTTTAATTCATCAAAACCTCACAAAAGATGAGTAATAGAATCCCTACCTCTTTGCAATATATCCACTGATAATTTCCAACTTACAAAATAAAATTCGCCAGCGTAAGCTCCAAATACGTCGTTATCCTGAAACGTATAAAATAACCATACTTTAACTTAAATCCTAATTTTTAATTATGTCAATTTATCATTTAATTTTATTAGTATAAAATATTTATAAATAAAATAATTAAAAAGTTTGATATTCATTAAAATAAAATTATTTGAAACTACAACCTTTATAGAAAACTATTTATTATTTTCGAAACTTAAGTTGTCAAATAACTACCTTTGTCCTAGTGGTTTGGTCTCTTTTATTTATCCCTGAAACCCCGCCTGAAGCTAAAATTCACCTCTAATTTTATTAAATCTCTCTTTTAGAAAAATGACAAGTCATTTTTAAGAAAACGACATGTAGTTTTTTGGGAAAAACGACATGTAGTTTTTGAAGAAAAAAACGACATGTAGTTTCTTGTTTTTCACCCAGAAAAACTCTTACAGAGAACCCCAAATTTGAATTTTTTGAGTTTTTCTTCTAATCTTGGTTTTCCAACAGCTTTCTAAGCATAAAAACAATATATAAATAATATATAATCATTTCTATACAATATAAACTCTGTTTAAAGCATGTAAACTTAGATTTTTGTACACATGCACAAAAATAGCAACAAAACATATGTATATTCAATTTCTCATGAGAACTCAGGTTTAAGAGCATAAATTTGAACAAACTTTTTGGATATAAAAATTTACAAATGAAAGATTAAATTTGTTCACAAGGCTCTAACATCAGATTATGGCTAAGTGGAAGCTTGAAATGACTCCAAATCCTATTTCTTGGCTTCGAATATGACTGGAATTCTTTTGTTTCAATTGAAGGTGATGGTGGCTAAGTTTTATGGCTGCTTTGAAGGAGTTCTCTAAGTATTTTGCTTCAGCAAAATGAGAATAAGAGTGTGGGAACCGTGGAAGAAAGAGATGGAAATTAATTGATCAAAAAGAAAGCAAATAATTGAGGGGAGGGGACAAGATAGGTAAGTCATGGGGAAAAATTAGGGGAAAGACAAAAGAGTGGTTAATGAAATTACTCTCACGTCTCATCTGGAGACTTTTAGTAGAAAATACCAACATGGTATTTTTTTTTGGTAAAAAAATGGAACAACAAAGGCAACTTGGTGATTTTAAATACAACAAATTTTTAAATTGTCATGTTTTATGCATTAAATTTTACACAATCATACCCGTTAAAATAGTGAGTGTCACATAGCCTCAAAATTAGCATCAAATTGGAGTCAGAATAGGTACGTGCAGGGGTGGGGAATAGCTTGCGAGGCTGTGTGCAACGCTTTTTCACATCTAGGTGAAAATTGGACATGCATGGGCTCAAGATGCCAATTGGCGCGGTTGCATGCTTCGGTGAGTAGGAGGCCTGATACAATGATCGTGTAGGGGCGAGCTTTAGATGGCACAGGGACACTAGCCTTCTGTGATTGTGTGCAGCTACGGAGTATTTACAGCGCTATGGGCACGATTGTAACTAAACCAAGGCTCTAAAATTTCCTTCTCTTTGCCTTTTTGACCCATTTTCTCAAGTTTACCTACATATATGGGTATAATTAAAGTATTTAGAGGGAAAAACTAAATAAAAAGACATTCAAATGAACTCTAAAATTAAAATAAACTAAATAAAATTAAAAATAAGAAAATAAAATTAAATATAATAAGAAATAACTAAGATTAGATAAAATAGATAAAACTAACTAAAAATAAAATAAAATCTCAAGGATTAACCATTTAAATGCATAAAAGAAGTGAAATAAATCTATTTTCATAGAGTTATCAAATGCTTTTTTTTGGAGATACTGAGACCTTTTATGTTGAAAAAACATTGATCATGCTTTCACATATTTTATAAGCTTACTTTTATTTTCTTAATTGAGTAACTAGCCATATATCAAAGTTAAAATTATTTGAATTAGTCAAATATGAAATAAAATAACAACTTCTAAACATTCAAAAAAATATAAAAAAACACTTTAGAATATAATTGAATTTAGTTTTAAAATGTTGTTAATGACTAAATAAAAGAGGTGTTTATGTTTTAAAAACAAAGGGCATTTATGTCAAAAAATTACTATTCTATTTCATTTCAATGACTAACCAAATGTAACAATTGTTATTTCAATATTAATTCTAGTCTGTAACTAAACAAAAGAATGTGAAATAAACTATTTAATCCATTACTATTCTCATTTCGTTGTTTTCATATTCCTATTCCTAATCCTATTTCTATTCTATTTCATCAAATCAAATGTCACCTTAGTTCCTTAGCACTTGAGTGATTGAAAGGAGTATAGCTACGGTGGAGATTTGCTGAATTGTGCATGCACACATACAATGATCTGAAGGAAGAGAATAACGTTGAAGGTCTGACAGTAGAGATTCATTATTGAAGAATTGTTAAGTCAGAAGTGCTATTTTTGGTCTCTAGATGGAGCATCAAATTAGATTTAGTGTATTATTTGTAGCATAATGAGTAAGATTATGGGTGGCTGAATAGAAAATTTTATAATTACGTTGCATTACTAAACTAATTTTTCCAATAATATCTTCTCCCACTTTTTGGTATAAGGAGGACAAAGAATTGTTGTCACTAGGTAAATTAGTAGTGAAACTATCAAGTGTAGGAATTGTGATATTATTGTCTGCTTTCTTTGCTTTGAGCCCACAACAGGTCAACTTTCAGCATTTTTTATCAATGAGCTTTGTAGTTACATACATTGTGTATTCTTTCACCCTCAAAATGATGTACTTCCCTTTAGTGACCATTGCGCTGGTATGTTTATGGAGGTGATATCTCCCCCTCAATTGTTGCTTCTAATGAGCTATGAAACTTGAAACTTTTCTAGAAAACACAAAAGGACTAAGAACATATAGAAATACTTGAAATTTGCCACTCAAAATTATAGCACACTTTTCGATCAACAATTAACGACAAATTTCACACTCAGGCAATGTAGTGACAAAGAAACAGTCAAGTGTGTAGACATAAGTATGCATCAAAACAGATTAATGTATAAAAAAGAGTGTGAACAGACATCACAGAGTGCATGTGTCAACAGAATAAATAGTATATGCAATGAGTGAACATGTTTGTTGGTAAGTGAATGTGTCGACAATAGAACAAAACACATAAATGAGGGGAAAAGTATAGTATGTGAACAAGACATTCATCCCATAATAGAACAATATTGATCAAAGAAAGAACAATGTGATTATGATATATGGATAGGCATAGACTGTACATACAGTCGATGAATGTTTTCATAAATAAACCACTAAACAACACAATTATGAAACAAGAGTATTTTTCCATATTTAACATAACCTATTTTACTGCACCAAAACACTTCATTTTATCATTCAACTTAGATTGGAAATAATTCAACTTATACACTTTCAAAGTGTGTGTGTGTGTGTGTGTGTGTGAAAGAGAGAGAGAGAGGGAGTAACATGATGAGAATTACATGACTCACAAATGAGAAAGCGTTTAAATGATTTTTCAAGAATAAAAAATACACTGATATTTCAAACTAGCATGGTCATCTAACCAGGGAGAATGATCCTCCAATAGATTCTAATAGACATGTGTGAAATGTTGGTGTGATTAGCATTTTTCTCACTTTTTCTCACACCTCTTTCCTTTCCCAAATAGCCAAAAATTTTCTTTTCTCTTGGCAATTTAAGCCACCCCCTATTCATTTGCTCTTCAATTGCCCATTTTTTTTTTTTATTTGAATTTCCTCACCTTTGGCAATTTTTGTTCCTTCTACATTTTGTGAGAAAGTATTGGTGTTTATTGTGCCTTTTTTTTTTTTTTGCACATTTTTTCTCTTTATTTCATTGCTTACTCTTTGTTTTCACTTCAATTTGGTGGCTATGGCTACATGTTCATCATAAGATGCTATAGTATAGGCAAGGACGAAAATATTGATGCTGTCGAGATTGTTGAGGTTTTGATTTACAGATAATTTTTTGGATATTGTTGATATCAAAATATCAACGGATATTTAGGAAAAATAGATATCATAAGAAAAACTTGGTATTTGGTCTTACAACTTTACACGATGATAAAACAATCAATATTGCTTAATTTGAACCAAGTTAATAACATAAATAATATAATTTTGGTCTAATATGAGAGTTATGTTGCTTACTATAAAAGGATACCATCATTACATATATCGATTATGGTTATAATAATATTTTTTGTCCTTATTACAAACAAGGTACAATATTATAATAGAGTACATAAAAAGTATTGGAAAAATAATGCGTAGCGGAATTTAAAAAATTTTACATCAGAGTAATTTTCAAAACACAAGTTTGACATGCTATATGCATAAATTAACCAGATCTTACTAACATTTGTGTGCCGAAAAGCTCCTGCAATCAGTGAAGAGAAGTAACGTTCCAGAAAAGCCTCAACCAACTAGTCTTCTTTGCTATTCTCTATCCACGATGGGAGTGAGTGTGGGCTCACACGTACAGCTCTTCCTCTAGGTGACTCTCCTTCCAACTAATTGAGAGAACCCACAGCAAGTGTTCGTGATTTGTGAACAAAAGCTCTCAGGGGGTTTTCAGATTCTCACAGCAGAGTATCGCTCTTAATCTTTTAATTGATCTAAATAACTTATGAGACTCACTCCCTATTTATAGAGGTTGGGTCTAGGGTCAGTCCTTATCAGATAAGGTCTTAAAAATTTGAATCAGAATTAAATTCGGATCAATATTTGATGAAATCCACACAAAAACGAGTGATTTTTTTTTCTACGCATAGGTAGGCAGATCTGTCTAATTGGCAGGACAAACTTGTCCCATCGGCAGGTCAAACTTTAGGATCGGCATGCCAAACTGGCCAAAAAAAAATCTCAGCGAATCTTTTATTGTCCACCCGAGATTCTATAGGATAAAGTCTCAATTTTAATTCAAATAACCCAATGGAGAAGTTATCTAATTAAAACAACTTTATCTAAATAATTTCTAAGAAAATAAATGAATTCCTAATAATTCTACAAGTTTATCTTGATCTAATTATTCAAAATTAAATCAACCGATAAACAAACAAGAATTATCTGATCCTTACAATTCAACAAGTTTATCTTGAATTAATTTTTATCACAAAATTAATTCAACCGATAAATAGACATGAATTATTTGATTCTTCCAAATTTCAACCAATCTAATAAATCCGACATAAATTATCAATTATTGGAAAAGCACGCCGTATCGTTACAGGATATTGTGAGCTAGTGAAGGGGACCAAATGGACCTATATAGTTCAAGCTACCGATAATTATGAAACCCAATATCCCAGATATATATTCCATAATTATTAGCTCCAACGCCACTCCACTAAAAGCTTGGAGCTGCCCTCCAGAACTACATAGAATTACGAAGCCTGTATAGCTAAGTCTCCATGACATATCATAGTGGATCATATCCCTATAGGATTATCTATAACCGGCTTAAGGACAAGTTCTGTCTTACCTTTTTGATTATTTTTATCTTATGTTCCATTATCTCACCATCAGAAAACTTACCATCCATAGACAGTATACCATTTGGTTACACATATGTATCTAAATGGTTGAGCACTCTAGTTTTTCAATTACAGGATAATGCATATAAGAGGATATCACTACTCTTAAAGAGGAGCTATAGATTCCATATTTATGAATAACAGGTCTACGCTATCAAAAGTCATGCCTCCAACGTACCAGCATGCAAACCACTATTAAAATGTAGGTGTCACTCTTTGGTACATCAAAAGACACAAGTCAAGACAACGAGCCCACTATTCATCTTAGGACTAAGATACAATACAAATGATTGTCTAAAGTAAATCGATTTGCCAAGACAGAATTATTAATCCAAATCAATTTACTTTATATCCCGATCCAACACATCATCACTTATGACAATGTGCCAATGTTTCTATTCACGGAGTCCACCTCCGATGGTCAAGGCAAACCATCTCCCAATTGGGATATAGGCAACATAACAATCTTTACATGAATAAAATGCCCAACTTTATTTCCTCGATTACGGATTTTATGTTTTAGACCGTCATCTTAAGAATCGTGTCTTCCGCATAATCTGTCCGTCATCTGCCCAATTCTTAAGGTTTAGACCGACAGTCTCAGACTATTGTTTGCTTAATACATTCAACAAATATGAATGTAAAGAGGACAAGATTTGGTATATAAACAATAAATAAATTTGTTATTGATAAAAATGTCTCCAAAAACTTATTACATTTTTACTCCTTAGGGTATACATGTTTAACAATCTCCCACTTGCGCTAAGTGAGTAGATACGAGAAATCTCACATCCCCATAGCTTCCACAAGCTTCTCAAAGACTCTCCCAGTAAGTGTCTTCATAAATGGATCAGCTAAATTGTCCTTTGATGCAATCTTACACACCGTGACATGCCCGCCCTCAATGAAGTCCTTTATCACATGATACGTTCGATCAATTTGTTTACTCTTCTTGTGAAATCTTGGTTCCTAAGCATTAGCTACCATCGCATTGTTATCACTGTACAGTGATACCTCCTTATCCATACCAGGAACTACCTCAAGATCCCCAAGGAACTTGCGGAGCCACACTGCTTCTTTTGAAGCATCACTGGCTGCCATATACTCAGCCTCCATCGTTCAATCCGAAGTGCAATCTTGCTTCACACTTCTCCAACTGATGGCACCGCCGCCGAGAGTAAACACAAAACCCGAAGTCGATTTCCTAGAATCCAGACAGGATTGAAAATCTGAGTCAGTGTATCCTAGAGGAGTCAAGTCCTCACCCGAATACACAAGCATATACCTTCGAGTCCTTCTTAGGTACTTGAAAATATGCTTTACCGCAACCCAATGGTTCGGTCCTGGATCCACCTGAAATCGACTTACAATCCCGACCGCATAACTAATATCTGATCGTGTGCAAAGCATGGCATACATGAGACTACCCACTGCAGAAGCATAGGGCACCTTCTTCATGTATTCTCTTTCTTCATAAGACTTTGGAGAGTATTTCTTAGAAAGAGTAATTCCAGACCTAGATGGTTGCCCATCTTTTTTGGAATCCTGCATTGGAAACCTCCTGAGAATTTTGCCTATGTAGCCGGTCTAGGACAAAGCTATTATTTTATTCTTGCTATCCCAAAAGATCTGGATACCGAGAACAAAATTAGCCTCTCCCAAGTCCTTCATGTCAAACTGCTTGGTCAACCATAATTTGACCGATGACAATGCCCTAATGTCATTGCCAATCAGCTGAATGTCATCAACATAGAGTTGTAGAAAAACCACCTTCCCATCCTTTATGTGTTTGCAAACACATGGCTCATCCACATTTTGTGAGAACCCATAAGTCTTGATCACTTGATCAAATCTTATGTTCCAAGAACGAGAAGCCTGCTTAAGTCCATAAATTGACTTTAGCAGCCTACAAACCTTACCCTATTGACCCTTGACCTTGAACCCATCTGGTTGTTCCATATAAATGGACTCATCAAGACAGCAATTCAAAAAAGTCGTCTTGACATCCATCTGTCAAATCTCGTAGTCAAGAGTGGCAGCTATGGACAAGAGAATCCGGATGGACTTAAGCATGGCAACAGGCGAAAAGGTTTCCTCATAATCGATTCCTTCCTTTTACGTATAACCCTTAGCTACTAGTCTAGCCTTAAAGGTTTTGACCTTTCTATCCATTCCTCTTTTCCTCTGTGAATAGAAACATTGACACGTTATCATATGTGACGATGTGTTGGATCGGGACATAAAGTGAATTGATTTGGATTAATAATTCTGTCTCTGCAAATCGATTCACTTTAGACAATCATTTGTGTTGTATCCTTAATCCTGATATGAATAGTGGGCCCATTGTCTTGGCTTGTGTCTTTTGATGTACCAAAGGGTGACACCCACATCTTGATAGTGGTATGCATGCTGGTACGTTGGAGGCATGACTTTTGATAGCGTAGACTTGTTATTCATACATATGAAATCCATAGCTCCTCTTCAGGAGTAATGATATCCTCTTATATACGTTATCCTGTAATTAGAAAACTAGAGCGCTCAACCATTTGGATACATAGGTGTAATCGAATGGTATATTGTCTTTGGATAGTAAGTTTTCTGATGATGAGGTAATGGACGCAAGATAAAAATAATCGGGAAGGTAAGATAGAACTTGTCCTTAAGCCGATTATGGATTATCATATAGGGATACGATACACTATGATATGTCATAGAGACTTAGCTATACGAGCTTCGTAATTCTATGTAGTTCGAGAGTGCAGCTCCAAGCTTTTAGTGGAGTAGCATTGGAGTTGATAATTATGAAATATATATCTAGGATATTGGGTTTCGTAATTATCGGGAGCTTGAACTATATAGGTCCATTTGGTCCCCTTTGTTAGCTCATAACATCCTGTAATGACACGACGTGCTTTTTCAATAATTGGTAACTTATGTCGGATTTATCAGATTGGTTGAAATTTGAAAGAATCAAATAATTCATGTCTGTTTATCGGTTGATTTAATTTTGGATAAAATTAGATCAAGATAAACTTGTAGAATTATTGGGAATTGATTTATTTTCTTAGAGATTTCTAGATAAAGTTGTTTTGATCAGATAACTTCTCTGTTGGGTTATTTAAATTAAAACTGAGACTTTATCCTATAGAATCTCGGGTGGAAAATAAAAGATTTGCAAGATTTTTAGTCGGCAGTTTGGCCTGCTGATGGACGTGTTCGGCCTGTCAATGGGGCCTGTTTGGCCTGCCGATCAGGTGGTTCGGCCTGCTGATCAACGAAGGATAAGATCACGCGTTTTCACGCGGATCTTATCAGATATTGATCCAAACTTGATTTTGTTTCGAGTTTTAAGACATAATCTGATAAGGACTGATCCCAGGACCAATCTCTATATAAAGGGAGTAAGTCTTAAGAGTTACTCAAATCAATTGAGAGATTAGGGTGCGTTTGGTATGAGTATTTGAGTAGAGTATTTAAATGAAGATTTAAATTTTTGTGAGAGAAAATACTGTAGCAAAATGATTCAAACCATGATTTGAAAACCGAAACAAACAAGCCCTAAGAGTGATACTTTGCTAGTGAGAATCTAAAAACTCCCTAAGAGCTTTTGTTCACAAATCAAGAACACTTGCTTTGGGTTCTTTCGATTGGTTGGAAGGAGATTCACCTAGTGAAAGAGCTGTATGTGTGAGCCCACACTTACTCCGGTCGTGGATAGCGAATAGCAAAGAAGACCAGTTGGTTAAGGCTCTTTTGGAACGTTACTTCTCTTCACGTTTTTATGAGGGTTCTTCAGCAATCAAAGGTTAGTAAGATCTGATTAATTTATGCATATAGCATGTCAAACTTGTATTTTGGAAAATACTCTGATGCAAAATTTTTAAAATTCCGCTGTGCATTATTTTTTCCAACAAGGATGTCTTCCTACTCGTCCACAACTAGTGAGGAGTTTTAGGGATCGATTTTGAAGGCACATTGTTCAAAAGATAGCATGCGGTTTATAGTGCATATCCCCAAAAGGATAAAGGCAATGATGAATAACTCATCATGGACCTAATCATGTCCAATAAAGTCCTATTCCTTCTTTTCTCTATGCCATTTTGCTGCAAAGTGGTTGGCGCAGTCAAATGGGATAAAAACACATTCTCTAATTAGTGTCCCAAGAACTCATCAGAAAGGTATTCCCTACCGTGATCAGATCGAAGTGCCTTTATGGGTCTACCCAAGTGCTTTTCCACCTCGGCTCGAAACTCCCTAAACTTGTCAAAAGTTTCACCTTTGTGGTGCATCAAGTACACATACCCATATCTTGAGTAATCGTCAATAAAAGTGACGAAGTACTCGTACCCTCCTCATGCCCTAATGTTCATCGGTCCGCAAACATCACTATGCACAAGTTCTAGAACCCCTTCAGCCCTATTGTACTTAGACCCAAATGGTCTATTGGTCATTTTACCCTCCAAATAAGATTCACATTGAGGTATAGATTCCACCTTTAAGTGACTTAAAGGTCCATCCTTTACCAGCCTTTGAATCCTATTTAGGTTAATATGACTAAGGCGCAAATGCCAAAGATAAGTCTTATTAGAGTGAGAAGTTTTAAGTCTTTTAGAGTTATTATCATTCATCTCAGCATTAAGCAATAAGTCCATCTTAGGTTTGATAAAATATAGATTATTTGCATCCATCCAAACAAATAAAAGATTTATTTTTAAGAATCACCACTTTATCATTAAAAGAAACCAAATATGAGTTTTTAAATAAACAAGATACATAAATTAAATTTCTTTTAAATTTAGGAACATAAAAACAATCTTGCAAAAATAAATTCCTATAATTATCAAAATAAAGATGGATGTCTCCCACTACTTCTACTGAGACCAAGGATCCATCGCCTATCTGAAGCGTGAAGTCTTCATGCAGCAGACTTCTCGTTTCTTTGAACCCTTGCAGAGAAACACAAACGTGATTAGTTGCATTGAAATCTATGACCCAAATGTCACTGGATTCCTCAACCAAACAAGTTTCTAAATACAGAAGATCACACCTACCTCCTTTGGAAAGAAAGTCTATGCAATGCTTCTTAATATGCCCGACCTTCCCACAAAAGAAGCACTTAAAGCTCTAAACGAAATAAATTCCTTTGACAAAGTCTCAAAGACCATAGTCATCTGAGTTTCAGCATCGATGTCAGCTCCATTGGTTTGAGCCTCAGCGAGATAACCCATGACCAACATCATATGCTCCTTTACAGATGTCCCTGGCCTCTGTCTACAGTTAAGAAGCTTCTAAAGCGCCCCTTGCTACTTTGTTATGGCCTAGCCTCCAAACATATCCTCAAGATCATCCAAGATCTGCTTCGCAGTCTCATAATCCTGATGTTGAGCCTGCAGCACGTTATTCATGTTGGCCATAACATAGCAGCGGGCCTGATCATTAGCATCTTTCCAGCGATCATATGCTTGGAATTGCTCATAAGATGAGTCTCCTGTAAGCTAGGGAGGACAAGGGATTGTTAGTACATATTTCAGTTCTCAAAGGAAAGGACGATATCCAGGTTCTATTTCCAATCATTATAGTTCTCTCCGGTTAATAAATTTTTGTCAAGTATGGAAGATAAAGCGTCTTTAGATATTTTTAATCTACAATAAAGAATCATATATCAAACATAAGCAAACATATGATAATAATTTAGTAAGATAACATAATCATGTAAAAACATACAAATGTGTTTATGTGTCAAAACCTTGAAAATATCATAACCTTACAACAATAATTCCCAACTCAGAATTCAACAAGCTCCTAGGGGAGTCATGCCAAATTCAATCAGGAACATGGATCCCCTCCTGCTTAATATATGCCATCCAGGACCCGCATGATCCAGTATATATTAATAATCGTTTCTTTGGCCATTAATTTTATTAACAGAGCTCTTAGGGGAGGTTAATAATAAAATTAACGTGAGTGTATAACCATTGTTTCAATATTTTATCCATGATTTATAATCACCACCTAGGGGTGTGCAACCATAGATCACGCTAAAATACCTTATCCTTTCAGATATCCAATCTAGTATATGATAGAAATCCCTTCCTAGGGGTTGGGACCACCATGTTCTGCCTATGGACCAACAATGGAGGCCTTAGGTTCTCTCTTCGAAAACCTTCTCCCACTCAATCTTTTGAAATCAAGGTTTTATTTTAAGATCATGCATGAACAATTTTAATATGAGCAGCACTCCCTATTCTATATGACATGTTATTAATATATATGGCAAATCATATTATAATACAGACAAGCAAAGCAACAAGCAAAGCTACAAGCAAAATAACAATAACCGTAATATTATAGCTCCACCCTAGAGAATAGAAAACTAAGATTACAATAGAATAATCGAGATATATTATCGATTCTTCATCCTTAAATCCTCAAGCTGTATCATTTTTCATGTAATGCTCATCTTTAAGTCTTCAATCCCGTATAAATCGAATACTTCATATTTCTGGTCATATCTAAATTTAATGTTTCTCAGAATTGTCTCAAAAATAAAATTAAAGTTGCATTGAAAACTGTAACTTTTCTGGAAAACTTTCCAGCTCTCGGTCGACAGGGCGATCTGGGTAATCGGCCTGTCGATCATGAAAGTTCGGCCTATAGAACTAGAAGTTTGGCCTGTCGCTAGAGTCTTTAATTTTCTGCTCTGCTGATGGCCTATTGAACCACAAGTCCAGTCTACCGATCTATGACCATTAACCTACCGAACTGGTGGGTTTAGCATGCTGAATGAGCAGAAATCTCCACTCTAGAAAATACAATTTTTAAGGCAATTTATTAATTTTATTTTCAACAATTCAAAAACATAAAATTAGATGCTCAGGAAATACTTGGGAACGCCATCATCCATATTCTAGATCCATCTTCTCCGAATAATTATTTAATTACAAAATTTTTATAAATTTAAAAATTAAATAACAATTCCTAGATGGAGATAATAGTCCGTCATCTAATTACATGAAAAACCTAGATACACATTCTAACCTCTAAGGAATCATAACTGGTCTAAATTAATTAATTAAATAACAATTTAATCAACCATAATTAATTAATAAACATTCACCATATAATCCATGACAACATAAAAATATATAGAAACCTAGAGTGTCAACTCTCTATAAAATTAAATTCAAGCATAGGAGAGATTAAGATCACAAAATTTATACATATAGTATGAGCACAAACTTGTAAATTTATGTAAAAACCATGTCTCTAATACCAATTGTTGGAAAAAGAGTACGCAGCAGAATTTTAAAAATTTTGCATTAGAGTATTTTTTAAAACACAAGTTTGACATGCTATATGCATAAATTAACCAGATCTTACTAACCTTTGTGTGCCGAAAAGCTCCTGCAATCAGTGAAGAGAAGTAACGTTCTAGAAGAGCTTTAACCAATTGATCTTCTTTGCTATTCTCTATCCACGATCAGAGTGAGTGTGGGTTCACACGTACAGCTCTTCCTCTAGGTGACTCTCCTTCCAACCAATTGAGAGAACCCAAAGCAAGTGTTCATGATTTGTGAACAAAAGCTCTCAAGGAGTTTTCAGATTCTCACAGCAGAGTATCGCTTTTAATCTCTCAATTGATCTAAATAACTTATGAGACTCACTCCCTATTTATAAAGGTTGGGTCTAGGGTCAGTCCTTATCATATAAGGTCTCAAACATTCGAATCAAAATCAAATTCGGATCAATATCTGATGAAATCTGTGCAAAAATGCATGATTTTTTTTTCACACATAGGCAGGCTGATCTGTCTAATAGTCAGGCTGAACTTGCCCCATCGGTAGGCCGAACTTGAGGATTGGCATGCCGAACTGCCAAAAAAAAAATCTCAACGAATCTTTTATTTTTCACCCGAGATTCTATAGGATAAAGTCTCAATTTTAAGTCAAATAACCCAATAGAGAAGTTATCTAATTAAAACAACTTTATCTAGATAATCTCTAAGAAAATAAATGAATTCCTAATAATTCTACAAGTTTATCTTGATCTAATTATTCAAAATTAAATCAACCGATAAATAGACAAGAATTATCCGATCCTTACAATTCAACAAGTTTATCTTGAATTAATTTTTATCACAAAATTAATTCAACCGATAAACAGACATAAATTATTTGATTCTTCCAAATTTCAACTAATCTAATAAATCCGAAATAAGTTACCAATTATTGAAAAAGCACGCTGTATCGTTACAAGATGTTATGAGCTAGCAAAGGGGACCAAATAGACCTATATAGCTCAAGCTCCCGATAATTTTGAGACCCAATATCCCAGATATACATTTCATAATTATCAGCTCCAACACCACTCCACTAAAACTTTGGAGCTGCACTCTCAAACTATATAGAATTACGAAGCCCGTATAGCTAAGGCTCCATGACATATCATAGTGTATCATATCCCCATAGGATTATCCATAACCGGCTTAAGGACAAGTTTTGTTTTACCTTTCTAATTATTTTTATCTTACGTTCTATTATCTCACCATCGAAAAACTTACCATCCAAAGACAGCATACCATTTGGTTACACCTATGTATCCAAATGATTGAGCGCTCTAATTTTTCAATTACATGATAACGCATATAAGAGCGCTCCAATTTTTTAATTACATGATAACGCATATAAGAGCATATCATTACTCCTAAAGAGGAGCTATAGATTTCATATCTATGAATAACAGGTGTATGCTATCAAGAGTCATGCCTCCAACGTACCGACATGCAAACCACTATTAAGATGTGAGTATCACCCTTTGGTACATCAAAAGACACAAGTCAAGACAACGGGCCCACTATTCATCTTAGGATTAAGATACAATACAAACAATTGTCTAAAGTGAATCGATTTGCCGAGATAGAATTATTAATCCAAATCAATTCACTTTATGTCCGATACAACACATCATCACCATGACAATATGCCAATGTTTCTATTCACAGAGTCCACCTCTGATGGTCAAGACAAACCATCTCCCAATTGGGATATAGACAACGTAACAATCTTTACATGAATAAAGCGCCCAACTTTATTTCCTCGATTACGGATCTTATGTTTTAGACCGTCATCTTAAGAATCGTGTCTTTCACATAATCTGTCCATCATATGCCCAATTCTTAAGGTTTAGACCGATAGTCTTAGACTATTGTTTGCTTAACATACATTCAACAAATATGAATGTAAAGAGGACAAGATTTGGTATATAAATAATAAATAAATTCTTTATTGATAAAAATGTCTCCAAAAACTTATTTACTCCATAGGGCATACATGTCTAACAAAAACTACCTCCAAACATAATCAAGTTCACACAAACTTAAAGTGTCTTTAATACCAAAAGGAGCTTCTAGCCGGTTAGAAAACAATATGTGGGTTTTCGATCTTGGTCTAAACAATGCATCTGTCAAGATATTACCTTTGAATAGTTCTAGAGGTAATTAGTGAAATAAGCATATATATGTTTCTTGATCTCTTCTTACTGCTAACCCATAAATTGGATATTGTTGATTTATCTAACTTGATGAGTAATTTTTATGGAGTTGTAATGACATTTCAACACTAATTCGGTGGAGAATACATATAGCTGTACACTACTGTAGGCTATATGATGAGAAAGATAGGTTGATCAAGGCAACAATCACATAAGCTTGGATCATTTAACTTAGGTTATGTTTCACATGCAACCATATGAAAACTTAACCATAATCAATGATTACAATTCGCTACTAATCATTAGAATAACAAAACAATTACGAATCAATATTTCTAACCTACCAATAGACGAATCTTGTCTTATTTAGTTGCGCCCCAAACAAAACAAAAAATAATCATAAACAATGATTATGAAAGAACATAAACAATCTTAGTTAGAAAATTAGAAAATAATTCTATAAATTAATTATATAATCATGTCTAGGATTTTAAAATTCCTTTCAACCATAAACAAAATTAAACTAACATAATTGGGAAAAAAAAAAAAGAAAGAGTAAGGAAAAGAGTGATTATGGTGTTGGAAGTCCCTTTACGCAAACGGTTCTTTATAGCGTCTAGTGGAGCTCTCTTCTTTTTCTTCTTCTTCTTCTTTTTCATCTCCTAAGCCTAAGAAAAACTAAGAGGAAACTATGAAAAATTGCTTACTTAAAGTGGTATTTATAGGTTTGGTATTGGGAATTAAAAAAGGGAACTTTGACTTCAAATCAAGTAAAACAAAGGGCCAAAATCGGAGGGATGTAGTGGGGGGGCCCTCCTTTCCTCTCAGCCACGCGCGAACTGTGCACAACTTTGGATCAGGCCATGGCATACACGGGGGTGCCAGATTTACATGTAGCTGTACACTACTGTAGGCTGCTCGTGCGGGGGCAAGCTTTTTTCTCACTAGGGCACCACTCTTCTATATCGTGGCGTGAGGGGCAAGCCAAAATTAGCATTGGTGTACGACTCAACTTGTTCCAACATGATGATTTCACCCTTTAGGTTCCAAAAGCTCTAACCTTAACTCCGGATGATTTCCAAATAATATATGTGACTTGAAGCTCTTAAATCTTGACCCCAGATGACCTTGACCCTGGATTTCTAAATATATGTGACCTTGAAGCTCTTAAATCTTCCTTTTAAATGCTCTTTTTAACCCTTGATATTGAAATAACTATAAAACACAAAATCGTAATTAAAACACAATAAAACTCTAAAACTAACAAAATAAGTATAAGGAAAAATGATATACAAATATGTCAAATTATGCACTTATCAAAATTTAGCTTTTTTATGCCGAGAAAAAGAAAATCTCCCTAGCCTTTTTGGACATTTTGTGGAAATTTCTAGAAATATCCTGGATTTTCATAAATTTTTACTAATATTACAAATATTTAGAAATATTGTGGATATTTTACGAACATTCTAGAAGAAAAATCCTTCCCCCTCCCCCTATGTCCATGTCGAGACTTCAAAATATAGATATTCTCGTAGAAAATTTTCTACAATATTATAGACATTTTCATCCTTAGGTAGAGGTTTTGGTAGCCCTTCTCATATGATTAATGCCTGTGGATTCGGCTTGAGAATACTCCCACCATCTAGACAGTTGATATAGGCCATCAAGATGCATCCTTGTCGCTAGTAAAAATAGAACATCTTATTCTTTGTTTACAGATATCATTGTCAGTATAGATAATCTCAATATGTGTAGAAAGAAACATAAGAAGGATTGAAACAAAAATATGTTGTCTAAACAAATTAAAAAAGTTAAGTTTTGTCAGCATGCTTAGTAAAAATAATGAAAAATACAACTTAAAATCATGCTTAGTAAATTTATTTACCCATAGCAAAAGGCGGAACACTCACAACCCCATTCTTGAAGTCGCTCAACACAACATCTTTGAGTTCAGTCATGTTCAATGTAAGTTAAAGCCTACACAACCTGCCAACTCTGCCTGTGCACTGACTGGGATCCCCTCATCAAAACTAACTCAAATTCAATGTCAATGCCTCTGTTGTTGCTGGTCTTGGCTCGATCGGTTTAGTGTTGTCATCAGAGACCACCATGGAAATGTTCGCTATGCCATGACTTGAAAGCTATCAAGCTTCCTTAATGTCCATTCAGCGGAGCTTCTTGTTATTCGTGAAGGCCTTCAACTAACTCTTGACTCAGGCTTGCAGCTCTGCTCTATAGAAAGCGACTCAGTCTATGCTACAAATCAGATCCGTGCCAAAGATCCTCACTTCCCCATGGAAGCCCTTGTGTATGATTTCTATTGTAATTTGCTAACTTGTGGTTCCTGCTCTCATGTTTATAGATCAAACAATGTTGTAGCCCACACACTTGCAACCTTTGCTCTTTCTCCTTTGGAATATCACTTTTGGCTTGGTGAGAGCTCTCCTTGTATTGCTGATTTGGTTTTTGCTAAATGCCTTCAACGAAATTGACTCCATTTTCTCCTAAAAAAAAATCTAGAGGCTAATGTTACATTGTTAAGTAAATAAAATAATAAAACAATAGGTTATAATTTATTTGTATTTTTTAATTCAATATTCATATGTAAATTAGAGGGTAAGATTGTAATTTAATATTACTATTAGGATTAGGAGTTCTAAACTGAGGGTGACATGAGATTGCCAATCCCATTTTTCAATCTTAAATTTGTATGGGGCAACCACTTCCACTTGCATCCCAATATGAAAAAGTGCAAGTAAACACAATGGCAGAGCCAAGAAATTTTTTTAATGGGGGCACCATATAAAAATATTGGAGACAACTATTTACTAAATATGAATACATTACATATTTTAGTTATTCAGCAGGTGCATAATTATAATTTTTTTAATATAATGGGGACACAATTGATATTTCATGAGAATTTTAGGATTAAAACTTAATTTTTTAAAATTTAAGTGAGAGCACAATTAATGTTTTATAAAATTTTAGGGCAATTTTATTTTATAATTTGTATGGAGGCAACACTAATATTTTTAAAAAATTTTAGGACTAAAATTTAATTATTACAAATTTGAATAGGGGCACGTACCCCGTCAAGTAGCTTTAGCTCCACCACTGAGTAAACATGAATTAACTTCCATTTCTCTTGATATATAAAAAAAAAAACTCTCATTCTACGACCTTCATAAGTAAACATGTTAAATTTCTAAAAAGTCATGCTCGTGGGATGCATGTGATATGCATGTAACAAGTTAAATTATAAAAAAACAATTCTTTCACCTACCAAAAAGGAAGATCTAAGACTTAAAAAAACTCATTGAGCTTCAAGTTTAGGTTGATCGTGCCAGTTGCATTCTTAAACACAAGTAATTTAGGTTTCATTTTCAATGACATGTTACCTGCATGTTACGGTATGATCTCAAGTGCACAGATTTTCAAAAATCTAACATTTGGGAGACAAAAATTATTGGTGTCATAGATGAAAACTTCAAAGGCCAAACCTACATCATTTGAAGTGACAAGGATGAGACGATTTTGATTCTTTGGAGGTCAAAAATAAAAATAACCAAAAAATAAGAGCTCTAGTTATTTTTTAATACAAAAAATGTTAAAAATTACCCAAAAAAATAAAGAACTAATGCTTTTTTTTTTTTTTTAATGATTCGGAGTTTGATGCACAATCTACCTATTCAGTATTATCCAAAGAGTGAGATATCAATCTGCTAATTTATGTTTTATTCAACATGTTTTTCTTTTAATTTTATTTTAATTTTAATTCTAACAAAATTATAATTCAATTATAAAAAAATTATTTTTTCATTAAACTTTAAAAATATGAACAACAGTAAAAATATATATATATATATCTTTTGAGAAAAAAAAGCATATATAAAATTTAAAAAACTATTCAGATAAAAAACTATTAATAAGAAAACAAAAAAAGCTCCCCCTTCTTTGTGTGTGCTTGATGGGGAATGAGGGGCGACGGATAGGTGGTGCGATAGAGTGGGAGGGTGACTTAGGTGGGGCATGACAAGGGTGGCAATTCGAAGGTGGAGAAGACAAGCAGGGACCTCGACGGGTGGGGCTTGCGATTGGTTGGGTGGCAATGGCGGGGCGACACAACTTGAAGGTGCGGGGCGATGGTCAGGAGCCGCGACAGGTGGTGGGTGATTGGCAGCAATCGCGATGGCTGAGGGTGCCGACGGTGGGACGACCATGGTTGTTGCTTTTGGCGACAGGGGCTGGGTTGTGGGGGAGGGGCTGTTTGCCTAAGTTGTGGAGGAGGGGTTGTTTGGCTAGGTTAGATTAGTTAGGGTTTTTGGTTTAAATCAATGGTTGAGATTTAATGTTTTTAGATCAATGGCTGAGCTTAAAATGTCATATTAAGTAAAAAAAATTGACATTATTAAGTTCAAGGGTTTTAGTATGATTAGTTTTAGTTTAAGGGTGTTTCTGTAATTTGAGTAAAACACAACAGGAGTTAGTGTAATTTATCTCTTCTTTTTTTTGAATTTGAAGTCAAACTCTCGATCTTTTGACATGGGTGTAAATTTAGAGTTTGGTTATATTTGCAACTATTTTTTATTTTTAATTTGTTACTTTTATTTTTCATTTTACAAATACTCTACATAGCAATAATTGAATGACTTTGTTAAAACAATTGTTCAGTTTAAAGTTAACAATTGTTCACTTTAATGTTTGCATTCACAAATTTTGCAAAAGAAAAATTATTAGTGGTTGTGGGTATAATTTAACTGGAAATCCAAAGTTGAGGTTTAAAGTTAAAATCACGCACTAGAAGAAAAATATTAAACACCTACGGAGTTTAAAGTTGTTAGAGCAATTTTTTTCTTTTTCGTTGTTTATATCCTTTTTTAAGGGTCGAAAAGTTGTTTCTTTCAGTCTGTGTGCGGTCAGTTTAATTTCTGCCTCCTCCACTCCTCTTAATTACTAACAACCCAAACAAACGAGGAAAATAGCAGCAGACAAACACGAAAGGCCAATATTGCTTTTGTTATTATTTTTATTTTTATTTGTATCGTTATAATTATAATATAATGTCTTTTTAACAAATCTCAGCTCTACATAATTTTTTAAGATGACGTTTCAACTTTTACAGGGCAAATACCTTTGGTGAATTAGTGTTCCTAAGATGGAAATGCCTCCTAAAAATCTGTTTTAAAACTCATCCCATGTATTTATCATTCTTTAACAAAATAATGTGTGATAAAAATACCTATTATTTTCTCTTTTGCTGAAAAAGTTGGTAATTAATTGTAGAAAAAGGTTGTCTATCAGAAGAAAAATCATTGAATCATTATTAAGTACACGTAATAAATATAAAAATCTCATTATAAAAATATGTTGACGTCATAAATATATTAACAAATAATATGCTACCTTTGAACAATGAAATTATATAGTTAAATAAAAACCATTTTAACCTAACAATTTATTTGTAAAAGTTAATAAAAACTGAAAAGAGTTGCCCTGTGACACGATCCATAATTAGCTATGTCGCATTAATAAACATAAAAGGCATACATATGCATGCTTTGCCATGTCCTGTCATAATTTATTTAGTTTTACTGAAAATGTTATATCATAACTTAATATATAACAAAATATATCATAAATTGTAAAATCTAAAAAAGAGTTAAAAAATCAAGTAAAAGTACTAGCGTACTATTTGGTGCGTAATTCATCGAGTAACAAGAGTCATATATGGTATTCTATCATCGATTCAGCCCAAAAAAAAAAAAGAAATTAAAAAGAAAGGAGAAATCTATTATTTAAAAAAAAAAAACAAGAGTCATACCTTACTTATTATCCAGGGATTTGAAAAAAATTACTTTTTGGGAAATTTTTTTTGGTTAATGACCTTTTTTTTGTTAGTTTTTGACACAAAAAAAAACTTTTTAGATATTAAAATAATTTCAGTTTTTTTTCATCTTATTGAGGTTTTTTATCTTGTTATAATAATTTTTTTTTAAACTAAAATAATTTATCTATACATAAATATATTTTTAGATAAAAAAAAAAGATCATTTTCTTAATTCAAAATTTGTTTGGACCTTTTTGTTAAATTTTTTTATTATTTATTTATTAAAAATATGTATGGTCCTTTTTGTTTCTCAAAACACACAAACAAAAAAGTGTGGATTTTTGGCTACAAAGGAAGGGAAGGTGGGAAGGTAAAAGTAAACTACTGCACGGGCCCACCAATTCCTGTCTCTGCTTCACTTTCTCTTTCCAACTCGCTCTCTCTCCGCGATTTCACCGAAGAAAACAAACTTAGGAAGAACACAATTCCAAATCTGAATCCAAATCAGTGTATAAATTCGATTTCTTGATTAATTCTTCTATCTACCTTTTGAGGACAGTGAAGAAAAGGAGCTTGCGAGTTGGTCATCGACTTACTGAGTGGTCGTTGAACGAGTGTTTGTTCGGAGTTTAGGAATGGCGAATATCGACATAGAAGGACTGCTTAAGGAGATCCCAAACGATGGGCGACTGCCGAAGACGAAGATCGTGTGCACGCTGGGACCGGCGTCTCGGTCGGTGGAGATGATCGAGAAGCTTCTCACGGCCGGCATGAACGTCGCTCGATTCAACTTCTCTCATGGAACTCATGAGTACCACCAGGAGACTCTGGACAATCTCAGGACCGCCATGTCCAACACTCGGATCCTCTGCGCCGTCATGCTTGACACAAAGGTCTCCTTTCTCTCTTTTGAAAAGATATTTTGCGAATTTCTTGCAAAAATGGAAGTTTTGGTTTGGAATCAGACTTTTCTGGCAAACGATATAAAAGTTTTTTTTTTTTTTTAATTATTTGTTTCGTTATTAGGTCTGCAAGCTATTTAATTAGTTCATTCTACTGAATCTCTTTTGACTGACCTAATCTGTGAAAAGCATTGTGGTTAAATCTTTTTCTTGTAATTAAAGTTGGCTATACATGAGGTCAAAACACAAACGTATCCAATTTAGGTTAAATCTATAAAACATACAGCATTGCTTGGTAGGTTACAACCTGATGTTATGGTACTCTTAAGAGTATTCTCGTCATATATTTTATTTCCAAAGAAACTCATTTGTTAAAGAGTAATTTAGGTTTTTCTTTTTACCCTTGAGAAAATTTGGCTTTGTGGGTTGACAATGCTATAATATATTAATTTGGCATGATTTATGTTCCGGTTGATACTGTCCATTTTTGGGTTATGATGCTCTTAGATAAGGATTACATTCTGGATATGTTTTCATTTGCATGAAGTGCTAGCTACAATGAGATTTACATTTTCCTGGCCGTGAATTTGATTTGTCTTTTTCCTTGCAGGGACCTGAGATTCGCACTGGTTTTCTAAAGGATGGAAAGCCTATTCAACTTAAGGAGGGTCAGGAGATTACCATAACTACTGATTACAGCATCAAGGGTGATCAGGAGATGATTTCCATGAGCTACCAAAAGCTGGCTGTGGACTTGAAGCCTGGAAATACCATTTTATGCGCAGATGGTACCATTACCCTGACTGTCTTGTCTTGTGACCCAAAGGCTGGGACTGTGAGGTGCCGTTGTGAGAACACTGCAATGCTTGGAGAGCGAAAAAATGTTAACCTTCCTGGTGTTGTGGTGGACCTTCCAACCCTAACTGAGAAAGACAAGGAAGATATTCTTGGATGGGGTGTTCCAAACAAAATTGATATGATTGCTCTTTCTTTTGTACGCAAGGGATCAGATCTTGTGCATGTCCGTAAGGTTCTTGGGCCCTATGCCAAGCATATCATGTTGATGTCAAAGGTATGCTATTCCTTTTGGTGTTTCACTTGTCCAGATGTTATTTAGTTAGATAGGCTAGATATCATGTAGCCATGAGTGTTAGATATTATTCATCTATTCTATGCGTATGCATATATGATGGATCTGCAAACCTTGAGTAGTGAGTTATATGAGTAAAGTAAAGCTTGCTTTAGCTTATAAGAAGTGAAATATGCCAATGTGGCTTCTTAGTTGCCAGCTTATCTTTGCCTGTTCTCTTTATATTATGCACATACACAAATCATGGATACAGTTTCTCTTGCTATTTTTGCAACCGTAATCTTCCATGCGTTTGGGTCTATGCATGTTTACCTGCATTGTTGGTTCGCAACACACTAATATGTTGATAAAGTTTTGGAGATGTTATGCTTGCTTTGCTTTGTTGCTTGGGAAATATTTTTGACTTTTATGGTGGAAATTTTAGATTTTTTGATTATTTTGGTTAAGATATGCAATTTTCTTGAGCGGCTAGTGAATATACGTTTCTGTGGTTTCTCTCAGGTTGAGAACCAGGAGGGAGTCATCAACTTTGATGAGATCTTGCGGGAGACTGATGCATTCATGGTTGCTCGTGGTGATCTTGGAATGGAGATCCCAGTTGAGAAGATCTTCCTGGCGCAGAAAATGATGATATACAAGTGTAATCTTGTGGGTAAGCCTGTTGTCACTGCCACACAAATGCTCGAGTCCATGATCAAGTCTCCAAGGCCTACCCGTGCCGAAGCTACTGATGTAGCTAATGCAGTTCTTGATGGAACTGATTGTGTTATGCTTAGTGGTGAGAGTGCAGCTGGGGCCTATCCAGAACTTGCTGTGAAGATCATGGCTCGTATTTGTATCGAGGCAGAATCTTCTCTTGACTATGGAGCAATCTTTAAGGAAATGATTAGGTCAACCCCTCTTCCAATGAGCCCATTGGAGAGTCTTGCATCCTCTGCGGTGCGAACAGCTAACAAAGCCAAAGCGAAACTTATTGTTGTGATGACACGTGGTGGTACCACAGCCAAATTGGTAGCCAAATACAGACCAGCTGTTCCAATCCTCTCTGTAGTGGTTCCAGTGTTGACGACAGACTCGTTTGATTGGACCTGCAGCGATGAGACTCCTGCAAGGCACAGCCTGATTTACCGGGGTCTGCTTCCCCTACTGGCCGAAGGATCCGCTAAGGCAACCGATGCGGAATCCACCGAGGTGATCTTGGAAGCTGCATTGAAATCAGCAATCGAGAGGGGGCTGTGTAAACCTGGTGATGCCGTTGTGGCACTTCATCGTATTGGAACCGCCTCTGTGATTAAGATCTGCATAGTGAAATGATGTGGTACATGCAGGTTACCAGAATTGCTATCTTAAGGCAGTGACATGTTGGACCTTATTTTCCTTTTGAGTACTTATTTTAAGCTATGTGGCCTTCAGGGCGCTAAAAATTAGTTTTCGGCCATTTTTCCTTGAGCTTTCTTGGAGGGTTGAGCACCTCTGGATTATCTTGCTGTCATGTATTTCTCTGTTAGTTAATGTTATGACTCATCTTAATTTGGCATGGTATAAAAAAATAAGGCTTGGCTCTTTTGTAATCCTTGTCTTTTGCTTCTTTGCGCGTTCTTTCCTTGACGATGCTATGCTTATTGATCAGTTTTAGAAAGGAGAAGCCTTCGGTGAGGGCCCGACATCAGGTCCTGAAAAAAAAAAAGTATAAAAAGTGTACAGCGGCCTGGCTTCTCAGCACCAATGATTGTGAGAAGAAAGAAAAGAGGTAAGTTAGTCTACTCTATGCGCTGCTTGTGAACCTGGCTGCCGACTGAGTACATGTGATGTGAATAAGAAGGTGAAATAGTATTAGAATGTGAATCAGAAAATAAAATCGAGTTAGAATAAGAATGAGAATAAAATCGAAAAATAATAACCATAGAGTAAGTGATTCTTTCAAATGCTAATATTTGGTTAAACATTGGATAACATTTGCATAAAGAAACCAAAATAGAATGTGAATGTAAATAAGAATCGCAAGTTCTTACTTTCTTTGCTGAACGCCTGAACCTGTAATCTCATTTGTATTTCTATTTTTGTTTCCCTTTATATCAATGAGAATTTTTCTGTTTCTTTTTCAGGAAAAATAAAAGAAAAGCAATATAATGAAACACAGAATGAATGATTATTTTCAATTCTAATAGTTGGTTAAACATTTGATTATTGAAATGTGATGAAATAATAACTATTTTAACAAATGGCCATATAATTTAATTTCAAAATATTTTTATATTCGAATGGTGGGACGGGTCCCCACCCCCAAAAAAAAAAAAAAATGGTGGGACGCGCACTTTAATTCAAATATTGATATTTTGGAAGGGCAATTCAGGATATAAAAGCCTATGTATTTACGTAGGTTGGATACTTGGAACGCATCCGTTCGCCCAACTATACATAAGAATAAACCCAAGGTTCTGCCGACGCGTTCCCAAGATTAGTCTAACTGCACGAAGAATTTTCTTGTCTTGTATGAACTTTTGACCTGAAACAATGATTTTTTTCTTTCATTTACAGCAAAATCAATAGGTGCTAAAGATGAAAACAGATATATATATATAGAATGAGTTTTTGTCGGGTTATACAAAAACCACCGACGAGTCAACAAAGTAATTTTAATTGGGGCCGACAATATAGATTATGACACGACAATACGACATGAACCCGATACATTTTTTCCTTTTGTCACATTAGGTCAACAAAATAACTACGGGTCATTTTAGTGTAAACTTAAAACTGTCTTGTCTAAAAACGGGTTATATGTGGGTTAACTCGTATGACACTAAAATGACTCGCCCGACTCACGAATAATTATTTAAATATTTTTTAAAATATTTTCTCCCATTATCAAATGTATCCATAAAACAAAACCTTAGTTCACTTAATCTTAGACCACACTTCAAACTAGATTGATTTTAACTCTTGAACAATAAGAACATAGTTCTAGTTTGATCACTAGAGATTTTTTTATTTTGTTCGACTTGTTACTTTGTCGGTGTTGGACTTGTTATTTTGTTAGATATTTTAAAAAATTTTAGGACAATTTTTTATTTTTGTAGATGAAACTCATTTGATTTTGAGTAAATTTGTTTTATGGTTGTTTTTATATTATTTTAGTGTAAATTCAAAGCTAAAAAAGGTCACGGATTAGTGTTAGTTATTGCGGGCCATTGACGAGTTTCGAGTCATTGGTAGGTTGCGGGTAATTTGCATTTCGCAGGTTGCATAAAGAATGGGCTAGTAGGGATCGTGTTCATGTCAATCCGTATCAGAACGGGTCCTGTTAGTGTTAAGATTTTCCAACCCGTTCGTTGGACAAGTCAGGTTAAAAATAGATCCTCAACTTGACTCGAACCCAACCTACGAATTGTCACCCCTAATTTTAAGCGTTGAATTAGAAAATGACGGTTGTGATTGATAGGGGCAGCTAAAATTTGAGGCAGCTAGTGGTGTAGATTAAAAAATAATAATAATAAAAGAACTAATATAGAACATTATTTAATGAGGAAAATATTAATATTTTAATCATGTATGGATTATTTGGGTCCGTTTGGTTCGAGTATTTGAGTAGAGTATTTAAATGAAGATTTAAATTTTTGTAACAGAAAATACTGCAGCAAAATTATTCGAACCGTGATTCGAATATCCAACCAAACGGGCCCTTAGAGAGGATTGTCGTTTTGGGAGAACTCTTTCTACTGTTTCCTTCCTCTTCCTCTTTCATTTCGAAGGCTCTGCCGGGGCAAATGTTTTAGGAGTTTTGTAAGACTTTTCGTGACATTTTTTTTTTTTTTTTGAATGTAAGGTCATAACAATTAGGTGGGTGTAACGCCCCTATGTGGGGGTTAACAGTTTTTAATGAGATAAAATAAAAATAAATAATAAAAGTAAAACCTTAAAAATAAAATTTACCCGGGACTTAAATGAAAACTCTCAACTCAAAAATAAAAATATAAACGATAAATAAACCACAGTTTTAATGTAGCACCTTAAATTTAATAATATAAACTGTTGTCATCATCATTTTAACCCTCAACACATTATAATACAGTCACAGAAAGTAACAATTGATGCTTACATTATCATGAAGAACATTCTCAACAATTGAAGCAGTCCCAATGTAATATAGCTACATCACTTCCTCAACTATATTTCTCGTAACCACCTCACTTAGTGAGTCCTGAAAAGATATAAACATAAGGGTATGAGCAACACTATGCTCAGTAGAGAAAGCCATTACTCACCTTTATCATTACCACATTAAAATCTGCATGGTTAGTAAGTCACATCATATTTCAGATTATGAGGTTTATTATGATCACATCTTATGGATACCGTAGTTAACCATTACCAAGTGTCATAATTACACATTTATACAAATATTACCAATAATCATTGTTCCTAGGTATCCATGTTAAATTGAGTATCACTCAACTCATCGAAACTCAAATGGGCGCACTTGATCACCCTATAAACATTCCAAGGGTGTTCCGGTGAGGGGACATCAAGCCCCGAGTCCTCACCAAATCGATTCCTGTACAGTGTGTTCTGGGACTTTCAACCCAAGGAAGCGTCATCGCCTTCCCCCTACTTTACCTTTTAGGGTATTCATGCCCAAGGACGTAACCGTCGCCCTTTTCATGTCTCACAATTTCTCTATATTAAATCATTATTAATAGAGTTAATTTTCCTAACCATGCTTCTCAATTTATAACATGTGTCAATTCATTATGTTCCTCGCCGTACAATACAAGACGAGTCCATGTCATAGTTTCATATGTGATACACATATAATATCAGTTCAACATAGATATATATATTGCGGCAAAACAATCAATTTTAATTCTATAAAAACCTCACAAAAGATGAGTAATAGAATCCCTACCTTTTAAGCTTATCAACAGTCTCTTAATCCTGGAATCAATTAACGTTAGCTCCATACTCCCTTGATCCTAAGGCGTGCATAAGGACAATTAAAACTAAAGCACAACATACAACTACATTCATAAAATTTATTTTAATTTAATCTTAGAATTTCAAGAAATAACCACTGCCCATAGAGGTATTATAAAGTTTAACAATATAAATTTTCTGTCTAGGGCATATACACTTAGACTTCATACATATGCTCCAAAATAGCAACAAACATATACTTAGGTTTAAGAACGCAAATTTGAATAATCCTTTAGTATAAAAGAAAATTTATAAATGAAAGACTAAATTTGTTCATAAGATTCTAACCTCGGATTATGGTTAGTTGGAAGCTTGAAATGGCTTCAAAACAGGTTCCTTTAGTTCGGTATGACTGAAATTCTTGCTCAAATGGAGGTGATGGTGGCTGATTTTTATGGCTGCCTTGAAGAAGTTCTCTAAGTATTTTGCTTCAGCAAAGAAATGAGAAGAAGAGTGTGGGAACCGTGGAAGAGAAAGGAAGAAAAGATGAAGTCTTTGAAGAGAAGTGATGGAAACAATTATAGAGGAGACATGTTGAAGCATGTCACGGAGGAAATAAAGAAAATGAGGGTCAAGAGTAGTTGGAAAATATATCCTTATGTCTCATCTAAAGACTTTAACACACATAATGCCAATATGACATTTTTGAGATTTATTAGAAGTTCTAATGCTTTTTAGTAATCATACTAAATAAATATAGGAGAATTTTAGAAAATTTAAAAATAGATAAAAATAAATATTATAAAATAAATTTAAATGAAGCAATTTTTTTTTTATACATTAAAAATTAATTTAATTACCTCAATACCCGTTAGAAGAATAACGGGTGTCACAGCTCTACCCCCCTTAAAGAAATTTCGTCCTCGAAATTTCAATTCTAGCAATACTAGTAAAAATTATGATTCCACTATGATTCCAATTCTGAGTCTAAACCGTTAATGTTTTTTGTCCTCCAAATTTAAGTTATCGTATCTCCACTTATTTACTTGCATAATAAATCTTACTCCTAAATCCCTCAATGAGAGTATTTTTGACAAGTTTCAACTTATAACAACGTATAATAGTCTAAGAATCTGATCAGGCCTACATATTGACCATATCATGATTCCAGTCCTTCATTGTCCATGGACTGTGATTTACAATCACATTTAAGGAGATTGCCAGAGAAATTTTATATACTTCATCTTTAGGTTCCTTTTCCTTTTTGAGTAAGGAAAAGTCAAATATATTTGATTTCATACCTCAACTAATAAACTAAAACATAATCATAAAACATATATCACAAACACTTATATTCAAAACCATACATTAAACTTATTCATAGAGATATTAAACGGAATCTCTGGTTGCAAACATACCCGACATATTTTTCATTAAACAGCTATCCTCATGACACAAACATTCAACCCAAATAATATACTCATATTTCATATGGAATATCCCCATAACTGACTCTGGTACTTCCACATAATATTAACAGAATATTACACATTACAAACATAATACGGATACGTTTCGAGAGTACAAGGCACTCCGTATACCAGCTATCCATATCATGCATGCTTATAGGATACAAAAACATCGATAAACAAAAGATCGGACCTTAAGAAGGATGCGTTTCGAGAGCATCAAGTACTCCGTATCCAGCCATCCCGGCATTAGGCTCAATGAATCTAAAAGATTTAACAACGACGTACCACAAGAAACACAGAATACAGGGCAAACGGTTATTCGTAACACACGAAATACGGACACACATGCCTACATGCCAAAGATAAAACAAAAAGATTACAGATGGAGATTCAAATCAATTGGCCGCTCCCGGCTTTCCCTTTCCCATTCAAGCTTGGATGTTGCAGTGTCGGATTCTGGATGTATGATTTGCATTTTATCTATCAATTCCTCAGCTGTTGAAGCAGTGACAAAGATTTGTCTCTCCGATTCTGTAGTGATGTTTTCTTCCACAGCGTAATCTAGAAATTTCAAAAGACCGTCATAAAAACCCTTTACGTTCAGCAGTCCCAAAGGTTTGGAATAAAAGCCCAACAATTGCCCACAAGCAACTATAAATATTTCCTCAAGAGTACCTAGACCACCAGGTAATGCTATAAAAGCATCAGAATTATAGATTATGTCTTTAAAATTTTTAGGGATACTCTTGACTCCTTCTCCCTTACCTATGGCTTCCTTACAAAGGTTTCCTTCAACTGCAATATGAGGCCAAATTCTTACATCAGTAGCGTCGCTAGACCTAGCTGCTAGTGCCATATTTACCATCATTTTTATACTACCACCCCCATAGATTATGTTAATCTTCTTACGTGCTAGGACTTGCCCTAAGTGATTTGCAGCTTCTAAATAAGCTTTATCTTTTCCAAGGCTGGAACCACAAAAGACACAGACATTCTTTATTTTCTTCGTGGACTGGGAGGTAGACATATTTGGTTTATAGAAGTGGTTGCTTAATGTCTGCTCCACTTAGACTTCGGGTTCTACATGAGATTTTAAAGATGAGAAATATACAAAAAGGGCTAAAGAGATAGACGAGTAGGTAATGAAAAGGTAATCCAAAGATTTAAACAAAATCTTGTGCGGATAAGAAAGTAAGATAAGGTGATTGATAGTTTACAGAAAATTTGATTCACTTTTTGAAAAAGATTAGACTCTAATTGTATAACTTTTGACAATTGAGAACAATTCGACAGAAGACCCTCATGACACAACTGTAGACTTTTTGACAAATATACACCAAGTCTAGAAATTTAATATAAACGACAAATATTGTAGAACTTTTGAAATTTGAGACACAAATCTTGAAATATCTGGATAAGCTTTTCAAAATTCAAACATATTACTGTACCGTATGTAACGTGTCTGATAAGATAATATATTTTATTATATATATATTTAAGAAAATCATAAATTAAATAAGATATTAACATTTACTGTATCAATCTAATAATCACAATTATTTCAAACATAAAAGCAAATATTCTGAGTAAAAGCAAAACACAAACTGTTGAACATCAGCTAAAACTGCTTCAAATAAGTAAAGACTAAATAACCTTTATAGAGCGATGACTTATTCCCCATCCAGTTTTCTTATGGCTTGGCAAACAGGATCTAGAAATACCATATTCCTGAGGCGTTGTCTTTCTGTATAAAATTTAGGCCAGAGTTTAAAAATAGCTCCTTGAACATATCCACTAGGGTGACCGTGGAGAGGAGGATGGATGCTATCCAAGTTCTCCTTTGAAAGTCCATCCCTACAAAACCTTATTTTATCCTCTCTATTCGTAGACATATAACCAGGTGAAGTACATTTACCGTTACAATTTTGTCTTCCACATTTGTTACAAGTGACCACGATGGCACGAGCTCTTCTTTTCATTGCACTACGACTGGTACCTGTTCCCATATCCACTATAGATAAAGTTAACTATGAACAACAAATCTAATTTAACGACAACAAGGATCTTCCTGAATGATATTTAAAATCATTTCATAACAACATAATCTTCCAGCAACTCAAATAATTTTGTTTTAATCAAAACCTTATTGAACAATGCATACACCCATATGTTATTCCTAATACTCAACATCTATCAATGGATTCATCATCATTACTACCAAGGGTTTAGAATGCGACTAACCTTGAAATCAATACGATTTACGTCTTTCAACGTAGACCATATCAACGAACAAAGACACTTGATGTTACTACTTAAGAACATCTACAATCCCCACAATTCTACTCATACAATATATAATTTCCTCATATAACAAAATCTTAGGTAACAAAAAGATTCACTGATACACTTAAATACAATGTACGTAACGAAATATTCCAATTTTGAGATTCATGCATTCTAGACTTTACACAGTCTCAACAGACCAAAAGTCTAACATTTATCTCTCTCAAGATTCAATACCATGATTCCCAACTTATATCATATTCCTCAAATATATAGAACTTTTAAGAAAAGACATTGACACTTATGTGCTCCATCGAATCCACACATAATCATTACTTAGGTTTGAATCAATTACGAAAAATTTGGCATATCTATGTCAAACTTTAAAATCAATAAATCAAGCCTTATATTTCTTATTGTTTTTCACGAGACAAAAGGCTTTTAAATCCTCGTATCTATACGAATTTCTCATCGTTTATACGAATTAGATATGCTTATAGATCCAAATATTATACGAATCTCTCATAAGCATTCTACTTATAAACTCATTCCATATAATTATCATTCCCTCATAACTATTAATACTTTCCTTCTATATAATTATTGTACTCATATAACTATTAATATTTTCATTCTATGGCCTTTCCATGTTACATCCTTCGAAACTGTATAAATCAATGTGAAGGTTCATTTTGATGATGACACTGAAAATTCAGCTTCAAAACCATCTCAAAAATATATTTTTTAAAGTGGTGCTACACTCCCTAGGTTAACCGAACCTAGGCTCTGATACCAAAAATTCTGTAACGCCCCTATGTGGGGGTTAACAGTTTTTAATGAGATAAAATAAAAATAAATAATAAAAGTAAAACCTTAAAAATAAAATTTACCCGGGACTTAAATGAAAACTCTCAACTCAAAAATAAAAATATAAACGATAAATAAACCACAGTTTTAATGTAGCACCTTAAATTTAATAATATAAACTGTTGTCATCATCATTTTAACCCTCAACACATTATAATACAGTCACAGAAAGTAACAATTGATGCTTACATTATCATGAAGAACATTCTCAACAATTGAAGCAGTCCCAATGTAATATAGCTACATCACTTCCTCAACTATATTTCTCGTAACCACCTCACTTAGTGAGTCCTGAAAAGATATAAACATAAGGGTATGAGCAACACTATGCTCAGTAGAGAAAGCCATTACTCACCTTTATCATTACCACATTAAAATCTGCATGGTTAGTAAGTCACATCATATTTCAGATTATGAGGTTTATTATGATCACATCTTATGGATACCGTAGTTAACCATTACCAAGTGTCATAATTACACATTTATACAAATATTACCAATAATCATTGTTCCTAGGTATCCATGTTAAATTGAGTATCACTCAACTCATCGAAACTCAAATGGGCGCACTTGATCACCCTATAAACATTCCAAGGGTGTTCCGGTGAGGGGACATCAAGCCCCGAGTCCTCACCAAATCGATTCCTGTACAGTGTGTTCTGGGACTTTCAACCCAAGGAAGCGTCATCGCCTTCCCCCTACTTTACCTTTTAGGGTATTCATGCCCAAGGACGTAACCGTCGCCCTTTTCATGTCTCACAATTTCTCTATATTAAATCATTATTAATAGAGTTAATTTTCCTAACCATGCTTCTCAATTTATAACATGTGTCAATTCATTATGTTCCTCGCCGTACAATACAAGACGAGTCCATGTCATAGTTTCATATGTGATACACATATAATATCAGTTCAACATAGATATATATATATTGCGGCAAAACAATCAATTTTAATTCTATAAAAACCTCACAAAAGATGAGTAATAGAATCCCTACCTTTTAAGCTTATCAACAGTCTCTTAATCCTGGAATCAATTAACGTTAGCTCCATACTCCCTTGATCCTAAGGCGTGCATAAGGACAATTAAAACTAAAGCACAACATACAACTACATTCATAAAATTTATTTTAATTTAATCTTAGAATTTCAAGAAATAACCACTGCCCATAGAGGTATTATAAAGTTTAACAATATAAATTTTCTGTCTAGGGCATATACACTTAGACTTCATACATATGCTCCAAAATAGCAACAAACATATACTTAGGTTTAAGAACGCAAATTTGAATAATCCTTTAGTATAAAAGAAAATTTATAAATGAAAGACTAAATTTGTTCATAAGATTCTAACCTCGGATTATGGTTAGTTGGAAGCTTGAAATGGCTTCAAAACAGGTTCCTTTAGTTCGGTATGACTGAAATTCTTGCTCAAATGGAGGTGATGGTGGCTGATTTTTATGGCTGCCTTGAAGAAGTTCTCTAAGTATTTTGCTTCAGCAAAGAAATGAGAAGAAGAGTGTGGGAACCGTGGAAGAGAAAGGAAGAAAAGATGAAGTCTTTGAAGAGAAGTGATGGAAACAATTATAGAGGAGACATGTTGAAGCATGTCACGGAGGAAATAAAGAAAATGAGGGTCAAGAGTAGTTGGAAAATATATCCTTATGTCTCATCTAAAGACTTTAACACACATAATGCCAATATGACATTTTTGAGATTTATTAGAAGTTCTAATGCTTTTTAGTAATCATACTAAATAAATATAGGAGAATTTTAGAAAATTTAAAAATAGATAAAAATAAATATTATAAAATAAATTTAAATGAAGCAATTTTTTTTTTATACATTAAAAATTAATTTAATTACCTCAATACCCGTTAGAAGAATAACGGGTGTCACAGTGGGCCACAATTGAAATGCTCAGATATCAAAGAGGGCCATTTGAAATATTTTATGGGCAACTTACAAAATGCCCTCAAATACTCCAACTTATTAAAAAAAATTTTCAACAAACTACTTATTAAAACTGTCCCGTTATTAGATATTTGTGATTTGTTAAAAGTTTAAGTTATCCTCCCTTCTCACTCTCTTATGAGGATTCCAATTCAGTCCCAGAACTTGCCAAAACCTGCCAAAATCCATCCAAAATATCGCCAGAACCGTCAGATGCTGTCTTAGAACCTGCTGAAACCTACTAGGTTTCAACACAAAACCTGCCAGATTCTATCCAAAAAATCGCTGAAACCGTCAAATTCTATCCTGGAACTTGCTATATTCCAACAAGGAACCCGTCAGATTTTGTCTAAAAAATCACTAGAACCTCCAGATTTCATCTTAAAACCTGCCAAATTTCTACCCGAAATCTAGTAAATTATATGCTTTTTTTTTTCTAACAAATACCACCACATTATAATTTTTTCTGCAAAATCATTACAAAATAATAACATTACAAAATGAGCTGACTTCGCCATCATATTTTCTTTTACAAGTGAACATATGTAGTCAAAGTTTTTCTGGGAAATCTTAAAAACAAATTCGAACTTGTCTAAACGAATTGATGGAGACTGATGACCTCCCTTGAAGGGGGAATGAAAAAGATATTTACAAATCCACACTAGAGTCATTTTATGTTACAACAAATAACAAAATCAATACTTTTCAACTATTAAGCAGCAATGCACAAAATTTTCACTTCCCTCTCCATAGACAGTGATAGACACATATTAATTTGCTTAAAACAAACAGTTCCTGTCAACGAACAGCTGAGACACACGGAACATATGAAGAGCCCGAAAAAGCCTCTGAGCATAATGAAGAAAATATGTCCCCTCAAGTCTGTGTTCTTCATCAGAAACTGCTTCATGCATACAAGAACAAGATCAGACTCTAGATCTTTCATGCACTTCATCAAGAATAATAAACTTATAGTTAAAACATGAAAGATATGATTCCAACAAACCAATATTCCTACAGACAGATAAACAGAAAAAATTGTACTTTTCTAAAAGGGAGAAGTGAAAGAAAATACCAAGTGTTAAACTAACATAATTGAAAAAAAGAAAAAAAAAGAAAAGGAATTTGACTCAATTGAATAGACAATATCCAAATGAAAAAACTAGCTAAAATTATATATTTTCATTACCTTCCGTCATTGTTCCCTACATCAATGAAAGACAGACCTAAATTCCTCGCTACTGCTATAAGTCAAATTCTAAAAATTCAATAAAAGATATACAAGAGGAATTCTAAAACAAAAGATATAAACAACATAAACAAATTGCACCCAATAGCCAATGAAAAATTCAAATAAAATTCAAATGAAATAACCGATGCAAGATATATCAGAGGAATTATAAAGGTACTCCATAAAACACTAAAGTATCTGTGTAACGACTCTACCTATGTAGCCATTACTTAACTACTTAATCTTAATCTTAAACATGCTTTAACATAAAGTACTTAAATTTTGGAATAATTTTTTTCCCCTAAGAAAAAACCTTGATAATGATTTCCTAAAATATTTCTTTTAAAGAAATATTGGTTTCTTCAAACATAATAATAATGTAATAATAATTATTACGCTTTACCACAATCATAATTTCTAAAGACTTAATTCTTTACATACATTATACATTAATTTCCTAAAACATGATAATAACGATTTCTTAAAATTTTTCTTTCAAACTTAAGGATAACTATTTAAAAACTATTTCTTTTAAACATTTCTTTATTTAAATGACAATATATTAAAACAATTTTAAATTAAATATCGTTATAAATTCCTATTCTGAAAGCTTTTTAAATCCTTTCTTAAATTACCGTTATGTTTTTCTTATAATTCATTATATTAAAATGACATATTGAATTCTTAAAACTTATTCTTTTTAAACTTAACATAATAATAATTTCTTATAACTTATTCTTTTAAATCTAACATATTAGTTCTTTAACACATATTCTTTTAAACTTTCATAATAATAAATGCATAAAACATATTCATTAAAATCCTTTTTTAATTTAATGTAAAACTCCTATAAAAATTTCTAATTCTAAACAATCTTATACTTTTCTTACTTGAAAATTTTCGTGTATTTGTTGCTTTATCTATTACAACATTTTTAAACCTTAAAATTCTCTAGATCAAGATTGTATTATTATAACCTCGGTTTTTAAGTTATAATTACAAAATTTCATTTTCTTATTTAATTCATACATAATGTTGTAAAATAAAAACGTGAATAATTTCTTAAATTAAAAATGAAAAAATACTACATTTGCATGAGTGGTATCTATTCCCATCTACTCCATTCATCTGCCGCTCACTACTGTCCATCAAATGTCGCTGACAAGTTTTCTTACTTACAGTATGAACATACTTAAATGAACTTTCGCTCAGCAAGTAAGAAATTAGACTCACAAAACATAATTGAAAATCATTTAAGAAAAACATGTATGAATATTTTATGCCTGCTTATCACTTGTTTGATGCTTAATTATTTAAGATTTAACCTGTCTAACTAAATGGGCTCGGGTAATCTTACCGGTCGTGTGCCATCTTCGAGAAGTCAGGGTCTGTGAGGTCCTTAAGACGCCGAGATCATAAATAGTGTTGATCCATATTGAAGCCTCCCCATATGTCGAGAGGTTAGTATGACGCCCTTTACTTGTCTTATTAATTTTACTTATGTTATTGTGTGTATGCAATATGACATGTTACTATATAGCATCACCATTTCATAAATCATAATTCATAATTCAAAAACATGCTTAAATTAAAGTAAGTAAACAATATAATTTATTATTGCATACGTCATATATTGATCATGACATAATCATAACATAGCATGATATGGCACAATATAAACATAATAAATCATGATCATATCATAATTGAACAATACATCATAAGATAATATGGAGTTACAAATCACAGATCATGCATTTCAATTTTTTTTTATGAAAACACATAAAACACCTTATTTAAAAAATGTTCATACCGTAGGCAAGATTTCTACTTATTGGATTTCAAGCTAAGCTGTTCTGGTCGGATCTTGCTATATCTACAGTCTACGAAGCATCCTTGACAGTAGTCCTCGAGCGACCACAGATGGCTAGGAATGCTTTTTGGAGATCATGCATTGCTAAAAACGTCATTATGGACTTCGTTACTGCAGTTTATGTCACCTCGATCCACGTGTAGTTAGTATAGACCATTTTCAGCAGAGTGAAATTAGCTTTAATAGAAGGCATCATTGTGTCTGGAACGTTAAAATGAGTCAGGAAGTGGTCTCAGATCATTGATTAGAGGTCGAGATCATAAAACCCGAGGTCTGTTGGAGCCTGGCCACCCGCTACGACACGTGCGGCGACTCCAGTTGCTAGTTGGTGTTGAAACTTTGGGTTCTACTATTTTTTGACCTCTTGAGTTCGTTGGAGGCCTCAATTTCACCTGATTCAGCCTCTAGCTATACAAATTGTAGACTCGATGGTGGCAGAAATGGCAAAGCTTTGATCTCTAATCTCTGGTGATGGTGGCCTAAAATTGGCCGAAGGCTTTCCTTCCCCAGACCTCTCGCGTGTTTCCATGCAATCAATTTGAGTCACAAATGTTGGAAGAGGCATCATCGGAGCTCCTCGTTTGGTTTGGTGCGACGAGTTTGAAACTCCAATAAACGGCCGTCATAGCATAAGATAAATTAGGGCATTTCACTCCCTGTCGTTCTCTAGTTTGAATGGCATCAGTTGTGTGCCTTTCCGTCATGTGGATCACCAAGACGACATGGCTCATGATAGCTTTGGTGGGCGTTTGGCATTTTTCGACATGCCGTGGCAGATCAACTCTATTTTTTGGCCGTTTTCCATCTACAGTTCCTTCTAAATCTAATGGGATGGGTGGTGTAAGCCGCCTCCATTAGGAAGGTGTTCTTCTAAGTGGCCACGACGGTGCATGCCGATGGTACATAGGCAGAGCTCTCCAACAGCTATTGAGGTACAACCAGGCATGGATCGTGTTCTACTCATCACGGTGGTCATGTAGGAACCAAAAATCACGCCAATTAGAGGCCAAACGGCGAAGGTATCTTGTCGAAAAGGAAATGGCTTTCTACGAGATTTGACCAAAAAGTGTGGCTTTCTCTGGTGGAGTTATGGTCGGCACAACACTTCATTGAAACCACCACGTCGTGATCTTCTCGTTGGTGCAGGAGGTGTCAAAAACCGGTACCGGATTCTGCACTGAAGTAAGAGGAGAAAAAGTAGAGAAAGAGAAATTTGAATTTTTTTTTCATTTGCCAAATTTTTTTTCCTAAGTATTTATAAACTCTAACATGGGTCCATAGATTTTACTCCATGTCAGGGTCGGGTTGATCAATTGTTTAATCCGTAAACCTTGAAATTCGTGTAAACATAACTGTACTTTCAAAGCTGTAATATTCTTTACCTCTCTAAAAATAAGTAAAATAATTCAAATTTTCTTATTGTATTGCTGTCTTATTAAAAATATCCATACTATCATAAATTCCATTTCATGAATTTATTCGTACTTTATAGATTTCATGATTTTATTCTAAAATGATAAACTTTGACAGCATTGTCTTTAGAATCAGTGATTTACTAATTTCACCATATATATATTTTAATTGCTAAAAATAATATTCTGTATTTATAAACTTTGATCAAAACTTAAAATTTGATTTCTTGATCAAGATAACATTTCGTAAGTTCTAAAACTTTTAAAATGATAGCATATATTTGTCATTATAGTTTTCTTCTTCTATTAGCTATATTAACATACTTAATATGAAAACATTTTTAAACTTTTAACTTTATCATAAACATAATAGTCGTAATTTATAATAGTTTCATAAATTAAATTGATTATTAATAAGTCAATTCAATTCAAATTCTGGACTTAGCACAATTTTGTGCTTATAGGTATAACCTAAACTATTTTTTGTAAATAGCTATTTATGGGTCCATATCCAATCTATAAATGCTTTTTAAACTTTTCTTAATCACATTATGGATTTGAAAATAATCCATTTGTGATATTGCAATGCCTTAAAGGCCCGTCAATGTTTGTAGACTCCATTAATGTTCTTTTTTTATTATTATCATTATGATTATTGTTATAATAATAATAATAAACTTTATGTAATTACTAACGTGTATAATAGCTAACCATGTACACATAGGATATTAGAATTCTCAAACTTCCAAAAATCCTTATGGCTTTATTGAAATTCTTATCATGCGTTATGATCTCATTAAAATCGAGATCGATTTTATATGTTGTTGCTAAGCTGCCATCATATAGGAATTTTATATAGTTGTCATGAATCAGAGATTCTTTTTTATCAATCAATCTCAATTTAAATATTCTAAATGAGATTCTTATAAAGGTCATTACTTTGACTAGTACATAAAGACTTTGAATAATAAAAGCTTAATTTAGCACATTGAATAATTATTTTAATTATTCAAATGTACTATCATAACATTCATTTTGTTACATGTTTCATACACAAAGTTCATAAAATTATGCATTTATAATATTATTTATTTCTAAAGTCTTATCATTATTAAGATTCTCTAAATACGCGTTAATTAGGAAAATTCATGATTATAAATCGTGGTTATATCACGATTTAAACTTATCAATTTCCTAGGCATTGTAAAAGATTTTTAGCCTTAAATAGATTTTTTTATAATTTCTCGTAATTTATACAGAAACTTTAACTTATAAGCTCTAAACTTACATTGCTTATAGACTTAACGCCATAGTTATGGAAAAAATCCTTAATCAATCATATTTGTAATTTTTGAATTTTTCAAGTCATTACAATCTACCCACCTTGCAAAATTTTCATCGAAAATTAGGATAAATTGGGGGTGTCCTACGGCTTCGTAACTTAATCCCATGGAATTTTCTTTCTTTTAGCAATTCTTCCCTAAGTATCTTGATATAGAAATATGGCCTTGTTTTCCTGAGTCCCTCTTTCTCTTGTTCTAGGACTTGCACTAATCCTTTTTCATATCCTAGGTTGCATATCTATATCTAGATCATGATCTGGTACATAAGAACTGGCTAGAAAGTTCATCTTTTTATTACTTTACCTATGGGTTCTTATCATTTAGTTATTTGGATTGATGATAATGATAGTTTAGAATGTACTCATCTACTTGGTCTACAACTTCTAATGGTCTATAACACTTGAGCTTATCCTTTCCTATCTCTTATGAACATGTCTCACTTCTCCTTGGGTACGCTAGAAAAAAGGGAATTTGTTCCCATTTCCTTTATTCATAAGGTTTCTCATTGATCTGTTCTTGTGACTTCTCTATTGATCATGTGGAATTTTCTAGCCTATACTCAATTATCTTAATCATTGTGGCGATTTCTAATCGAAACTAAATGTGTTTTATACTAATTTCTTCCAATTTCTTAGAGGCAAGTTGGAGGTTTATTTGTCTTCTAGCAAAAGGTTCCTCTGTGATGCAAAAGTATAGGATATCAATTCTCTTTACTTGTGCTTATTCTAGGATTCAAAACATACTATCATAACATACCATAAATGATTGGGTGATTTTACACCTTCTAACAACCCTTCCGCTGGTGATTAGTCATTTTAGATCTAAATCTTGTACTGCTAAAGGTCATATGCTCTTCTAAAAGAGTAAAATTGTATTTTCTCCTTTATCTTGTAAGAGGTTATTAAAGTCTTAGCGATGTTCTATCTATTTTGTAATCGTAGTGTTTTGAGTACCTATTTTTTTTAAAGACAATAAGGTTTTACTATAGCTCTAACTAGCTTAAATTGTTGGACAGCATATTCTGCTTGGGCCATCTTACAGTATTTTATCATTATGTAGTGCTTATCTCTCTTTTGAGGTTTTAATCAATCTTGTTTCCATTGTAAAAACATTTATGATGTGTCTTAACTCTCTACATAGGGGATTCTCATTTATCGTTGACTACACATTCCTCTTTTGCTAGATCATTTTAGCGTTCTATGTCGTTCCAAGGCTTCCTTATAATTTCTACTAAGGGTTGTGTCTTGGGCTTTAAAAGGTTGCTTAGACGGTCTATTACTTCTATTCTTTCTTATTGTTAAGTCCGAGCTAGACTAAAAGCTACGAACTCATTCAATAAGGCACCATATATTTGTCTTTTACTATCTTCCTGTCATCTTAATCCTATCTTAATTCATCCTTAAACTCCTTTCACTTCATAACTGGTGGGTCTCTGTCATTATTGCTCTATTTAGGTACTATCATCAACATTTTGAAGCGATTGCTCTTGTTGATGGTCCTAGTTTATAGGTTAGATGGTCTGATGTCATAATCTTGCTATTTTCATACTCATGATTCGTAGTTCTATTGACTACCTTTAGATTGTTCTTACCCTAATCCTTGATGTTGAATTATGATCTTCAACAAAGTTTTCTTTCTAAGAGAGGATAGGTATATTGGAAATCTTTTCTTACGTCTCTCTTTTTTTAAGAAGATATTTTCTCACTTTGTAGGGTAATTTATGTAAAACATTACACATTTTTTTAACGATGGGAAAAAAATGTACAAAAAATAACTAAGAATTATACTTACAGGTTACTGGTTTTGATGGATTCAAGATTCCATCAGGAAGAAATCAATAGATTTTTTGTATGTTCATGAAAAAAATGTGGGCTTGACACCTATTTTTAGAATCTTACATGAAGTCTATGTTTTAACATGTCATAATAATTCTAACGTGTCACTTAGTGACACTCCAATCTTAAGTTAGTGACACTCCAATCTTGGGTTTTATTGCTAATTCTTTTTGCAATATATTCTAACTCGTCAAATGACAAATTTTGTCAGTCCTATGGAGGCTAGAAGAGCTTTTGATAAGCCTCACCTGCCTATTGTGCAATTACTACTATTGAGACATGCCTATAAAACTAACTTTAGATGCGCTACCTTACTTAGTGGACACTTGATGAGAATGTGAAAATGTACATTTGTTAAAACTAATATCATTATTTTGTATTAATATTTTTCATTAAATCCTCTAATTAATAGTACTTTTGTGTTAATAAGTATATTTATGGCCTAGTGCGTAAATGTGTCTAATAATGTGTTTTTATGTTTAATTATATTTTTGATAATTTTAGAGTTATTTCAGTGTGTTAGAAATGTATTTAGTTTGTTAATAATTGAAATCGTAAAATAATTAGTGATAATTTTATTTTGAATGTTAATATGTTTGATAGTGTGCTTTAAGTTTGTAAATATGTTCTATAATATTTTTAGTAATTTCTAAAAAATATTTTCGAGTCTTAAAAATCATATCTATGTTGAATCAAAAGAGGCTGAAATTTTAAAAGTTTGTAATTATTTTTATAAGTTTTATTGTAAAATAAATATTTTTAAAATTATTGTAAATATTTTGTTTATAAAATAATTAATTTTAGTGTGTTTGTTAATTTTAGATTCAAAATATGAAGAAAAAATGGAGCAAAATGGCGCAAAAACAGGCAATAAGAACCTCAAATGCACAAAAAATCTAAAGAAATTTAGAATTTAAAAATGAATGACACATGGCAAGATCTGGACCGCATGATTAAGCCGCCAAATCAATCCAAGCCGTCCACCTCGCACCAGTTGTCCTCCACTGTCTGGAGCAACACTTTGGATTACGTGCGACCAACATTACGTGCTTGCACTTCAACTGCCATTTGATCAGCATACGATGATCGACAAATGGTCAGAGGTGTGCGTTTACTTCTCTCCATGAGGACTTCAATCCATGCTACAGCTTCAGTTGTCGGTCAGCGATCTAAGGGCCACAAATCGTCCAATCGGTTTAGGCAGTGCACCGGACCTTGAACACTAACACGTATAGTGAAGAATGCATATCACACGAAGAAGAAATAAAAAAAATATTAATCAGCATTCAAGATGATTAGTTTGGGCAGCAACCGAAAGAAAAATGAATAAATAAATAAATAAATAAAATATTAAAAAAATATGAATTTTACTCTATATGTAGCCCTCTCATTCCTTCATTCACACACCCATGGCCAATTTTGGCCTCTTTAGCACTCTTTGGGTGATTCTGTTCGGGTACTCCTCCAACCTCACTAAAAATATTAAAATAATTGTTAGACATGTATGCCCTAAGGAGTAAAAATATAATATATTTTTAGAGACATTTTAATCAATAAAGAATTTATTTATTATTTACGCACCAAATCTTGCCTTCTTTACATTCATATTTGTTAAATATATGTTAAGCAAACAATAGTTTGAGACAGTCGATCTAAACCTTAAGAATTGGGCATATGATGGACAGATTATGTAGAAGACATGATTCTTAAGGTGACAATCTAAATTTTGAGATCCACAATCGAGGGAATAAAATTGGGCACTTTATTCATGCAAAGATTGTTATGTTGTCTATATCCCTAACGGGAGATAGTTTGTCTTGGCCATCGGAGGCCTACTCCGTGAATAGAAACATTGGCATATTGTTATAGGTGACGATGTGTTGGATCGGGACATAAAGTGAGTTGATTTGGATTAATAATTCTGTATTGGCAAATCGATTCTTTAGATAATCATATTTATTGTATCTTAATCCTAAGATGAATAGTGGGCCCGTTATCTTGACTGGTGTCTTTTGATGTACCATAGAGTGACATCCACATTTTCATAGTGGTACGCATGCCGGTACGTTGGAGGCATGACCCTTGATGGCATAGACCTGTTATTCATAGATATAGAATCCATCGCTCCTTTTTAGAAGTAGTTGATATCCTCTTACATGCGTTATCATGTAATTGAAAAACTAGAGCGCTCAACCATTTGGATACATAGATATAGCTGAATGGTATACCGTCTGTGGATGGTAAGTTTGCCAATGGTGAGATAATGAAACGTAAGATAAAAATAATCAGAAAGGTAAGACAAGACTTGTCCTTAAGCTAATTATGGATAATTCTATGGGGGTACGATACATTATGATATGTCATGGAGATTTAGCTATACGGGCTTCGTAATTCTATAGAGTTCAAGAGTGCAGCTCGAAGCTTTTAGTAGAGTAGTGTCAGAATTGATAATTATAAAATGTATATCTGAGATATTAGGTATTATAATTATCAAGAGCTTGAACTATATGGGTTCATCAGGTCCCTTTTGTTAGCTCATAAAAGTCCTGTAACGACATGGCGTGTTTTTTCAATAATTGGTGACTTATGTCAGATTTATCAGATTGGCTGAAATTCGGTAAAATCAGATAATTCATATTTGTTTATCAGTTGAATTAATTTTGTGATAAAATTAATTCAAGATAAACTTGTTGAATTATCGAGATCAGATAATTCATATCTATTTATCGATTGGATTAATTTTGAATAAATTAATTCAAGATAAACTTGTTAAATTATCAAGAATATTTATTTTCCTAGAGATTATCTAGATATGACTATTTTAATCAGATAACTTTTCGATTGGGTTATTTAAATTAAAACTGAGGCTCTATCCCTAGAATCTAGGATGGGAAATAAAGATTTGCAATGAACTTTTTATCACAATTTTGGCCTGTCGATTGAGGAGGTTCGGCAGGCCGATCTGCTAGTTCGGCCTATCGACCAGGCGATAGAAAAATGACACATTTTCACACGGATTCTATCATATATTGATTCTAATTTGATTCTGATTCGAATTTCAAGTCCTTATCTGATAAAAGCCTGACTCCTAGGCGCAATCTTTATATAAAAGGAGAGTGAGAATCATTGTTATTAAGATCAGTTGAGAAATCTAGAGTGTGACTCTAAAACTTCCTAGAGAGCTATCATCCTCAAATCACGAATTATAGCTTTGGGTATTTCTTAATTGGTTGGAAGGAGAGCCACCTGGGATAAAGAATAACAAAGAAGGCCAGTTGGTTGAGGTCCTTCTAGAATGTTACTTCTCTTCATTGATTACAGGAGCTTTTCGACACACAAAGGTTAGTAAGATCTGGTTAATTTATGCATATAGCGTGTCAAATTTGTGTTTTAGAAAATATTTTGATATAAAAAATTTTAAAACTTCGTTGCGTACTATTTTTCCAACAATTGGTATTAGAGCAAGGTTTTTACATAAATTTGCAAGTTATGAATAAATTATGTGATCTTGATCTCTCTAATGCTTGAATTTAATTTTTTAAAGAGTTGGCACTCTAGGGTTTCTATATATTTTTATGTTGTCATGGATTATATGGTGAATGTTTATTAATTAATTATGGTTGATTAAATTATTATTTAATTATTTATTAATTAATTAATTTATACTGGTTATCGTTCCTTAGAGGTTAGAATGTGTATCTAGGTTTTTCATGTAATTAGATGGCGGACTATCATCTCCGTCTTGAAATTATTATTTAATTTTAAATTTGTAAGAATTTTGTAATTAAATAATCATTCGAAGATGACGGATCTAGAAGGCGGATCTAGAAGATGGATGATGGTATTTCTAGGTATTTTTTGAGTCTCTAATTTTATGTTTTTGAATTGTTGAAAATAAAATTAGTAAATTGCATTAGAAACTATATTTCTAAAAAGTGTGATTTTTGCTCGGTCGGCATGCCGAACCCTCCAGTTCGACAGGCCGATGGTCGTAGAATCAATAGACCGGACTCTCGGGTTTGGTAGGCTATTAGAGGGGTAGAAATCTCTGGCGGTCTACCGATCTTTTCAGATCGACCTTTTTAGTTCGACAGGCCAATCTGGAAAGATCGACAAGCCGGTGGATTATGACCGACAGGCTGATCACACAGATCAGTATGCTGGCAGAAAACTGGAAATTTTTCCAGAAAATGTGTAGTTTTTTATGCAGTTTTAATTTTATTTTTGGGACAATTCTAAGAAACATTAAAATTTAGATATGACCAGAAATATTAAGTATTCGATCTATGCTGGATTAAAGACTTGAAAATAGGCATTACGTAAAGAAGGATACAACTTGAGAATTCAAGGATGAAGAATTGATAATATATTTTGATGATTCTCTTGTAATCTTTATTTTCTATTCTCTAGGGTGGAACCATAATATTATAGTAATTTATTATTATTTTGCTTGTAGTTTTGCTTGTCTGCATTATAATATGATTTGACATGTATATTGATAACATGCCGTATAAAATAAGGAGTTCTGCTCAATTAAAAATTGTTCATGCATGTTTTTAAAATAAAACCTTGATTTCAAAAGAATGAGTGGGAGAAGGTTTTTGAAGAGAGGACATAGGACCTCCATCATTGGTCCATAGGTAGCACATGGTGTTTTGACCCCTAGGAAGGGACTTTATCATGTACCGAGTTGGATGTTTGAGTGAAAAAGGTATTTTAGCATAATTTATGATTGCATACCCCTAGCTGGTGATTATAAATCATGGATAAAATATTAAAATGATGGGTATACACTTATGTTAGTTTTATTATTAACTTCCCCTAGGAGCTCTGTTAATAAAATTAATGGCCAAAGAAACAATTATTAATATATGCTGAATCATACAGGCCTTGGATGGCATATATTAATCAAGAGAGGATCCGTTTCCTGATTAAATTTGGCAAGCCTCCCCTAGGAGCTTTTTGAATTCTAAGTTGGGAATTATCATTGAAAGGTTGTGATATTTTCAAGGTTTTGACACATAAACACATCTGTATGTTTTTACATGATTGTGTTATCTTACTAAATTATTATGCTATGTTTGCTTATGTTTGGTATATGATTCTTTATTGTAGATTAAAAATGTCTAAAAACGTTTTATCGTCGATACTTGACAAAAACCAATTAACTGGAGAAAATTATAATGATTAGAAACAGAACTTGAATATCATCCTCTTCTTTGAGAAACCAAAATTTGTGCTGACAACCCCTTGTCCTCCTGAGCCTACGGAAGATTCCACCAACGATCAAATCCAAGCATATGATTGTTGGAAAGATGCACATGATTAGGCCCGCTGCTATGTTATGGCCAACATGAATAACGTGTTGCAGGCTCACATGAGAATTATAAGACTGTTAGACAGATCTTGGATAATTTGAAAGACATGTTTGGAGGCCAGGCCTTAACTAAGCGGCAAGGGGTGCTTCAAAAAATTCTCAATTGTAAACAGAGACTGGGGACTTCTATAAAGAAGCAAATGATGTTAGTCATGGGTTACCCCATTAAGGCACAAACCAATAGAGCCAACATCGATGCTGAAACTCAGATGATTATGGTCTTAGAGTTTCTATTTAAGGAGTTTATCCTATTTAGAGCTACTTTTAATTTAAGTAATAGGCAGGATATGACCTTAACAGAATTAATGAAACAGTTACAGGAGTTTGAATTGCTGATCAGGGAGTCTCTTGTTGGTGATGAGGCCAATTTGGTGGCTACTTCTGGTTCTAATCCCAACCCTGGGAATGGAAAGAAACAATGGGCCTAACAACAAGAGCAAGAAGAAGAAGAAACAGAAGAAGAAGAACCCGAAGAAGCTAAAGTGCTTCTTCTACGGGAAGGTCGAGCACATCAAAAAGAATTGCAAGGATTTCCTTTCTCGAGGAAGTAGGTGTGATCTTCTGTATTTAAAAACTTGTTTGGTTGAGAAATCCAGTGACATTTGGGTCATAGATTCTGGAGCAACTAATCATGTTAGTGTTTCTCTCTAGGGGTTCAAAGAAACAAGAAGTCTGCTGCATGAAGACTTCGCTTCTGATGGGCAATGGATCCTTGGTCTTAACTGAAGCAGTGGGAGACGTCCATCTATATTTTGATAATTATAGAAATTTAATTTTACGAGATTGCTTTTATGTTCCTAAATTTAAAAGGAATTTAATTTCTATACCTTGTTTATTTATAGACTCCTATTTGATTTCTTTTAACAATAAAGTGGTGATTCGTAAAAAAAAATCTTTTATCTATTTTGGATGGATACAAAATAATCTATATTTTATCAAACCTAAAATGGACTTACTGCTTAATACTGAGATGAATGATAATAAATTTAAAAGACTTAAAACTTCTTACTCTAATAAGACTTATCTTTGGCATTTACGCCTTAGTCATATTAACCTATATAGGATTCAAAAGTTGGTAAGGAATAGATCTTTAAGTCACTTAAAGGTGGAATCTATACCTCAATGTAAATCTTGTTTGGAGGGTAAAATGACCAAAAGACCATTCGGGTCTAAGGGCAATAGGGTCAAAAGGGTTCTAGAACTTGTGCATAATGATGTTTGCAGACCGATGAACATTCAGGCACGAGGAGAGTATGAGTACTTCATCACTTTTATTGACGATTACTCAAGGTATGGGTATGTGTACTGAAACACCACAAAAGTGAAACCTTTGACAAGTTTAGGGAGTTTCGAGCTGAAGTGGAAAAGCAATTGGGTAGACCCATAAAGACACTTCGATCTGATCGAGGTAGAGAATACCTTTCTGATGAGTTCTTAGGACACTTATTAGAGAATGAGATTTTATCTCATTTGACTATGTTGGGTAGTCTACAACAGAATGGCGTAGCAGAGAGAAGAAATAGACTTTATTGGACATGGTAAGGTCCATGATGAGTTATTCATCATTGCTTTTATCTTTTTAGGGATATACACTACAAACCGCATGTTATCTTTTGAATAACGTGCCTTCAAAATCGGTCCCTAAAACTCCTCACGAGTTGTGGATGGGTAAGAAGGCATCCTTAAACCATATTTGCATACGGGAATGTCTAGCTCATGTCCAATTTAAGGATGCGAATAAGTTGGAAGCACAGTCAGAAGTTTGTGTGTTTGTAGGATATCCAAAAGGGACTAAAGAGGTTATTTTTATAGCCTAAATGAAACTAAAGTCGTGGTTTTAACTCATGCAACTTTCCTTGAGGAGAGTTACATGAATGACTTTAAGCCTCGAAGCAAAGTGGTGCTTGAGGAGTTAAGGAGTGATCTAATCCCTCCAGGGATTTTGGTAGAAACCACCCCAATTGGTATAGAAAAGCCAAATTAAAGGCTTTGGTATAGTAGGAGGATCAGGCGTCAACTCGAGAGTTATTTGTTCAATGGTGAGGCCTTCTTAACTGAACTGGATGAACATGATAGGGATCCTTATTCTTGCGTAAAGGCTATGGAGGATGTTGATTCGAAACTCTAGACAGAAGTCATGAACACAGAGATGAAGTCTATGGAGACTAATCGGGTCTAGGAGCTTGTGGATTTTCCTGAAGGGGTAAAACCTATCGGGTGTAAATGGATCTACAAGAGAGAGAGAGAGGAGTGGATGGAAAGATCGAAACCTTTAAGGCTAGACTGGTAGCTAAAGGATACACATAAAAGAAAGGAATCGATTATGAGGAAACCTTTTCACTATAGCCATACTTAAATCCATCTGCATTCTCTTGTCCATAGCTGTTGCTCTCGACTATGAAATTTAGTAGATGGATGTCAAGGCGACTTTTCTAAATGGCTATCTTGATGAGTCCATTTATATGGAGCAACTAGACTGGTTCAAGGTCAAGAGTCAAGAGGTTAAGGTTTATAAGCTGCTAAAGTCAATATATGGACTTAAGCAGGCTTCCCGTTCTTAGAATATAAGATTTGATCAAGTAATCAAGACTTATGGGTTCACACAAAATGTGGACGAACCATGTGTGTACAAACACATTAAGGAGGAGAAAGTAGTTTTTCTACTGCTCTATGTAGATGACATTCTGTTAATTGGCAATGATGTTAGGGCATTGTCATCGATCAAATTGTGGTTCACCAAGCAGTTTGACATGAATGACTTGGGTGAGGCTAATTTTGTTCTCAGTATCTAGATTTATCCAGATAGGAAAAACAAAATTATAGCTTTGTCATAAGTAGGCTACATATATAAAATTTTCAAGAGGTTTGCAATGTAGGATTCCAAGAAAGGTGAGCAACCATCTAGGTCTGAAATTACTCTTTCTAAGAAAGACTCTCCAAAGTCTGAGGAAGAAAGAGAATACATAAAGAAGGTGCCTTATGCTTCGGCAATGGGTAGTCATATGTATGCCATGCTTTGCACACGACCAGATATTTGTTATACGGTCGGGATTGTAAGTCGATTTCAAGTGAATCCAGGACCGAACCATTGAGTTGCGGTCAGGCATATTTTCAAGTACCTAAGAAGGACTCGAGGGCATATGTTTATGTATTCGGGTGAGGACTTAAATCATCTAGGATGCACTGATTTAGATTTCCAATCTTGTCTGGATTTAAGGAGATCAACTTCAGGTTTATGTTTACTCTGGGCGACAGTGCCATTCGTTGGAGAAGTGTGAAGTAAGATTGCACTTTGGATTCAACGATGGAGGCTGAGTATGTGGCAGCTAGTGATGCTTTGAAAGAAGCAATGTGGCTCCGTAAGTTCCTTGGAGATCTTGAGGTAGTTCCTGGTATGCATAAGGCGGTATCACTGTACTATAATAAAGTGCAGCAGTAGCTAATGCTAAGGAACTAAGATTTCACAAGAAGAGTAAGCATATTGATCGGAAGTATCATGTAATAAAGGACTTCGTAGAGGGCAAGCATGTCACTATTTGCAAAATCGCATCTGAGGACAATTTAGCTAATCTATTCTCTAAGACACTAACTGCGAGAGTTTTCAAGAGGCATGTGGAAGCAATAGGGATGTGAGAGTTATCATATTTACTCAATGCAAGTGGGAGATTGTTAGACGTGTATGCTCTAAGGAGTAAAAATGTAATACATTTTTTAAGACATTTTTATCAATAAAGAATTTATTTATTATTTATATACCAAATCTTGTCCTCTTTATGTTCATATTTGTTGAATGTATATTAAGCAAACAATAGTCTGAGACTATCAGTCTAAAGCTTAAGAATTGAGCATATGATGGATAAATTATGCGGAAGACACAATTCTTAAAGTAACAGTCTAAATTATGAGATCTGCAATCGAGGGAATAAAGTTGGGTACTTCATTCATGTTAAGATTATTATGTTGTCTATATCCCTAATGGGAGATGGTTTGTCTTCGCCATCGGAGGCGAACTCTGCGAATAGAAACACTAGCACATTGTCATAGGTGACGATATGTTGGATCAGGACATAAAGTGAATTGATTTGAATTAATAATTCTATCTTGGCAAATCAATTCACTTTAAACAATTATTCGTATTGTATCTTAATCCTGAGAAGAATAATGGGCTTGTTGTCTTGACTTATGTCTTTTGATATACCAAAGGATGACATCCATATGTTATAGTAGTATGCATGCTGGTACGTTAGAGCCATGACTCTTGATAGAATAGACCTGTTATTCATAAATATGAAATCCATAGCTCCTCTTCAGGAGAAGTTGATCTCCTCTTATATGCTCTATCCTGTAATTAAAAAACCGGAGGGCTCAATCATTTGGATACATAGGTGTAACCAAATGGTGTGCTGTCTTTGGATGGTAAGTTTTTCGATGGTGAGATAATGGAACATAAGATAAAAATAATCGGGAAGGTAAGGCAAAAGTTGTCCTTAAGCATAACTTGTCCTTAAGCCGATTATGGATAATCCTATGGGGATATGATACATTATGATATGTCATGGAGACTTAGCAATACGGGCTTTGTAATTCTATATAGTTCAAGAGTGCAGCTCTAAGCTTATAGTGGAGTAGCGTTAGAGTTGATAATTAAAAAATGTATATTTGGAATATTGGGTTTCATAATTATCGGGAGCTTGAACTATATGGGTCCATCAAGTCCCCTTTGCTAGCTTATAAAAATCTTGTATCAATACGGCATGTTTTTCTAATAATTGGTGCCTTATGTCGGATTTATCAAATTGATTGAAATTTGATAAAATCAGATAATTCATGTTTGTTTATCGTTTAAATTAATTTTGTGATAAAATTAATCAAAGATAAACTTGTTGAATTATCAGGATTAGATAATTCATGTCTATTTATTGATTGGATTAATTTTAAATAAATTAATTCAGGATAAACTGGTTGAATTTTTAAGAATATTTATTTTCTTAGAGATTATTTAGATATGACTGTTTTAATTAGATAACTTTTCTATAGGGTTATTTGGTTTAAAACTGAGGCTTTATCCTCAAAATCTCGGATGGAAAATAAAGATTTGCATGGAACTTTTTATCGCAAGTTTGGCAGGCCGATCTTTAAGTTTGGTCTACCGATCGAACGATAAAAGGATCACATGTTTTTACACAAATTTTATCTGATATTGATTCTGATTTGATTCTTGATTTGAATTTTTGAGTCCTTATCTGATAAGGACTGACTCCTGGGCCTAACCTCTATATAAAGGGGAGTGAGACTCATTATTATTAAGTTCAGTTGAGAAATCTAGAGTGAGACTCTGTCAGTGAGATTCTGAAACTCCCCAGAGAGCTATCATTCACAAATCACGAATTATAGCTTTGGGTATTTCTCAATTGATTAGAAGGAGTGCCACCTAAGAAAAGCTGAACGACATGAGCCCACAGTAACTTCGATCAAGAATATAAAATAGCAAAGAATGCCAATTGGTTGAGGCCCTTTTGAAACGTTACTTCTTTTCATTAATTAGAGGAGCTTTTTGGCACACAAAGGTTAGTAAGATCTGGTTAATTTTTGCATATAGCGTGTCACACTTGTGTTTTGGAAAGCACTTTGAGATAAAAAATTTTAAAATTTTGCTATGTACTATTTTCCAACATTTAGTAGCTTAAAGACGTTGCTCTCTTGACCCTTAGCTTTGAACCTGTCTGGCTGCACCATATATATGGACTCATCAAAATAGCCATTTAAAAAAGCCATCTTGACATCCATCTGCCAAATCTCGTAGTTGAGAGTGGCAGCTATGGACAAAAGAATGTAGATAGACTTAAGCATGGCTATAGGTGAAAAGGTTTCCTCATAATCAATTCCTTCCTTTTGCGTGTATCTCTTTGCTACCAGTATAGCTTTATAGGTTTTGACTTTCCCATCTTCTCCTCTCTTTCTCTTGTAAATGCACTTACACTCTATAGGTTTTACCCCTTTAAGAAGATGCACAAGTTTCCAGACTTGATTAGTCTGCATAGACTTCATCTCAGTATTCATAGCTTCTGTCCAGAGCTTTGAATCAACATCCTCCTTAGCCTCGTGTAAGTATAAGGATCCCTGTTATGTTCAACCAGTTCAACCAAATAGGCTTCACCATTGAACATATACCTCTCAGGTTGACGCCTGATCCTCCCACTACGTCGAAGTTCCTTAGGTTGTTGTTCGATCAGTTTTTTTACATTGATTAGATTGGTTTCAACTAGAACCCTCAAAGTGATTGCATCACTTGCCAACTTCTCAAGTACCACTTTACTATGATGCTTAAAGTCGTTCATGTAACTTTCCTCAAGGAATGTTGCATCTGTTAAAATCACGACTTTAGTTTCTTTTGAGTTATAGAAATAACCCCCTTTAGTCCTTTTTGAATATCCTACAACTATGCAAACTTTCAAATGTGCTTCCAACTTGTTTGCTTCCTTGTACAGGACCTGAGCTAGACATCCCATATGTGAATATGGTTCAAGGATGTCTTCCTTCCCATCCACAATTCATGAGGAATTTTAGGAACCAATTTTGAAGGTACATAGTTCAAAAGATAACATGCAGTTTGTATGGTATATCCCAAAAGGATAATGGTAATGTCAAATAACTCAACATGGACCTAACCATGTCCAACAAAGTCTTGTTTCTTCTCTCAACTATGCCATTTTGTTGCAGAGTGCCCGTTGTACAGTTTTTTCTCCAGTGACTCTCCTTCCAACCACTTGAGAATACATAAAGCTAAGGTTCTTAATGTTGAACAATAGATCTCAGAGAGTTTCAAAGTTTCTCTTACTAAAGTACTCACTATATGCTTCTCAAATAATCTAAATAATAAAGAAAACTCACCCCCTATTTATAGTGGTTAGATCTGGGGTTAAACCTTATCAGATTAGTCCTTAAAATTCGAGTTTGGATCAACTTCTAACTAAAAAGCACATAAACGCATTTCTTGATCTAACTACCGCGGTCGACTGCACCATGTGTATCATGGTCAACCGTGTAGTCACGATCCCAGAGTTCGAACCAAATTTGAAATCCTCTCCTCAAGTTGTTCTGATTGATCCAATCTCAACCAACTGGATAATCCTATCTTATTTTACCCAGGTACCCTTTATAGAGCCTTAATTTTAATTCAAATAATCCACTAGAAAAGTTACGTAATTAAAGCAGTTATATACAAATAAACCCCACACAAATAAATATTATCTAAATAATTTAAATGTTTATCTTTAATTAATTTATAAAATTAATTCAATCGATAAAGTAACATAAATTATTAAATCCAATTAACTCAAACTTTAGCCAATCTAATAATTTAACATAAGTCACCAATGTATAGGAAAAACAGGTCATATCATTGCAAGATTATTATGAGCTAGCAAAGGAGACTCAATGGATATATATAGATCAAGCTCCTATAACTAGGAAATACAATATCTTAGATATATATTTTATAATTATCAACCTTAACACTACTCCACTAAAAACTTAAAGCTGCACTCTCAAACTATATTAAATTACAAAACTCTAAAAAGCTAACCGTCTATGACATGTCATAATATGTTATACCCCTATAGAATATTCATAATCGGCTTCAGAATAAATTTTGTTTTACCTTCCTGATTATTTTTATCTTATGTTTCATTATCACACCATTGGAATACTTACTATTCATAAATAGTATACCATAATTGTCTTTCAATTACATGATAATGCATATAAAAGAATATCATTAACTCTACAAAAGAGTTATGGATTCTATATCTATGAATAACAAGTCTAGGTGAATCAAGAGTCATGTCTCGAACATACCACTATGCGTACCATCATTAAATCAGGATGTCATCCTTTGGTACATCAAAAGACATAAGTCAAAAATATGGGCCCATTAGTCATTTCAAGATTGAGACACAACACATATGATTGTCTAAAGTGAATTGATTTGAACAAATAAAATTATTAACCAAATCAATTCAAAATTTTGTCCTGATCTAACACATCGTCACCTATGACAATTTACTAATGTTTCCACTCGTAGAGTCCCACTCTAATGACCAAGACAAACCATCTCTCATTAAGGATGTAGACAACATAACAATCTTAGCATAAATAAAGTGCCTAACTTTATTCCCTCGATTGCAGATCTTATGATTTAGACATCACATTTAAGATTCATGTCTTCCATATAATCAATCCATTATATGCACAATTCTTAAATGTTTAGACCGACAGTCTTAGACTTTTGTTTGCTTATCATGCATTCAATAGAAATGAAAATAAAGAGGACAACAATTGGTATGTGAATAATAAGTAAATTCTTTTTTGATATAATGTCTCCAAAAATATATTACAACATTTTACTCCTTAAGGTACTATGTCTAACATGTAGTTCTATGGAAGACCAGTGAGACTGGCTAAATAACACGATGTTGCATTGACAGATACGATGGTTAAGTATGGATACTACTAAAAAAGGCTTCTGCTATTTTAACTAAAGTTTTTCTTATTTGCAAAGATTTTTTAAAAAAAGTTTTAAGAAAGTATAAGTTCAAAGAAATGTCTTACAAGAAATGTTTTACAAAAAACATTTTAAAAGATTTATTTTATCAAATATTTTGAATGAGTATAAAGTTATATTTCGTAATGATGTTTTAGTTTTTGTTGCAACGGCTGTCGTAATAGTTTTAAGTATGTTATTAAGTATAAAAAAATTACCCAGTGTTTTTCTTACTGGTAAATAAAATTAAAGTTAAGAAATTATATTTAAGGAAGATAAGTAACGGCCTCAAAAAGGCGGGTCGTTACACCTTAGACCTTATCAATAGTCTAAAGAACAAGTAAACAATTTCAAAACACCTCATAATAAATAAAATCATAATTTCCTTAACATCTCTAAGTTTTCACAATAAGAAAAAATTCAAGTACTAATTACTAACCAAATACTTCTTTGTGCACCAATCTCTGGGCAATATCGTTGTCGTCAAATCTTCTTCAATATGTTAACCTCCATTTCTATGTAACATCCTTGTCTTCAAATCTTCCTCAATGTGTTGACCTCCATTTGCAGTGGCCAAGAGTTTTTTTTTTTTTTTTTTCCTACGGTTGGTAACAGTGTTGACAAGAGGTGGGTGGTTCAGTCGTTTGCTAGAGTCGGCGTGCACGTGTTCCAATGCTACAATTTGAAGAAAAAAAGAGAAGATAAAAGGCTAAAATTTGTTTTAAGGTAGTTCCAATTTTTTAATTGTTACAAAAAGGGGTGCTTTTTATTTAACCACTATATAGTAGTGTTTCTTTAATTAACCTCACTTGTTTTTCTGGAACTTTCAAGAGAAATGTTAAAATTAGCTCATTTTTTAAACTGAATGAAGCAAATAATAGAAAACTTCAAAAAGGGGAAAAAAGTAGTTTTTGGTAAAGGAAATATCTAAAAGCCCAAAATGCTTCTTTCTTTCCCGCTTTCGCAATTCTCTTTCCTCACCACGGTCAGCCTCTCTCCTTCCAACATATCTCTCCTTTATTTATAACAACATATTGACTGAACAATTCTTCAAAAAATAATCTAGACCGTTAGATTTTTAATGTTGTTCTCTTTTATTCAAACGTGTGTATGCTGGCACAAATTAACAAATCTTCACCACAACTACACTCCTCCCAATAACTCTAGTGTTGAGGAACTAAGAATACTAATTATGAGTAATCAAAGTCCAACTATTTGATTTGCACTTTGGCAATATAAGAATAAATAAAAATCTAAAATATCTATTTATAAAAGTAGCATAAAGAGTTGAAAGTTTATTTGAAAATCATGAGAAAATCTTCTCCTCCCCTATCCTAGTTTTGCTGCCAACTATAGGGAATTATCACTTCAAATTTTTGCCCAATAATTTCTCAGGAAGTATAGAAAATTAAAGGAAAGAGAAATTGTGATTTACTGCATCATTCAAGATATTTTCAATTCAAACACATATAATTTAAATTAAAATTCCATTATTCAAATAAATATCTAGTATAAATAATTATAAATAATTGTTATTTATTCAAATGTAGTTAGAATTCAAAATAAATATTCAAATACTAATATTCAGATAACTAATTATCCAAAATCCTAATTATAAATTTCAATAATTAATTTCTAAAATTAATTAAATAATTAATTCTTCAAAAAATTAGCAATATGTGACGCTAATACTTATAGGCCTATGCCTACTGACATACTCATTTAGACTATGTTCCATCCATCCCATCAAGCCTCACCAGGATATACCGCCTCTCCAATTAGACATAGGTCCCTATAACAACTGTATCATGTATAAAGTGGCCAATTATATACATAAACTATAGACTATATAATTTAGATCATTAATTTTTGAATTGAATCGATCCGCATATAAAACCTATGTATGCCTAAGAATTGGTTGTAATTGTCATGAATCACGTACTTGCTAAATATACAATTATTAAGATAAAAGTAATATGAGGACCATAATTAATACATAAAATATAACATCATTACTTATTTCACCAAAATAAAATAGACATACTTAAGTATTTATTTCTTAGGCATCGATCCTAACATCCTCCCCATGTCTCTCTCTCTTCGCAGCCTCTGTTACAAGTCAAACCCAATTGGTGGTGGTGGTGGAGGTAGAAATCCAAAATGTGTTTTATATCTCATCAATTTCTTCAGCGAACGCTGATGAGCGTGAGGGTTTAGAGAGAGAAAAGAGAGACAGTCACTGGAGAAGTACATATTTCATTGATCTGCTTCAGTAAGTGCAAGGATCGACGGCAGAAGAGGAATGTAGGAAGAAAGACACGTTGTTGCTAGAGAAGACTGTTTGAGGTCGTGGACTAGGTCTGTGGTTTTATTCACAGTAGAAGATAATCCATGTTTTTCTTTTTTTTGTTGTAAATCCCAGTAATCTGGGATGTACTAGATGTTCTTTTTAGTAAATCCTAGACTTCTTAGTAAGGTGCGACAGTGACTACGATGCTGGACTTGAGCACAAAGAGTGAGGGGAGAGAGCAGACGAGAGGTTCTGGGGCTTTTGATAAATGGCCTTAAGAAAAAAATTTTTGCTGTCTTTCTTAAAAGATTTTTGATATTATTTTTTAATCACCATCTGAAAAATATCATTTCATCGTTCTAGAAATTCAGTTATGAAAACAACTTTGAGCTAAAAGAAAGGGAGATTTAAGTAAATATAATTTTACATTTAATAATTGAAATAGATAGAAGGTTTTAAAAATGGAAAGAAAGAAAGAAATAGCACATTTAGAGGAGGCATAAAATTAAAGGGAAGAATTTGATAAAAGGGCAAAAAGAAATCCTAATTGAAGAAATGATTTTTTTTTTATTAAAAAAATACGTTTTTTTAAATAAGTAAACTGTCTTAGATTTTTTCAAAAAAAAGACGAAAATTATTGTAACGAAAATTACAAAAGAGAAACCTCAATAGAGTGAAAAAAAAAAATGAAACAGTTTTTATGCCCAAAAAGTATGTTTTTTGACGTCAAAAAATTACATTTGTCTAAAATTTTTTTTTCTTAAAGTTACTTGTCAAATCTTCCTAAAAGCAAGAATTTAAAAAAAGGACCGAAAGAAAAATTTAATTAGAAAAATTACCTTTTTTATATCAAGAATTTCAAAACTTCCCTTCATCCCCATTTCCCCAATCGATAATCTTCTCCGACACTGCAACTTCTCCGGCTATGATGGCGACCACTGGGCCAGGAAACACACACAAATGATCGAATCTTGCAGGCCCGATGCCCCTTGTCGCGGAGCAATCTCACAACCACAACGCCAGATAAATGTCGCTTCTTACTAGAGATGTCGCTTCACTGCACCTCTCATCCTCAGCATCACTGTGCATTCGACGGCTCGATGGGATTGGGTTGCAACAACGGCTAGGAGACAAGCGTGTGACAATGGAGAGAGAGGGAGATTGACAATGAGTGAAATGACTAGAGAAGCAGAGGAATTTGATGAAAAGAGAGAAATAGGCGTTGAGAAAGGATTTCTGAGGAGAAGCAGATGTGGGATGAGGGTGGAAATGTAAATACACAAAAGTTTTAAATAAAAAAAATGATGTTTACTACTAATAAAACAATTATGTTATTTACTTTCAACTTTGTTTAAAATGTCGCTGAAGCTATTCATAGTTATTTTGTTCGGATGAAAAATGTGAATTCAAGCCTTTTTACAAAATGGAATTTGATGATGAAAATTGTATAAAGAATGTGTTTTTTGTTGGGGAATTAGGCGACTCCTAATTCCAAGGATCGCAAGAACGAACAATTGCAGAAAATAAATAGGAGAAAAGAAGAAAAAGAGACACCAAATTTTTATACAGGTTCGTCCAAATTTGAGACTACGTCCTGTTTCTGCCGCTTGCAGATTCCACTATGATGAAGGAGATTACAGATTACAAGAGCAGTTTCTCACACACTCACAAATTGTGCTTACCAAAACTCTCTTCTATCTAACACCCAATGGGAATTTTTCTTCTCTCAAGGATGGAGCTCTCAAGAATTTTGCCTCTCACAAAATTATGCCACTCACAATTTTCACACACACTCAACCCTAGCCACCTTGTGTCTATTTATAACCAAAGGAGGAGAAAAATAGCAACTAATAGGAAACCCTAGTAGTTTCCCCTTTTTGGGGCGTTTGAGTTCGACTCTAACTCAAAGTTTCGCAACAAACCAGACTTCGGGCGCCGCGGCCCTTGTTTTGGGCGCCGCGGCGCTGGTTCATTCTCGGATGAGCGCCGCGGCGCTTGTTTTGGGCGCCGCGGCCCTGGTTCGGGCGCCGCGGCGCTCGTTTTTGAGCGCCGCGGCGCTGTGTCTCTGCCCCCCCACGCAGGACTTTTTTTTTTTCTTTCTCCTTTGCTAGGTTGATTTGGCTCCATATTGCAACAATCTCCCACTTGGAGACTAATCAATCACCATGTCTCCAACTGCAGCGGCAACGACTTCTCACGCCTCATGGAGAAGTCCAACTGAAGTTGCGCACAACTTCAGTTTCTCGATCGGAACCGTCTTGGTGAGCATATCTGCCGGATTCTGGCTCCCAAGAATCTTCTCTAACTTCAACACTCCATCTTCCAAAGCCGACCTGATGAAGTGATACCGCAATTGTATATGCTTCGTCCTAGCATGGAATGCGGGATTTTTTGCCAAATGAATGGCGCTCTGACTGTCACTATGTAATGCACCCCTTTCTTGCTTGTGACCCAATTCTTCCAGAAACGACCGCAACCAAATCATCTCCTTGCTCGCTTCTGTCATTGCCACATACTCTGCTTCTGTAGTAGAGAGTGCAACTATCTTCTGCAGCTTCGAGACCCAACTAATTGCAGTGCCACCCAAAGTGTAGACATAACCGGTGGTACTTCTCCTGCCATCAATGTCTCCAGCCATATCAGCATCAACATAGCCCTGTAGTCCCAAGTCTGACTTCTTGAAACACAATGCTAAACCCGTAGTACCTCTCAGATATCTGAGAATCCACTTCACTGCCTCCCAATGCTGTTTACCTGGATTACTCATGTACCTACTCACAACTCCCACTACATGTGCAATGTCCGGTCTGGTACAAACCATGGCATACATAAGACTGCCTATAGCGGAAGCATATGGCACCTTGGCCATGTGGTCTCGTTCCTGCTCTGTGGTCGGTGATTGCTCCTTTGATAACTTGAAGTGACTGGCCAAAGGAGTATTCACAGGCTTCGCATTACCCATGTTGAATCTGCTCAGCACCTTTTCAACATATTCTTCCTGTGACAGTTTTAGACTGTTGTGGTTCCTCGTTATTCTCATCCTAAGGATTTGTTTTGCAGCACCCAAATCCTTCATTGCAAACTCCTTAGACAGCTCCTTCTTCAGCTTGTCAATCTCCTGTTTGCAACCTCCTGCTATCAGCATATCATCAACATATAGCAACAGTATGATGTAAGAATCACCAAAATTCTTCACATAACAACAATGATCTCCCTGACACCTCAAGAAACCATTGCTGCACATGAACCCGTCAAACTTCTTGTACCATTGCCTGGGAGCTTGTTTGAGGCCATACAAGCTCTTCTGAAGTTTGCACACCAAGTTCTCCTTACTCGGTACTTCAAATCCTTGTGGCTGCTTCATGTAGATCTCCTCCTCCAAATCACCATGGAGAAAAGCTGTCTTCACATCCAACTGTTCCAAGAACAAGTCCTCATTAGCCACTAGCGCAAGTACCGTCCTGATCGTGGTTAGCTTCACCACCGGAGAAAAAATCTCATTGAAGTCGATGCCTTCTTTTTGCTGAAAGCCTTTTACCACCAACCTTGCCTTATACCGTTTGCTGCCATCAGATTCATCTTTAATCCGGTATACCCACTTATTGTGCAAGGACTTTTTACCCTGTGGTAACTTTACCAGTTGCCATGTCTGATTGGACATTAAGGAATCCATCTCATCCCTCATGGCTAACTCCCACTTGACCGAATCTCTAGCCTCCACGGCTTCATCAAAGCTCTCTGGCTCACCTCTGTCGGTCAACAAGATGTAATGCAGAGTAGGGGAGTATCTCTGCGGTGGTCTGATTGTCCTGCTAGACCTCCTGACTGGTGTGGCAGGAGTCCTCTGGCTTCCTTCTGGAGCTATGTTTTCCTGGTCTTCAACCTCTGGATTTTGCACCTCAACTTCAGGAAGATCCTTCAATGGAATCACCTCAGGCTTCTTATCTTCAGAACCTGAACCCCTGGAGTCCGTGCTGTCTCTGTCCTTGTACAGAACACCTTCGTTGAAGATCACATCCTTGCTCCTGATAATCTTCCGGCTTTGGTCATCCCAGAGACGATAACCAAACTCAAGTCCGCCATAGCCAACCAGAAAGCACTTCTTTGACTTGGCATCCAGTTTACTTCTAGCAGTAGAATCAATATGTGCATAGGAAACACAACCAAACACTCTCAAGTAAGAGAGATCAACCTGTTTATGGCTCCAGACTTCTTCCGGTAGCTTGAACTTCAGCGGTGTGGATGGACTTCTGTTGATCAGATGAGCGGCTGTGTTAATTGCCTCAGCCCAAAACATCTTTGGCAGCCCCGCATGCAACCTCATGCTCCTAGCACGCTCGTTTAAAGTCCTGTTCATCCTTTCAGCTACCCCATTCTGTTGTGGTTTCCCTGGAATGGTCTTCCTCATCTTTATCCCATTCTCAGCACAGTACCGCCTGAAATCTTCACATAGGTACTCTCCCCCATTGTCAGACTGCAAGCACTTCACCTTCAAATCTGTCTCGTTCTCCATCATGGCTTTCCATCTCTTGAAAGCATCGAACACATCAGATTTGTTTTTCAGAAAGTAAACCCATACCTTCCTGCTTGAGTCATCAATGAACGTCACATAGTAGTTTGCGCCACCAAGGGAAGTCACCGGCGCAGGCCCCCACACATCTGTGTGAACAAGCTCCAATCTCCTGGACTTAGGCTCTCTACCCATCTTTGAGAAACTCACTCTCTTCTGTTTACCAAAGATGCAGGCTTCACACAAACTGTGATCAACAGTTTTCAAACCCGGCAGTTTTCCTTTGCAGTGAAGCACCTTCATACCCTTCTCACTCATGTGACCGAGCCTATAATGCCATAACTCGGTATTGGCAGCAGAATCAGCAACCGCTAGGGTATCTCTGCAACTTGAGTTCATGTAGAGAGTTCCAGCCTTGCGTCCCCGAGCAACTACCATCGCTCCTTTAGTGACTTTCCAACCTCCACAATTGAAGGTTACTTTATGTCCATCATCATCCAGTTGCCCCACCGAAATCAAGTTGCGCATTAATTTAGGAACATGTCTCACCTTATGAATCTTCCATACCGACCCATTAGGCATTTTTAAACTGACATCTCCAATGCCAACTATATCCAAAGGTTCTCCATCAGCGAGATAAACCTTACCATGATTTCCAGCAACGTAGTTCTCCAGGACATGACGGTGTGCTGTGGTGTGGAATGATGCTCCTGAGTCTATCACCCACGAATCAAAAGAACTGTCGACAGACAAGATTAAGGCATCCTGTTGCTCTTCAGTGGCGGCGTTAGCTGCGTCATTGGTCTTGTCTTCGTTCTTCCTTGGAGCCCTGCAGTTCTTTTTCAAGTGGCCCGTCTTCCCACAGTTCCAACACTCCATAGTCCTACCGTTCCTTGACTTGCTTCTCCCATTCCTCGACTTGCCTCTCCTGCCATTATCCTTGTTGGATTGCCTATCAAGTTTCCTGCCCCTATTATCAACATTAAGGGCCGAGTTCGACGAAGAGGCTTCACCTGAGTCCTTCCTGCGAACTTCTTCCGCCAGAATAGAGTTTCTGACATCAACAAACTTCAATTTGGCATTCCCAAGCGAATTTGTAATGGCCACCCTCATGGGTTCCCAACTGTTCGATAACGAGGCCAAAAGGATTAGGGCATTGATCTCATCATCGAATTTAATCTCTACCGAGACCAATTGGTTCAAGACGGTGTTGAAACTGTTCAGGTGCTCTACCACCGAGGCACCTTCAGGCATCTTTAAATTAAAAAGCTTCTTCATGAGATGTACCTTGTTATTGGCTGAGGGCTTCTCATACATCTCTGACAGAGCCTTCATCATCCCTGCTGTAGTGGTCTCTTTCGCAACGTTGTGGGCAACGTTCTTTGACAAAGTCAAACGGATCACACCGAGTACCTGTCTATCAAGGAGACTCCACTCCTCATCCTTCATGCCTTCGGGCTTATTACCCAAAGGCAAGTGCAGTTTCCTGCTGTATAGGTAGTCCTCTACTTGCATCCTCCAATAGGAAAAATCTAAACCATCAAATTTGGTGATGCCGGCTGCCATACCTTCTTCTCCAGTCATCGTTCTTGATCAAAACCTTCGCTCTGATACCAGTTGTTAGGGAATTAGGCGACTCCTAATTCCAAGGATCGTAAGAACGAACAATTGCAGAAAATAAATAGGAGAAAAGAAGAAAAAGAGACCAAATTTTTTTACAAGTTCGTCCAAATTTGAGACTACGTCCTGTTTCTGCCGCTTGCAGATTCCACTATGATGAAGGAGATTACAGATTACAAGAGCAGTTTCTCACACACTCACAAATTGTGCTTACCAAAACTCTCTTCTATCTAACACCCAATGGGAATTTTTCTTCTCTCAAGGATGGAGCTCTCAAGAATTTTTGCCTCTCATAAAATTATGCCACTCACAATTTTCACACACACTCAACCCTAGCCACCTTGTGTCTATTTATAACCAAAGGAGGAGAAAAATAGCAACTAATAGGAAACCCTAGTAGTTTCCCCTTTTTGGGGCGTTTGAGTTCGACTCTAACTCAAAGTTTCGCAACAAACCAGACTTTGGACGCCGCGGCCCTTGTTTTGGGGGCCGCGGCGCTGGTTCATTCTCGGATGAGAGCCGCGGCGCTTGTTTTGGGCGCCGCGGCCCTGGTTCGGGCGCCGCGGCGCTCGTTTTTTAGCGCCGCGGCGCTCGTTTTTTAGCGCCGCGGCGCTGTGTCTCTGCCCCCCCCACACAGCACTTTTTTTTTTTTCTTTCTCCTTTGCTAGGTTGATTTGGCTCCATATTGCAACATTTTGGACATATGCAAGGTCATAAATAGCTCATAAATCATTTGGTGATGCAATTTCAGTTGATACTACATATCTCACAAATAAATACGATATGCCTTCTGCTTCATTTGTTGGAGTAAATCATCATGCATAATCAAATATTGCTTGGGTGTAGATTGTCATCGAATGAGGATAAAAGAACTTATATTTGGTTGGAGTGTGTGAAAGGTCTTCCTCCAAATGCAATAATAATTGATCAATGCAAGGCTATTAAGGGAGCTCTTAAAGAAGTGTTTCCTAATGATCGTCATCGACATTGTTAGTGGCATATCATGAAAAAAATTCCTAAAAACTTGAGTCGATTTAAAGATTGTAAAGACATTAGTAATACTTAAGTAGATATCGTATATGAATCTATGACACATGAATCTATGACACAATCATATTTTGAAGAAAGGAGTAAAATGTTTGAGGACAATAATCTCCAAAACAATGAAAGGCTAAATTCTTTGTATGCAAATCGATTTCTTTGGGTTACAACTTTTGTGAAAGACACGTTTGGGTAAGAATGTCTACTAAATGGCTTGTTGAAAGGTTGCACCAGATAGTAGGCTGGTCAAAAATGAATTTTTTTAGCTTTAATCACACCTTGGACCATTAAGCCGAAATAGGCTTGCAAAACTCTATTAGATTTCACATTGGACTCTATTGCGCTTTTATTGGCTGAATTCATATTGGGCTTGGGTTGCTCAAGTGCATCATTCTTCCCTGGTTGAAAGGGACTCACCCTCGAGTCTAGTTGCTCGTCATCTAATGGGGAGAAGGATCCTAGACATTGAAAGTTGCTGAAACTCCATAATCACGAGGAATCTCCACCTTGTATGTATTTTCATTAATCTTCTTAACAACTTTGAAAGGACCGTTGGCTCTAGGTTGAAGTTTAGCATACTTTCTGTTTAGAAACCTTTCCTTTCTCAAATGAATCCACACCAAATCTCCTTCATTAAACACAACCTTCTTTCAATGTTTATTAGCTTGATTCTTATATTTTTCAGTTTGCTTCAAGATCTTGTTTCTTACTTGTTCATGAATTTTCTTGATGCATTTAGCTCTTTCTTCAGCTTCCCCACTAAAATGATTGTGAATACGAAGAGGAGATAAGTCCAAAGGGCCAATAGGATTCATTCCATAAACTGCTTTTGTAACACCCTGTCATTAATTAAGAATGATTAGTGTATTAAATGGTGAATTAGTGTGTCATAATATAATTTAAAACCTAATCTAACCATTGTGTGACATTTTCAAATTATTGTTACTTTTAATTATTTTTAATCACTTTTAATTATTTTATTTGTCGTTTGTTGTTTTGAATTTTGAAACAAAACAATTTGTCGAATACCAACTACGTCCTTTTTTGCAAAACTGTTGGTGGCACATGGTTTTACTCTAAAAACCACCCACTCTCCCTCTCTATTTATTTCCCTCTCTCTCCCTTTTCTTTCCCTCACTCACTCGCAGCTCTCCCTCCCTCTCATTGTCTCTCTCTCTTTCTCTTCCTCTTCCAATTTTTGATTCAAAAACAAAGCTCAAGCTTTGATTCTTAGCGAACTGGAAGCTCAGAAAGATGTTTGAACACTTACAAACTCGAACTCAAGCTCAAACTTCAAGGTTAGTTTACTTTTTTCAAAACTTTGCAATTTTTCTCAAATTTCTCAATTTTCTTTGTATTTTAGAATCCGAACTCGTTTAAGCTTAGGAAACCTAATTTGGTACCCGAATCATCTAGAATATAGGTTTAGTTTGATGAAAGACGTATTTAAATCAAGTTTTTCTATTTTTTTTTATTTTTCTCATTTTTAGATTTCTTTAAAAATTTCTATGCAAATCTTGTTCAAATGTGTTTAAGAGTGTTTTAGTATGTTTTTCTATCACATGTAAATGTTTTCTATGCCTGGAAATTGAGAAAACAAGTTGGAAATGAAAATTTGAGCTCGGGAGGCCAAAGCTCAAATCTAGAACTTTCTAGATTTTTCTAGTTCGACATGTTAGATTCATGAGTCCGGTAGGCCATGTTAGACACGTATGCCCTAAGGAGTAAAAATGTAATACGTTTTTGGAGACATTTTTATCAATAAAGAATTTATTCTTTTATATATACCAAATCTTATCCTCTTTACGTTCATATTTGTTGAATGTATGATAAGCAAACAGTAGTCTGAGACTGTCAGTCTGAACCTTAAAAATTGGGCATATGATGGACTGATTATGCGGAAGACACGATTTTTAAGGTGACGGTCTAAAACATATGATCCACAATCGAGGAAATAAAGTTGGGCGCTTTATTCATGTAAAGATTGTTATGTTGTCTATATCCCTTTTGGGAGATGGTTTATCTTGATCATCAGAGTTGGACTCCGTGAATAGAAACATTGGCACGTTGTCATAGGTGACGATATGTTGGATCGGGACATAAAATGAATTGATTTGGGTTAATAATTCTGTCTCGGCAAATCAATTCACTTTAGACAGTCATTTGTATTGTATCTTAATCCTGAGATGAATAATGGGCCCGTTGTCTCGACTTGTGTCTTTTGATGTGCCAAAGGGTGACACCCACATCTCATAGTGGTATGCATACCGGTACGTTGGAGGCATGACTCTTGATAGCGTAGACTTGTTATTCATAGATATGGAATCCACAGCTCCTCTTTAGGAGTAATGATATCCTCTTATATGTGTTGTCCTGTAATTGGAAAACTGGAACGCTCAACCATTTGGATACATAGGTGTAACCGAATGGTATACTATCTTTGGATGGTAAGTTTTTAATGGTGAGACAATGGAACGTAAGATAAAAATAATCAGGAAGGTAAGATAGAACTTGTCCTTAAGCCGATTATGGATGATCATATGGGGATGCGATACATTATGATATGTCATGAAGACTTAGCTACACGAGCTTCGTAATTCTATAAAGTTCGAGAGTACAGCTCCAAGCTTTTAGTGGAGTAGCGTAAGAGTTGATAATTGTGAAATGTATATCTGGGATATTAGGTTTCATAATTATCATGAGCTTGAACTTTATAGGTCCATTTTGGTCCCCTTTGCTAGCTCACAAAGTCCTGTAACGACACGGCGTGCTTTTCCAATAATTGGTGACTTATGTCGGATTTATCAGATTGGTTTAAAATTTGTAAGAATCAAATAATTCATGTTTGTTTATCAGTTGAATTAATTTTGTAAGAAATTAGTTCAAGATAAACTTGTTGAATTATTGCGATCAAATAATTCTTGTCTGTTTATCGGTTGTTTTAATTTTGGACAAATTAGAACAAGATAAACTTGTAGAATTATTGTGAATTGATTTATTTTCTTAGAGATTATCTTGATAAAGTTTGTTTTGATCAGATAACTTCTCTATTGGGTTATTTAAATCAAAACTGAGACTTTATCTTTTAGAATCTCAGGTGGAAAATAAGAGATTCGCGGAGATTTTTTCTCTGGAGTTCGGCCTGCCGAATAACGTGTTCGGCCTGCCGATCAGCAAGAGATAAGATTACACGTTTTCACGCGGATCTTATCAGATATTGATTCAAACTTGATTCTGTTTCGAGTTTTTGAGACCTAATCTGATACGGACTGACCCTAGGACCAATAGCTATATAAAGGGAGTAAGTCTCATGATTTACTCAGATCAAAAAAAGATCAATAGAGATCAATTTGAGAGATTAAGAGTGATACTCTTCTAGTGAGCATCTGAAAAACTCCTTGAGAGCTTTTGTTCACAAATCACGAACACTAGCTTTGGGTTCTCTCTATTGGTTGGAAGGAGAGTCACCGGTGGAAGGGTTGTACGTGTGAGCCCACACTCACTCCAGTTGTGGATAGAGAATAGCAAAGAAGACCAGTTGGTTGAGGCTTTTTTGGAACGTTACTTCTCTACACAGGTTGCGGAGGTTCTTCGGCATACTAAGGTTAGTAAGATCTGTCTAATTTATACATATAACATGTCAAACTTGTGTTTTGGAAATTACTCTGATGAAAAATTTTTAAAATTCCGCTGCGCACTTTGTTTCCAACAGGCCAAACTCATCCCTTTGGTAGGCCGAACCTGGGAAAATTCGGTAGGCTGAACTATGTAGTTCAACAGGCCGGACTAGGGAATTCGGCAAGCTGACCGGCCAAAGGAAAAAATGGCTATTTTTCACCCATTTGCATTGTTTTAACCCAAATTGAGAATTTAAACTTTATAGCATAATTTTACAAACATAAATGGCATACTAGGACATCATGAGATAACATAGTATTGTAGAATACTTTGAGATGAGAATTGGTTTACCTTTAAGGTCATTCGTGGTTCCGTGGAACTAACGTATAGCGGAGTGAGACTGCGGTGGTGAGCACCGATGCAGAATATCGAGGTAGGACTTCTACCCCTTTCTTGGTAGCCAGGTTTATAATGGTTTTGGCCCTAAGATTCTTTCAAAATGTTTTCAATAAATGACAAAATGTTTTAAATATTTTCAAAGGGGGCCTTCGGCCACAAAAGATCTCTTGCCCAATGATCTATTTCAAAATTGATTTTTAAGGAATGAGTAAAATGAATTTCTTAGGGCCCGTCTGTTTCGATACTCGAATAACGGTTCACATCATTTTGCTATAGTATTTTCTCTCACAAAAATTTAAATCTTTATTCAAATACTTTATTCAAATACTCGAACCAAACGGACCCTTAATATTTTTCATTTCTTATTTAAGAATGAATGTTCATAATGTACTAAATAATAAATGTAAATGAGAATACTTGGTAAGAAAAGACATGAATAATGACATAATACCAGACGCGCTATAAATACCGTCCGGAATAAAATAATAAATCATGATGCCATGTATAGAGATCGGGTCGTGGAGAGTGCGACCTTGGGGCAGGTTCTGAAACTCAGTTGGGCCATTTTGATGGTGATACCATGGCTTTGCCTAAGAACAAGTAATAAACGATAACTCCGGATAAATAGGAATTTTAAAGGTAATGATGAAATTAATATGTTTTATTCATGTTTCTAAAATTTTATAAATTATTCTCGAATATGAAAATTTATGTTTAGAACTAATGCTTTTCTAAACCTAGTCCTAATGAGCCTTCTGCTCACATTTCTTTATTTGTTTTAAAACCCTTTTTTTCTTAGGTAGATTGCAGCTTAGGATCGACAAGAAGGCAACAGAGCAAACAAGTAAGTCGTAGGAATGCAGTTTAGATTATTGCTTTATTTAGATCAAGGCATGTAATATTTAAATGTTTATCTCTAGTATTAAACTATGATTGTAATATTTTATTGTCGATACTATATGTGTGTACTAATGGTGGCCGATGGGGCCCGGCCTATGTTTAACTGTCTTTAATATATTACTTCCTAATTAACTATTTTAAAATAACGATAATTGTTTTAAACTATTTTGAACTATCACGTTTTTTCAAAAAAAAAAAAACCCCAAAAACATTTAATTGGTGATTTTTATCAAAAATTTTGGTTTAATTAACTTAATTAATCCACCACGTCACTACCCGTACTCTGAGGTATGACAGCTTCAAAAGGAGAACAACCTGTAGTTTGACTTGTAGAACAGTTGTAAGCAAACTCAACTTGAGGTAATAAGCTCTCCCATTCTCTAACATTCTTCTTCACCAAGCTTCTAATCATAGCTCCTAAAGATTTGTTTACAACTTCAGATTGTCCATCTGTTTGTGGATGATGAGATGAACTAAATTGAAGCTTAGTTCCTAACTTTTTTCAAAGAGTTAGACAAAAATGACTCAACAATTTTAAATCTCGGTCAGAGTGATAGACTTTGAAATTTCATGAAGCTTGACAATTTCTTTGAAGTAAAGGTCAGCAACATTAGTGGCATCCAAAGTCTTATTGCAAGGAACAAAATAAGCTATTCTAGAGAATCTATCAACTATCACCATTATAGAATCTTTACCTCTTTGAATTCTTGGCAATCCCACAATGAAATCCATACTCACATCTTCCCACGGTACTGTTGGAATTGGAAGAGGGGTATATAATCCAGCGTTGCTCCCATGCACCTTAGCTTTTTAACAAGTAACACATCTCTTCACAATCTTCTTAACATATTGCACAAGCTTAGGGTAGTAGAAGTTTTCCTGCACTAAGATCAAAATTTTGTCTCTGCCAAATGTCCAGCAAGCCCTCCACCATGAGCTTCACGAATTATGGCTTCTCTAAGTGAACAATTTGGCACACAAGGTTGTTGACCCCTGAAAAGATAACCTTCATGAAACAAGCTTTCTAAAGATTGCCAAAATCAAATTCATCTGCATAAAGGTTTTTAATAATCTCAAAACCAATCACCACAGATTGCATAGTGTTCAATAAAACGTGCCTTCTAGTCAATTCATCCGCCACCTTATTCGATTGTCTAGATTTATGTTTAAGAAAAATTTGAAAATTTTGAAGCAATTCCACCCATTTTGCATGTCGTGCACTTGGCTTATGTTGGGTGCTTAAGTACTTCAATGCCTCATGATCTGAATAGAGCACAAACTCCATAGGTAGCAAGCAGCGACTCCAATGACTAAGAGCTTGAATGATTGCACAGAATTCTTTGTCATATGTGGAATACTTTCTTATGGCATCGTTCACCTTCTCACTAAAGAAAGCAATGGGTCTTCCTTCATGGCTACGTACAGCTCCAACTCCCACATTAGATGCATCACAATCCACTTCAAACACTTTGTTAAATTCTGGAAGTATAAGAACTAGGGCTGTAGTCATCTTCTTCTCGATAAGATCAAACACTTTGCTCTCTTAATGCTTGAAATACACTCCTTAGATGCTCCACGTGCTCTTACAAAGATGTACTACAGACAAGAATGTCATCAAAGTATACAACCACAAACTTCCCCAAAAAAGGGTGTAAGAACATGTGTCATGAGTCTCATAAAGGTACTTGGTGCATTTGAAAGCCCAATTGGCATCAGAAGCTATTCATAAAGTCCCTTCCCAGTTTTGAAAGCTGTCTTCCACTCATCTCCTTCACTCATTCTTATTTGATGATATCCACTTTGAAGATCAATCTTGGAAAACACCTCAGCTTTATGAAGTTGATCAAGTAAGTCATCCAACCTCGGAATGAGAAACTTGTATTTGATGGTAATTTTGTTGATAGCTCTACTATCAACACACATGTGCCAAGTTCCATCCTTTTTTGGAACCAAGAGAGCCGGGACACCACATGGACACAAGCTTTCACGAATCAAGCCTCGAGCTACAAGCTCTTCCACTTGCCTTTGTAATTCAGCTCGTTGAATTGGATTCATTCGACAAGCTGCCTTGTTTGGGAGAGCAGCTCCAGGAATAAGATCAATTTGGTGTTGTATATTCCTAATTGGTGGTAAACCAATTGGAATATCATCCGGTACCACGTCCTTGAACTCCTCCAATAATTGCAGCCTTAGTTCATGATGTGGTGCTTGTTGAGTGGTCGTAGCATCCACAACCAAGAGAGCATAAAACTTCTCTTGATTAATCAAAGCTTGCTCTACTTGTGAACCTGTTACAAAAAAAATCTCCAAACTCCCTAGAGTCTTTCAATTCTAGTTTCAATGGTGCTAACATAATACGAACACCATCCTTGACAAAAGAATGAGTATTCTTAAAACCATCATGTGAAACCTTCCTATCATACTGCCATGGTCTTCCAAGCAACAAATGGCAAGCATCCATTAGTGCTACATCACACCAGACTTCATCTTTGTCGTTTTTACCAATGGAGAAAGAAATCAAGCACTTCTTTGTAACTTTTAAACCGCTGCCCTTTTGGAACCATTGAATCTTGTATTTGTTGGGTTTGGTGCCCTAAAAGCTGTGACATTGTACATATTGTTAATAAATAAATAAAGTAACATTTATTATTATTTTGGTTGCTTATATGTGTTATGAATACATTTATAAACATCAAAAAAATTCCATGATTATTTATGTGACTATAAATTTAGCATATAAGTGTTATATGCTTAGAGATAAAATTTATAGATAATAATCTAAATAGTCCGTAATAATTAATTAAAGTTTGGGATCTTTAATTAAATATTACAAGTACAGTCCAATCTCATTTAGAATGAAATAGTCATTATCCAGACTATTAATGTAGAGACATTAGATTAGAGGTACTTTATATAATGAGATTATATAGGACTGGACCAGATAAATTATGAATCTCTAATAATCATCTGTTACAAATAGAGTATTCAAATTTTTCACTATGATGATCATATATTTGACAGTCTTAATCCTGAGTATTTATTAGACTCTTATTTATAACATTATGTTTTTTGACTTGCATGATAAGATTTGTCTAAACACATATCATAACTTAGCATCTTAGAAACATAACGTAATACATGGCTGAGAATAATATTATACAGATATGGAATCTATTCCTTCCCTATGAAAGTTAGAAAAATAGTTCTCTTGAGTGATAATTCGAGGTTTGAACAGTAGAGCACTCGTTTGTAATAAGATTATGAATTAACTGTTCATTAGAGGATTATTGGAACTCAAGGATAAAGATATAATAAGAGAGGTAAACAGAAATTGAACCTAGCTCTTATTATGAACTATTTATGGAGGACTGACTTATATGTAATGATTATATCAATGGACTACTCGCTAATTTTCTTTGAGTAATTTTACTATAATCTCAAGAGTTCAGTTTCAGGTTTTTAGTGGAATAACACTGAAACTAATAAATTTGGCACATTAATCAAAGAGTTTAATTAATTGTCAAATTTATTGGAGCTTGGGTTATAGGTCCATAGGTCCCCAATACCACATCTGTAACACTATATTGAATTTATGCATATAATGAATTATACATATTTAGTTTGGAATTATTGAATTCTGAATTAATTATTTCACACTTGAATTATTAATGTGACACAGAAAAATGTTCTCTGTGACACATAATGTAATGTGATAAATGTTGTCACATTTAACTGAGTATTAGTTAATTAATTAATTGATTAATTTTAAAATCTATTCTTAAATAAATATGATTTATTTTTGAATTTAGATTTAAATATATATATATATATATATGGTTTTGAACCAAATCTTATATATATATATATAAGATTTTATAATATATTAATATATATATATATATTTTTGAATTCGTTTACATAAAGTAAACGTTTACTTTTTTCTTACCTTTTATATATATATATAAAAGAATCACGTTTGACTCGGACAGTAAAAAAAAAAAAAAAAAAAAAAAAAAAAAAAAAAAAAAAAAAGAAGAAAGAAAGAAAAAGAGGAAGTAGCCAGATTTCATTTCCGTAAACGTTTATATAATATATATATATATATATCATATAATATAATATATATATATATATATATTAATAAAAAAAATGATGATTTGGTTAATAATAATAAAAGAAAAAGGGAAAGGAAAAAGATATAAAAATGGAGAGATAACAGTTATCTCAAAAGAATTTTTTTCATTTACGTAATTTTTGCAAAATACTCAGAGAGAAAAACTGAGAGTTCTTTTCTAAAAAAAAAGTCTCATGTGTTGAGTATATAGCAGATTTAGAAAAGTGTGAGGAAAATTCATTCTTGCAATTTGACGCTCACTTGTCTTCCATTGGTGTAGAGGCCTGAATTGAAAGATCGTGGTGTCAAAGAGGAAAGTTAGCATATCTTGATAATCTTCAAAAGGTTAGTAAAATTCCTAAACTTTTCTATTATTAATTAAAATTATATATTATTTTTTATTAACAAAGTTTTCAGAAAATTTTTTGTTTGTCAACTATCCGTTTCTTCGGTTGCGTTACATATTTTAACTCCATCAGTATGGCTGAGGATAAGGCTCGGTTTTCAAGTTTAATTTAGTCCCCATCTCTTCGGCCACCACATTTGTGCAGCTTCAACTATCAATAATCACATTACAAACTTTTCCATAGCTAGTGCACCTTGTTTAAAAAATATTGTCTTGCAACCATGACTCATTCTCTTGAATCACGTTGAGGCTTCTTCGAATTACTAAAGCTTCCCCTTCCTTAGCATATTCTGTGATTTCTTCAATTTCAATTTCCCCTTCTTCATTGTTCAATTCTTCTTCTTCCTCATTCACTTCGTCAATAATGGTCACTACCTTTCAGTTGGGACAATCAAAAGCAATGTGACCGTACCCTTGGCACTTGTAACACTTTCGGGTAGAATTTGAATTGCTTGAGGACTTTTGAACTGTACCATCATCTCCCTTGACTTCATTCTTGCTAGAAGTTTCCCCTTTGACAAGAGGTTGTTGGAACTAGAGGCAACACTCCCCTAGTTAAAAGAACTTGCTCTAGGGGCTGTTTTTGAAACGCACTTCATTCATTGTTGTTCAATGGTGACAAGAAGCTTTCTAGCATCATTAGAAGTCCAAAATGATTGCAGCCTAATTGCATAGCAAGCTCCCTTCTCAATTCCCCCAAGAATCATGCAATAACTTGCTCCTCAGGTTCATTAATATCACATCTAAGCATCAATACTCAAATTCTCTTATACACTTGTCCACGGGCAGATTATATTGCCTAAAATTATAGAACTTTATATAATTATCTTGTCTATAATTTTCAGCAAGAAATTTTTTTTTTTAATTCCCTTTACATTTTCTCCCAAGTTTGAATAGGCCTCCTCCCTTCTTTATTCCTCTCCCTCTTTAAATTTTCCCACCAGAATGAAGCATAACCCTTGAATTTAATAGCTACTATCTTCACCTTTCTTTCCTTTGAAAACTCCTTAAATTCAAAAACTCTTTCAACTGTATACAAACAATCTAAGAAGACATCTCCTTGCATTTTGCCATCAAATTCTGGAACTTCAAGTTTCACATCCCCATCACGTGCCTGTGGTTGCCTTCTTTGCCTTCGGATGTTACGATCTTCATCACTAGAATCATCATCAATGGCTAAGGGATTTTGATCTTCCATTCCCCCACGTGCTTCACGTTGGTTTCTTCTAAGTTGGGCGTTGTTTTGTGGCTGTTCTAATTGCCTTTGCAGCAACTCCATTGTCCTCATTAGCTCCGCAATCTCCATGTCACGTTCATAGTCATTCATGGCTTAAAAATCTTGAGGAACAGGGTTTCCACGTCTGGCTATCTTCGAACCAAAGCTCCGATACCAACTGATGCCGTTTTAAAAATTAAAATAGTAAGATAGAAACAAATTTACCACTTTAAGAATAAGATTATCACCACCTTCAAGATATGAATGTAGGGTTTGGGGACTAAAGCTCACCACTCTTAGGAATCCACCAAAGAGATAAGAAACTTTGAAAAAAAGTTCACAAAGAACAATTTTAGAATCGTGAATAATGGTCAAATCTCATTAATTGTCGTAATTCCCATGCTTAATGCTTGGAACCACCCTTCAAGAATAGGAATAATCAGAATTAAGGTCCCAAAACAACACAAACACCAACATAAACCATATTCCATGTTTTTTGACTTGTTTGACTACTAAAAATAGCTAAATGACTGGATGCAATACTTCTAATTAACTAGATGGCTTGTTGAAAGGTTGTACCAGGTCAAAAACGAATATTTTAGCTTTAATCACATCTTGCACCATTAAACCAAAATGGGCTTGCAAAACTCTATCGGATTTGACATTGGACTCTATTGGGCTTTTTTGGCTGAATTCAAAATGGGCTTGGGTTGCTCAAATGCATCATGAAAGTATGAATTTATTTTTGGTTAATAAGACATGTGACTTTTTTTTATTTGTAGAGTTAAAATATGTCTACAATTCATAAATATTTTTTATATGTTTCAATATGTATGTATAAAGACATTAATGACTATAATAATAATATTGTTAGTTTTAATTTATTTTTTTAGAAAAAATATAATATACGTATTTAATATTTTAAATAGATTATGATATCATTACATTTAAGACAAATCTCTAGAGTTAGGATGTTTGTTATTAAATTCAAATTGGTATCTAAAATAACAATTTTAAAATTTTCTAAAAAGATGGAATTTTTTTAACGACAAGTTGGATTTACCGATAAAGTGTTGTAATTAAATTAATGATATAGTTTAACTAATGAATTAAAATTAGGGTGCTGCAATTAAGTTAATGACATAGTATTATTAAGTCTTTTTATTTGCCTTACTAGTTATATAATTAATATATCATTAAGTTAATGATAAGTAATAATAATAATACGCAATGACATTCATACATTCATTTCTTAAGACTTCAAGTGAATGATATTTTCTTTTTTGTGATATGTAATTAAATTAATGATATAGTATTTATTAAACTTTTTGTGTATTATATAATTGTTATATCATTAAGTTAATGATACGTAATGATAACGATATCAATAACATTCATTTTATTTTTTAAAAACTTCAAGTGATAATGATAATGCATCAATATAATATGTTAAAATAAGAAATATACGTATACATTTTTTTCCCTAATTTAGGTATTTGAAAAATAAGAAAATTTGTTATAAAAATTTAAATACCTGATAATATTTAGTTAGAGGGTATTTTAGAGTTCTAAATATATGAAATTTTAAACAAGCGACATATAAATGATATTTGCACGGAGACAGATATTAATACACTCTTTAAAAAATGGACAGATTATGTAATTTTTACTTCATTTTTTGACGGCTATGTCATGCTTATTTGAATCAGGGCATTCTCATCTGATTTATTCACGTTGAAGAATTCTTATTAATTTACATGTGTCATTTACTTCATTCAAGAGGGTGATTTTTTAATTAAATGTTGGCATTAATTCACCTTGCATAAGAATTCTTATTCACATTGAAGAATTCTTATTCATTCATTCACGTTCGATCATATGTACAACATTTTCTAATTCACGGTGAAGAATTCTTATTCATTCATGTTCATTATGATAATGATATATAATTGATCATAATGAACAACTTAGTTTTTTTTTTGGAAGGGAAACTGCTGTCATTTACTCCATTGAACATTTTAGAAATTATGAGAATGATACATATTCAGTAATTATGAAAATGATACATAATGAACATTTTAGTAATTATGATAAGGATACGTTCGTTTTCCTTAATTAGATAATCATCTTTAATCATCATATGTGTCCTAATAATAATGAAATTATTTTGACCTAAAAAAATGCAAAATTCTCAAATTAATTGCTTGTTTCCTTTTCTTTTATCCTCTCAAATTAATTGTTTGTTTCCTTTTCTTTTCCCCTTTTTACTCTGATCAGTACAATTATATATTCGTCATGGAGGTTAATTATTTCCTATTATGACTCAAGGCTATAATGGTCTTTACATGTAACATAAAAGACAGTATTGTAATTAAAAAACTATGTGGACAGTTTTAGATTCAAGGCCCTACATTTAGACACTTATATAAATAACCCTTAAATTAATTTTTAAAAGTTAAAAACTCTTAAAATAATTAAAGTGTTTGCTTAATTGAAATATTTATTTGAATATTTTAAATCATCTTTTATTTAATTTTTAAGTTAAGTGATATTTAAAATAATATTTGATATAGTTTAGGAAAGATAAACTTGAAATTTTCAAAAAAAAAAAAAAAAGAGCTTCAAAGATTTTTTTAAGTATGATTTTAAAATGCATGAGCGATTTGGTCATTTCATGATAAGAGAGGAAAAGTAATATTTAGGCAAAATATAGGGTGTTTTGGGTAATATTTCTTATTCTTTAAATTATATATACGAAGTGGATTAGTAGGAGCATTTGATGCCTTTTCTTGCCTAAGAATGAGAGGATGCTGTCTGTTAAAATTTACAGTTTTATAAATTTACACATGTTTGAAAATTATTTTTTTCAAAAACATAAAAAATAAAAAATCTGGCATATGAAAGAGATAGGAAGAGAAAGTTGAGTCTATAAGGATTTGTCTACTTTAATTAGTTCACAAAAAGAATTAAACAACTCTACTGACTTTTTAAAAAAGTAACGAGTAACAATGAGCCACAATTTTTAAAAACTTTATTTTGGTGGCATGATTCACACAACTTTAAAAAGTGTGACGTGATATGTAATTTTTTTTATAGTTTTTTTGACCCATTTGGAACCTTTTTTTTTTTTTTTTTTTTGAGGTTGACACAATTCTTAACATCTAAGACTGTCTAGCAAGACGAATAAAGAATAGAAAGAATGAATAAAGTTGGAAGCGTAGAAAATATGAAAAATGAAGATGATTACAGTACAAAAGATTAACACAATTCTTTGGTAAGATGAAGGGTTAGTTAAAAAGATGGATGACAGATATTTGTCTACTTACTATATTTTATATTATATTATTAGTTTTCTTTTTGTTCCAATTTGAGTAAATTGATTGAATCCGTCTGTTAACAGAAAGGTTATTGACCTTTTCATACTCTATTTTAAGTTTATTTAAACAATATATATTCATTTTTTGATCTCATTGAATTATACCTTCAGATTAAATTTAATACACAAATTTATACTTTTGTCTAATCAATCTTTTATTGTGACCTAAAAATTACTTAAAATAGACTCAAATTAAAAAGAATATAACTTTAAAAACTTTAAAAAAATTATGCTAAAGTTTTTACCTTAAAAAATGTATAAAATACCTTAAAAAATAAGTGCTTTGTGTGTTGTGTTTTTTTTTTCTTATTTTTTAACAATTTTAATTTTTTATCTTTTACTTAAGGATAATTTGATCATTTTTAACATCAAAATCATCTATTAACTGAGATAAAATATAGATTTATATATTAAATTTAATCTAAAGATATACATTTAATGAAATTGAAAAATAAACGTATAGTTTATAAATTAACTTAAAACAAATGGAATAAAAAGATAAATATCTCTTATGAGAATGGTCCAAATTGGTGGAGCTGAGGAGAGTGTTCCTCTCCTCCCTCCAATCAATGAAACCACACATAACGTAAGCAGCCTTATTGGGAGCTAATAATATATTACCACCGCACGGTTGCTTTAGTGCACGTCAAACCATCGCCCACAGCCCCCAAAAGTGAGGAGGAAAAAGGTAGTAGTAAATCAAAAAAGGAAGTACAGGCCTTTTGTTTCCAACCCCCAACCGCCCCTAAAAAAAAAAAAAACAAATACAGGGTTAAATATACACGGGATCAAAATATATATTTTTTAAGAAAATACCAAAACTTGGTTAAGATTCCCTCGGTTTCCCTTTCAACTCGGACACATTTTGGTAAAGGACCGAGTAGTGTTAGATGCAGAGAACCTTCTGTTAAACGCTGGTGGAAGTAGCTCACGTACAATTCCCAGAATTCATCCCTGCCAAATAAAACAGTAAATTCAGAGATAATTTTCTGATCAGGATTTGGATAGAGGGTAGAACGAGATAATAGAAGATTTTCTTAACTTGTTAACGATTATTGTAAGTAAAACTTCAATTTTCTGTCCTTTGCTTTTTGAGGAACTAAATTTCTATTTCAATTGTTAGGAAAAGGAAGGGTTCTCATTGTAGAAAAATAACTAGCAAAAGAAAACACGACATTAAAAAAACGGTTGCAACAGATCTCAGTCAAAACAATATTAGAGAAATAGAGCAAACTAGTGATGAAACCTGACTTGTGGTAGTGTAAACAAGGAATAGCCCTTTGCATCTGGCCGAACGTCAAGCACAATTGCGGCTAACCGTGAGAGCCCCAATGCTTCAATGTCAATCAGCTACTTTATCCTGGAAGGACATTGAGTTATTTATATGTAACAAAATGATCAAAATGCCAGAAAAATCCTAACGGTTACATCGCGCAGAACCCTGACCTTGCGCTGAAACAAACAGAATGCAAACAGACAATAAGCAAAATGTATGAATTTATTCCTCTTTTTCCCTCACAAAAAAATAAATTAAAAAAAAACTGCCATGAGCATTACAGACACTGATTTTTTTTTTATTGATAAATCAACACAATAAAATCAGTTGGGGAAACTCGAGAAAATTTCTTATGACATCAAAAGATCACTGCCATATCCGGCCGTAATTATAATGCAGAGATGAGAGAACCAAGAGTTTGTCAAATACTAGCATGTCTGGTGATAGTTTTATTTATTTATTTATGATGAAACAACAAAGTTTATAACAAGAAAAAGAAAAGAGAATATGCCCAACTTGGCCTTTGTAAAAGTGGGACGAACCTCAATATCGTCCAAGGGTATACTAGGTAACATTCTAAGATTCGAGCTTGCAATGCTCAATAACTAAGTCAGGTACGCCATTATTTTAAGGCAATAAAAAAAATAGAAATCTAAAAAAAAAATAAAAAAAGAAAATAAAAAACCCCAAGGAATACTATGATGATTAACCTGCTTGGTGTACCAATAGCAATATTCACACGGTTCTTTAACAAAGATACCTGCATAAAACGCAAACGGAAAAAATTACATGCAACAAAGCCAGCATAAAACTACAACAAACATCTTACATGATTGTTGGAAACATATTTAGAGTGAATTAAAAGTGATCGCTAAATAATGCATATAAAAAAATTTAATGGAAACTTAAATACTGAATTTAAAAATTCGGGCAAAATCCTAAGCTAAAAACTTCATCAATTTGAGCTGAGACTGAAGTGCAAAGATTCAATTCAGCATCGCTTGTGCTTTGACAATAAGATTGAACATTTATCATCATCTCCCAAAATCCATCATAAGAAACAAGGTTAAGACAAAAACTGAGACGACGGCCATGGGATCAATTTGCATAAACCAAAAAAGGGGGAAAAAAAGAGAGAAAATTCAAAATAAAAGCTCCATTTCATGAAAATTTGGGATCAGACTGTCGTGCAAACGTACGAGTCAGCATTGCTGGTGCTTTGATGAAGTTCGTTTACAGTCATCATCTCCTAAATTCCACAGTAAGCAACTAGTTTGGAAGGTTTAAAATGAAAACTGAGGCACCCGTGGGCCAACATTTTTCATGAAACAAAAATACACTAATAAAAAAAAAAAAAAAAGAAAGAAAGAAAGAAACCGTTAAGCAAGAGTTTCATCCCACCAAAGTTTGGGATCAGACTGACGTGCAAATATACAATTCATCATCGCTGATGCTTTGATAATCAGTATTTATCGCGTCATCATCTACCAAATTCCCTAGTAAGCAAGTAAAAACATAGTAGTAAAAATACAAACGAAGATGGCTTCCATGTGCTCTATATTTTGTATAAACCAAAAAAGGTTCTGCAAGGGAAAAACCTATAAAACCTCATCTCATGAGAATTTGAGATCAGACTGACGTGCAAATGTAAAATTTAGCATTGCCGATTTCTAATGGCCCATTTGGTTCATAGGTTTAACCTGAAAGTTTGAACAAAAACTCAATTTTTTGTTAGTGAAAACACTATAGTGCAAAAGGTCTGAATTGTGATTAAAACTGCAAACAAGTGGGGCCTACATTTGTATAGTGTTATCATCTAACAGATTCAAACTGTAAATAACTAGTTAGGTAGGTTAAGACGAAAATTGAAACGACACCTCTCATAGTTTTGCACAAAGCAAAAATGAAACTTACAAAACAAATAAAAATGCCGTCTCGTGAAAGTTTGGGATCAGACTAACATGAAAATAAACAATTAAGCATCACTGGAGCTCTGATAATTTGTTTGTAGTGGCATCATAGATCATGTATTTTCATAAATTTTTATGAAAACATTTTATTTAAAGACCGTTCATACTATAAGCAAGATTCCTACTTAGACTCCAAGCTAAGCACGTCCAATTGTATCTCGTTGTATCTACAGTCTGCGAAGCATCCTCTGCAGTGCTCCTCGAACGACCATGAATGGCTAGAAATGCTTCTTGGAGATCATACATTGCTGGAAACGTCATTCTAGACTCCATTACTGCAGTGTGATTCGCCTCGATCAGCTTGCAGCCAGTACTGGACAATTTTCATCAGAGTGGAATTAGCTTGAACAGAGGATGCCATCGCGTTCAAAGCATCGAAACGAGTCGCGAGGCAATCTCGGATCGTCGATCGGAGGTCCGGATCACAAAAACCTGAGCTCGCCGTTAACTGGCCATTGATTGACAGTTGATCGGTGTTGACCAGCGCCAATCGGGCTTTGTTGGCGGCCAGGCTCAGGCCTACCCCCTAAATCAACCTTTCTGAGTTTAATGGCGGTGTCAATTTCACCAAATTCAACCTCTAACTGCCCAGATCGTGACTCCCACATTGGCAATGTTGGATGATTCCGATTACAGCTTTCCAACGAAAATACCATGAAATTAAATTGGGGTTTTCCTTCCCCGGTGTCCTCTGATTGTTTTGGTGGTGGTGGTGCACCTCACCACCCTCGAGAACATCAAAACAATGAGGGCAGTGTAGCTCGCGACGGTGGACTTCGATCTTCATCAATCCGCAGCAGTTGGGTGCAATTGAGGATTGGACAATCTTCCCCGTCCGCTTCTGAATGTTTCCCCTCTGTCAATTTGAGATGAAACGGTTGTGATTAACTGCCACGGAGTCCCCGATGACGGTGCATGACAAGGTCGTCAAATGTCCTACCAGCAGTGGTGATTTGGCCAAATTGAAAGGGGGCTTTTACTTGTCGTCCTTTTCTAGTCGTTTTGGGCCAAGAGGTGTCGTTCACCGTTGCTGGAGGCGGCAGGATCAAAGATGGCATGGCAGCGGCGGCAGTCGATGGGTGGAGCCCTCCAGCAACTGTTGAGGTGCAACCATAGGTACGTATTGTTCCTCTCATCGTAATGGTCGTGTAGGAACAAGAATCACATCAATTGGATGCCGAACGGCGAAACTATCTAGCCGGAAAGTTTTGAGTTTTTCGGCCCTTTGACCAACGTGTGGCTTCCTCCGGCGGTGTTGTGGCCGACACGACACCTCGTTGAAATCAACTCGTCGAGAGCTTTCCGTTGATGCAAGAGGTGTCGAAAACGGACACCGAAATCTTAACCAGAGTCGGAGGAGAGAGAAAGTGTAGAGGGAGAAAGTGGAAAGAGAAGATCTTATTTTGTGGGATTTTTTTCTCCCCTGCAACATTTTCATGTATTTGTAGGCACTAATACTAGTCTTTGAAGTCTATACTGTGTTATGATCGGCTTGATCAAATTTTGATCCGAAAACTTAAAATTCCTGTAAACATAATGTACTCTTTAAAACTATAAAATTCTTGCTCTCGTAAACATAATTTCATAAGGCCTTATCTCTTACTGTATCATTGCCTTATTAAAATTTCCATACTGTCATGAAATCATTTCCATAAATTTACCCATACCGCATGGATTATTCTTGACATCATAAACTTTCCAAGTTATGTTAATTAAATGTTATATTAAGTTACGTTCAATGATATGTGCCGATTTTTTGTACAACTGCAATCAAGATATTGACATGCAAGCATGATTTTAGATGACATGCAAGCATGATTTTAGGTGTCCTTTCAAGGTCCCACGGCAAGCTTGACACGTCGAATCACGAGAAGCTGTATTTGGTGCTGACTTCCTAAGTCAGCTAAACATGTAGAAGCACGTGGATGCTTGAACCAACGCTTCAAGATAATCAACACTCAGAGTACCAATTCGGGCGAAAATGTTTGGAGCTATAACTACAGAAAAGGTCGATTGACCAATCGACGGAGGATCTAGAGAGCTACGATCTGGGTAGCTACGCCTCGGAGAAGAAAAGAAGCTCACATATCTTTTTCAGCTTAATTGCTAAACCATGGTTGAAGCTACCCCTCATGCAGCATACAAGCGGACCCTCACTAAAAGATGATTCTATTAGTGGATGAACAACACCCTTCAATCTGCCATGAAAACAAAGGACGTCACAGTTAGCATCCGTAAGGGACGCGAGAATGAAATCTTCTTCAAAAAATCACCACCAAATGCGATGATGTCAATACATTTCTCTGAAGCACAAACAAGCACTTAGAGAGAACTTTCCGGCTTAGACCATTAACAAGGACATCAATATATGATTTAGAAACGACGTAAAAGGACAAATAGGCTTAATACCACTACGGGGTTAGTGGTGTGATATGTCATACGATTAAGCAAGTATACGTATCGTATAAGAAGATTTATATATGAATGATAGAAGCTTCCAATAGGAAGAACTTTATGTTATGCGACTTGTTGGAGATGACTAAAGTCTCGATCTCAACAACGGTCTATAATATGCAATAATTGCTAAAAAAAAAAAAAGAGAGAGAAGTTTAGCAATTTCATGATACGAAAGTATGATCGATATATGCATGAACGTTATGAACTATGATTGTTGTATGTATTATAAATGCTACATGACTTAAAGTATGATATGAATATGATATGAAATAGTTGCTCTCAAAATAAAATTGTATAGCAACTCTATGATATGAAAGTATGACCGTCATGCGTATGTATGATAAGAATATGAATAACATGAGTATGGGTAATATATGAAAGCATGATATGTGAAAGTATGATATGAATGACATACATATGTATGATATGTTTATGAACGTTATGTGTATGTATGATATGGATATGAATGTTATGATTGATGCTTGTTATCTAAATTATAAACAAGATATAGCATATAAGTACCATGTAATGCATAATAAACATGCATGAGAAGGTCCATAAGAAACCCATTAAGAACATAACCTCCAATTTGCCTATAAAAAACTAGAAAAAAAATTTACTATAAGACACTAGTGTTGATTAGAAATCGTAAGAACAATTTAGGTAATCAAGTAGAATTTATAAAATTTTTCATGACCAACAGAGAGGTCACAAGAGCAGAGCCAAGAGAGAGACCCTACGAATATTTAAAAAAAAAAAGGGAGCGATTTTTTCCTTTTCCTACACCCCAAGGAGAGGCGAGACATGTTCAAGAGAGATATAAAGGTTAAGCTCAAATGTTATAAACCCTTAAAGTCTAGAATGACTAGATGATAAAGGCCTATAGGTTGAACAAGAAAAAGATGAACTTTCTGGCCGGTTCCTATGTACCAGATCATGATCTAGATGCAGACACGCAACCTAAGATACGAAATAGGATTAGTATGAGTTCTAGAACAAGAGAAAGATGGCTTTAGGAAAACAAGACCATATTTCCATATCAAGATACTTGGGGTAGAATTACTAAAAGAAAAGAAACCCCATAAGATTAAGTTATAAAGCTGTAGGATACCCTTAGTTTATCCTAATTTTTGAGGACGAAAATTCTATAAGGTGGGTAGATTGTAACAACCAAAAAAATCCAAAAAAATTAATAAGCATGATTAATTAAGGATTTTTTCATAATTATTCAGCTAAGTGTTTGAGGAAGTACCAAGTATAAAACTTGCTAACACAAATTTCTAAGGACCTTAGAAATAAATAACGTTATGAATACACAAATTTATGTGCTTTATTTATGAGACATGTAACAATATAATGTTATAATAGTACATTAAAATAACTATATAATATGCTAAACTAAAAGTTATGATGTCAAGAATAATCCATATGGTATGGATAAATTTATGGAAATGATTTCATGACCAGGATGAAAATTTTAACAAGGCAATGATGCAGTAAGATATTAGAGCTTATGAAATTATTTTTAACAGAGCAAAAGAATTTTACAGTTTTAAAGAGTACAGTTATGTTTACAAGAATTTCAAGTTTTCGGATCAAAATTTGATCAACTTGATCACAACACAATATAGACTTCAAAGATCAACATTAGTGTCTATAAATACATGAAAATGCTACAACGAAAAAAAAAATCCCACAAAATCAAATCCTCTCTCTCCACTCTCTCTACACTTTTTCTCTCTTCCGACTCCGGTCAAGATTCCGGTGTCCGTTTTCGACACCTCCCGCATCACCGGAAAGCTCTCGACAAGTTGGTTCCAACGAAGAGCTATGCCAGCCACAACACCGCCAAAGGAAGCCACACACCATTCAAAAAGGCAGGAAAACACAACTTTCCAGCGAGATATCTTCGTCGTCCGACATCCGATCGAAGTGATTCTTGTTCCAACACGACCACCACGACGAGATGAACAAAACCCACTCATGGTTGCACCTCCAGTCGCCGGAGAACTCCAGCCGTCTACCATCGCTGCCGCCGCCATGCCACCGTCGATCCCGCTGCCTCTGGCAACAGTGATAGACATCTCCCAGCCCAAAACGACCAAAAATGGACGACAATGAGTAAAAACCCCTTTTCAATTTGGCCAAATCACCGCCGCCAATAAAAGATTGGATGACCCCGTCATGCGCCGCCATCAAGGACTCCGTGGTGGTTGATCACGACCATTTCATCCCAAATTGACAAGAGGGGAAACATTCAGAAGCGGACGGTGAAGATTTCCCAATCTTCAATTGCACCCAACTGCCACGGATTGACAAAGATCGGAGTCCACCGTCGCGAGCCGCCATCACCCTCACTGTTTTGATGTTCTCGAGGGTGGTGAGGTGCACCACCACCACCAAAACGATCAGAAGACGCCGGGGAAGGAAAACACCAATTTAATTTCATGGTAGCTTCGCTAGAAAGCTGTGATCGAAATCGTCCAATATCGTCGCCATGGGAGTCATGATATGGGCAGTTAGAAATGGAATTTGGTGAAATTGATACCGCCATTAGACTGAGAATGGTCGATTTAGGGGGGTAGGCCTAAGCTCGGCCGCCAACGGCGTCGGTTAATGGCTAGGCAACGACGACCTCAGGTTTTTGTAATCCAAACCTCTGATAGACAATATGAGACCGCTTCCCAACTCGTTTCGACGCTCCGAATGTGATGGATCCCTCCATTCGAGCTAATTCTACTCTGATGAAAATCGTCCAGTACAGGCTGCACGTGGAACGAGGCAACTCAAACTGTGGTAACAGAGTCCAGAATGATGTTTCCAACAATGTATGATCTCCAAGAAGCATTCCTAGCCATTCATAGTCGCTCGAGGAGCATTACAGAGGATGCTTCGCAGACTATAGATACAACGAAATACAACTGAACCCGCTCAGCTCGGAAAGTAGGAATCTCGCCTACAGTATGAACGGTCTTTAAATAAAATGTTTTAAATGTTTTCATAAAAATTTATGAAAATGCATTATCAGTGATTTGTCACACTGTGTTATGATATGATGTTTTCTCATGTTATGATATCATGGTTTATTACGTTCATGCCATGCCATGCCATATATATTGTGATTATGTCATGATCAATATGCGATATATGCAATATTAAAAGCACATTGTTTAATCACTTTCAAGTTTAACATGATTATGATTTATGATTTATGATTCATGTAATTGTGATGTTTTGTAGTGATAAGTCATACAGCATACACACAAAAAAACAAGTGAAAGTGATAAGTAGTGTCGTATCAACCTCCTTCTTGTGAGATACTCAAAGTAAAGTTAAAGTTATGACCTCGGTGTTCGATAGTCACAAGTCTTTCACAAGGGAAGCATCATGTTTATGATCTCATAATTAATGATATTGGTACGAACACTAAAGTTTATAAGATAAAAGTTAAGTAACAAGACAAGTTATAGCTTAAATAATTAAGCATAAAACAAGTTGATAAGCCGGTATAAAATATTCATGCATATTTTTATTAAAATGATTTTTAATTATGTTTTGCAAGACTGATTTCCTACTTGCTGAGCGATAGCTCATTTAAGCATGTTCATACTGCAGGTAAGAAAACTTGTCAGGACATTGTGGGCAGTGGTGAGCGGCAGACGAATGGTGAAATGGGAACAGATTCCGCTCAGGCAATTTGTAATATTTCCACAATATTAGTTTACGAGTTTATGCATGTTTCAATTCTACGTTAAATTAAGAAACGAACTTTATGAATATGTTTTATAAATTTATTAATATGAAAGTTTAGATGATTATATTTTGAGAAATTATTATGTTGGATTTAAGAAAGTTTTAAAGAGCATTTAGTATTAATTTATTTCACCATTTAATCTAAAATTGTTTTGAAATAGTTTTATTTAAATTAACAAATGTTTTAAAGGTAATAGTTTTTAAATAATTATCCTTATGTTTAAAGAAAAAGTTTCAACAAAATTATTATAATTATTTTAAACTTAATAATTATTATTAAGCTATGATCACGTTTGTGAAATCAAGTTTTAGGAAATGGTTATTATTTTCTTCCAGGTTTTATGTTAAGGATTCTATAACAAGAATTACAGTAAAAAATATATATATATTCAGCAAATTTTAGAACTTTATGTTAAAGTATGTTGAAGTTACAATTATGTTCAAATTAAGTAAGGACCACATAGGTAGGGCCTTTACAGCTTTACTGCAGGGCATTCTTTAGTCAATGATCGTAACCCACCCCTACGCAAACATTTTGTACTAAGAATGGGACGAATAGACACATTTTTAGTCATAGGAATTCAAATCTACAAGCACCAGAAAAAGAAAATGCAAAAAATTACAACTTAACAGAAATGCTCTCACCTTAGAAGTTCTATTGATCTCATAGCAGCTGAACTAATAACAAGGATAGCAGGATTACTGGGATCAATTTTTCTTTCCAACAGCTGCTTTTAACAAAGAATTTCTTTCCATGACGGGCCAAAAGCGACCTTCATATCGTTTCCCAAGGACTTTGCGTCTCCAAAATGCACGTATCTGCACAATTTAAAAACCACAAGCGTAATGACACAACACTTTCTTTCTTTTTAAAAATGATTTCAGCACTTTAAGTATAAATGTATTTCAAACTATACAAAACATGTGATACAAACTGTAGGTCTTTGATCATGAGCTTCAAACAATGGTATTAGAAGCGGTGGCACAGCCACATGGTAGCGAATAGGGGCACGTGCACCTACTCAAAATCTAAAATCTTAATTTTTATCCTGGAAATGTTTCAACATTTTATAAGAAAATCATAACAGTGCCCCTGCCTTTTTTATTTTTTGAAATACATAACTAATGATATCCCTAATTCAACAATAATCTCTAATTTTTTTTAATTGTTCCCTAAAATAATTCTGGCTCTGCCATTGATCATAAGCTAATGCTAAGCAAAAGCTAAAACATCAATGCATAGGACCTGAGAAAAAAATCTAATCCCTTTAATTTCATTATCCACATCCAGCAATTTTAAGCATCTTTTGATTCCAATTTACCACCTACACAACACCGTCCTTCACCAAAACTTCATTTTATACTAATTTTTAACCTCTTTTTCAGTTCTTCTCCATATTGGGATCTGTAAAAGCTCAGAGTTCAAGACCATTCCGAGCACAGGTAATCCAATCCCACAGAGTTAAAATTCGAGCTTTAACTCAACCATCAATGTGCTTATAATGCTTTAAAAATGGCAGCCAAAAAGAAAGAAAAAACAATATTGTGACGCAACTAAACAGACCAAAATCACCCAAAAAAATAATAGGGTGAAAATTACAAAAACCACGAAACCGAGCCAAAAAAAAAATGAAAACCAGGATATACCTTTGATGGATTCCAACTCGAGAGAAGAAAGCTGGACGCCAGTAGCGGACTGGAAATGATCCAGGAAGAGCCGAAGCTGCGTCAAGGCCGAGGCTTGAATGACCTCCTTGTTGTCGTTTCGTTATTGTCGTTTTGCTCTTCGACTCCGTCATCGTCGTTCTTTTTATTGTCGTTGGTCTTGATAGGCCGTTGCTTCTTCTTCTTCTTGGATCTCTTCTTAGCTTCGTTGGGTTTGTTAGGGCCAAGAGCATGTCTTACTTTCTTATTAGGGCTTTTCAGAGAGGGTTTTGACGGCTTCTCTGTTTCCTTTCCCCTACTCGCCATTTGTGTACCATATTTGTTATTTGGGGGGTGGGGGGTTATGGTTTGTAGGTGTCTTTTTCAGGGCTTTTCCACATGTAACCTCTATATTTTTGCTTAATGTTTTTGGGACACCGTTGTGGTTGTAAACTTTATGCCGATTCTTAATTTTCAAAACAAGTACATGGGCACACCTTAAATTTGCATAACTGGTTTTAGTCCGTCTAAGAATAGAAACAAAGCTATAATTTTTGAGTGAGTATTTAAAATTATATTTTTGAAAGAGTTTATATGAGTTAAAATGGTTTCGTTTTTTTAATAAGTTACAAGAATAAGATATCTATTATTAACATTCTGGTACAAGTTTTAAAGTTTATCATAAAAATGTCTTTTTAGAAGCCATATATGTAGCTTTGATTAGAAACATTTCTAGAAAGCCAAAACGCTTCTGACAAATTTTTTAAAACACTTCCAAGAGTAACTTTTAGACTCTTAGGAAGCCAAAAACAGTTTTTAGAAAGCACTTACCCTTACCCTGAAAATCATGCTTTGCTTGTTAATTATCTGATGAAACATAACCCTTCTTATTCTTGCCCAAAAAAAAAGAAAGAAATATAGCTACTTATTTTTGGAGAGAGAGAGACATACCCCTGTTTAGAACAAAAGGGTGTTTTTGGCCTTTGAAAGCTAACGTACATTTTGGTTGATGGGGTAGGGGTTGTGGCTGGATCACGGAAGTCACATTACTGAATGTCACTAAAAAGAAAACAAAAAATTGGGGTTATTAACACTAATGGCTACTAAACTTTCAAGATTTTTCTCACTTTGTTCCTTAAACTTTAAAAATTACCATTTTATCCCCTAAACTTACAAAGCTCCTCACATTGCACCTTAAATTTTAAAAATCATCATTTTGCTGTTGTTTTATTCCTCCTCATATTTTTCATGTTTATCGATCTTATCTTCTTTAGTATTCAAATTCAAATATCAACAAACAATATCAACTTATTAAATGAGCTATGCATTAAAAATGAGAAAAAATATATAGGTAAATCCTTCCTAAATGAAAGTTTAGATTAGAAAAAAAAAAAAGAGGTCAAGTGAGAGTGTAAACGTGAAAGAGAATTTTGGAGTGATATAATCTCCCTTTTACCGGTATAGGTAACCCATATGTGAATTACATGGACTTAGTTTTGTTTAATTAAATAAAAAATTGAAAAACATGAAAAAGAAAAAAAGAAAAAAAAAGAGGTTTAAAACAAATGTAAAATTGTGATTTTTAAAATTCAAGGGACAAAGTGAGGGGTTTTCAAAATTCAGAAAGTAATATAGTGATTTTTAAAGTTCATAGGACAAAGTGAAAGAGACCTTAAAGTTTAAGGGCTATTAGTGTTAATAACCCTAAAAAAATTACATTTGATCCAAAAAGTAGACTTATAATCACGTGCCAAAACTTGATTCTATAAAAACCATCACATATTACGCAAAATGACAGCAGATAGCCTACTTCAAAAAAAAATTATAGTGATTGAAAAATACCATATATACTAGATTAGAGTTTATAGTTTTGTGATTAGTAAGGTTTTAACTTCATGAGATAAAAAGGATTTTTTTTAATATTTTCATAGCTCGTAAAGTTTGTTATATTAAAGAAATTATGTTTGGGCAAATTAGAAAGGGTGATTTTAGGAAAGCTTTCTTTTGGGGTTTATTCTGTTGATGTTGATTTCCTTTAGAAAAAAGAACATACCCTGTTTAATTTACGGTTTGAAAGTGTAACGCCCCTATATGGGGGTTAATAGTTTTCAATAAAATAAAATAAAAATTAAAAATAAAAGTAAAACCTTAAAAATAAAGTTGTTCGGGACTTAAATGAAAACTCTCAAATCAAAAATAAAATATAAACGATGATTAAACCACAATATAATGTAGCACCTTAAATTTAATAATATAAAACTATCATCATCATTTCAACCCTCAACGCATTTTAATACAGTCACAGAAAGTAATAATTAATGCTTACATTATCATGAAGAACATTCTTAGCAATTGAAGCAGTTCCAACGTAATATAACTACATAGCTTCCTCAACTATTTTTCTCGTAACCACCTCACACTTAGTGAGTCCTGAAAAGATAAACATATAAGAGAATGAGCGACACTATTCTCAGTAGTGAAAACCATTACTCACCTTTAGGTTTTTATCATTACCACATTAAAACCTACATGGTTAGTTAATAGTTATCATTATCCAGATTATGAGATTTATTATAATCATATTCTGTGGATACCATAGTTAATCATTACCGAGTTTTATACATATACATATATACAAATATTATAGTTCATCATTATTCCTAGGTACCCACGTTCAATAGAGTATCACTCAACTCATCGAAACCCAAATGGCGTGCTTGATCACCCTCTAAATATTCCAAGGGTGTTCCGGTGAGGGGACATCAAGCCCCGAGTTCTCACCAAGTCGATTCCCGTACAGTGTGTTCTGGGACTTTCAACCCAAGGAAGCGTCATCACCTTCCCCCTATTTTACCTTTTATTCATGCCCAAGGACGTAACCGCCGCACTGTTTACGTCTCATAATTTCTCTATATTTAATCATTATTAATAGAGACAGTTTTCACAACCATGCTTCTCAATTTATAACATGTGTCAATTCATTATATTCCTCGCCGTACAATACAAGACGAGTCCATGTCATAGTTTCATATGTGATACTCATATAATATCAGTTCAACATAGATATATATATATATATATTGCGGCAAAACAATCAATTTTAATTCTATAAAAATCTCACAAAAGATGAGTAATGGAATCCCTACCTTTCAAGCTTATCAACAATCTTTTAATCTTGGAATCAATTAACGTTAGCTCCATACTCCCTTGATCCTAAGGCGTGCATAAGGACAATTAAAACTAAAGCACAACATACAACTACATTCATAAATAAATCATGTGTAAACCTATCTTACTAGTGTGCCATTAAAGCTTTTATGTAAAGCTCTTTTGAATACCACAGTAAACCATTTTTGTCTTAACACAATATAAAATGTGAACAAGTAATCTATATGTTTTAGTCCCTAATAAGATTCATCAATCACTTAGGATAATATTGAAAAGGTTGCAAGACATTAAAGAATTAGGTGGTGAGCAAAGATGGGTTCTTGGTTCAGGTTAGCAGCTGGTATACCATAACAAACTGACATGTTTACTAGTTTCCAATCCGAAAATTGAATAATTCATAGAAAATAAAATACAACTCCGATTTAGGTTTATAATAGCTCGTTAGAAAGCTTAGGATGTCTACTTTTTAAATATGCAAACCAATTTACAAATTCATTTTAATTTAATCCCAGAATTTCAAGAAATAACCACTGCCTATAGAGGTATTACAAAGTTTAACAATATAAATTTTCTGTCTAGAGCATATACACTTAGACTTTATACATATGCTCCAAAATAGCAACAAACATATACTTAGGTTTAAGAACGCAAATTTGAATAATCCTTGAGTATATTAAAAATATATATAAATGAAAGACTCAATTTGGTCATAAGATTCTAACCTCGGATTATGGTTAGTTGGAAGCTTGAAATGGCTTCAAAACAGGTTCATTGACTTTAGTATGGGGGTGATGGTGGCTGATTTTTATGGCTGCCTTGAAGAAGTTCTCTAAGTATTTTGCTTCAGCAAAAAAATAAGAAGAAGAGTGTGGGAACCGTGGAAGAAAAAGGAAGAAAAGATGAAGTCTTTGAAGAGAAGTGATAGAAGCAATTATGGAGGAGACATGTTGAAGCATGTCACGGAGGAAATAAAGAAAATGAGGGTCAATAGTAATTGGAAAAGATATCCTTATGTCTCATCTGGAGACTTTAACGCACATAATGCCAATATGACATTTTTGATATTTATTAGAAGTTCTAAGGCTTTTCTGTAAACATACTAAATAAATATAGGAGAATTTTAAAAAAATTTAAAAATAGATAAAAATAAATATTGTGAAATGAATTTTAAATAGAACAATTTTTTTTTTTATTGATACACTAAAAATTAATTTAATTACCTTAATACCCGTTAGGAGAATAACGGGTGTCACATAAAGCAATGATTTTAAAATATTGGTGTGCAAAAATTATTGATTATGTTACTGATGTGTGTGCAGGGCAAAACATGAGACAGTTGGTCAAGGATGCTTTCATAATCAGGAAGCCAACTAAGATTCACACTCTTTCCCGTGCCCGTCACATGAAGGAGGCCAAGAGACAGGGGCAATCATTTTGTATACATTTTTTTTTCTATTATTTGTGAGAAGTTAGACGTTGAGGCTTGAGTTTAAGGAAGTGAAATTTTACACTTTGCTTGCACCTTGCGATATAGTAATAGTGCAATGCTGCACTTCTCAGTTGTCACTGAGTAAACAGGCTGTGGCTCGTCACCCTCAGATTTGATTTGGAAATTTTGTAACCCCAAATGAGAATAAGAAAAGGAAGAAAAAGAAAGAAAGAAACATTTGGACTTGATTGGTATTTGATAAAATGTGAAATTGTTTATGGTAGATAAATTTTTCATACTTTCTAGCAGGCTTGAGATTGCTTTCTAATTTGCTACTAGGTATAGTCTTTGTTGTTTGCATTGGGGTTGTTGGTATTGGGAGATTTGGCAAATTTGTTGGTGAGAAACACACGTGTATGCAATTTTTATTTAGGTAAGCGTAAGGGTGCAAGGAAGACAAGGCTGGCCACCAAAATTCTATGGATGAGGAGGATGCGCGTTCTTACGCGCTTGCAAAGTACAGGGAGTCAAAGAAGATCGATTGGCACATGTACCATTGCATGCACATTAAGGCGAAAGGTAGTGATTTCAACAACAAACGTGTGCTGATGGAGAGCATTCACAAGCCGAGAAGGCAAGACAGAAGACTTTGTCTGATCAAATTGAGGCTAAAAGAGCAAAGAACAAGGCCAGCAGGGAGAGAAAAATTGCTAAGAGAGAGCGGAACGTCTGGCCAAGTATTCTTTTTATGCACTACCATTAAGAAATGACTTTCTAGAAATGACATCAGAAAACATTCTAGACGATCATAGGCAATTGGGTCAGAGTTTTCACAAATGATACCCGAATGTCATTTCCAGTTTTCTTTTGAGGGTGCCGCGTTAAGACACTTAAGTCTCAGACATTGTTGGTCTTCCTAACTTGTTTTAACAGGGGCCTGGAGAAAAACTACCGGCAGCAACCCTTACTGCTCCTCTCGCTGTGGCATCTCAACCTACACAGAAAGTATACTCCAGAAAATGATGTTTTTGAACAGGATTGTTTTATTCAGATCTTAGTGTCTTTCACTTATGCAAGTATCATGGACTTGTGCTTGTATTTTTCTTTCAGGGGATCAAAGAAATCCAAGAAGCAAAACCTATGACAAGTGTAATGGAGGATTAAGACTATTGATGGTCCTTGCTTTTTCTGTCACCTTTTTTTTTAGCTTATTTTTGGAGAGAGTTGTTTTCTTTTCCTCGTGGACATTATTACTGATATTCTAGACGAAGGGAACTAATAAAAATTTTGTACCTCTTCAGCTTAGTTAAGTATTTTGTTTTCTATTGATTGTTTGCCCTGTTTTCATCCTTTTGAGTGTGTGGATGAGCAAGCAGGACTCGTCTATTTTTTTATTACTCTTTTGACATTAAACGACTAACCTCGAAGATATTTAAGTTGAACACTTTTGTTTTCCTTAGCCGACTATCAAGTTTAGAAACACTCATGATTCACCATTGGCCATTGTAGGGTTATTATTGAATCTCGACAGATGAAATGAAATGTTTTATACCGTTTCAAATTTAACTTGGTAGGTTTGGAGTTTGGGTAAGATAGATGATTGGTCAGTTTGATAATGCTGTTGATTTTTGAAGAACTGTCCGTAGTTGTGCTGAAGAAAAAAGTAGCTGTGACATAGAGCAGTTGATTGTTTCATAAGGTATAATTTTAAAAATATTGTGAGTTATATACTTTTCTTCTGCTTTAAGCATACTACACCCATTTGTTTTAACAATCAACTTTCCGATTCACATGATCTTACGTTAGGAAATAGCATTTGGGATGTAAAGCCCGTTTAGTCCGTCGAAACGAAAGGGGAAAAAAAAAAAGGAAAGGAAAAGACTAAAAAGAAACAAAACTTGTTTTTTCATGATTTAGCTGATGTGTGTATAAGAATTAGAAGGTAGGAAATTGCGGATAATATTTGCTTTCTTTCATAGTATACCAAGAGAGTAAATGAACATAGGATTAGATGGGACTTGAAGAAAAAATAGATGAAAATAAAACAAAAAGGTGTGGTTTTTATTATGTCAAGTAAATTCCTCATAAATCTACACGTCTACACCCTTCGAATCCGTTATTTCAGTTCTTTAAAAAACCAAAACAAAGCAATACTTCATTCAACTCAAGTACTTCAGAGCCTGTTTGGCTCATCGGTTCATAGGGTTTGAACCAAAGAGTTGGTTCGGACTAGTAATTGGCATATTGTTTAGGCTCGGTTCAAATTATTGATTTGACGTTTTGAACCGAAAAAACCTCTAATTAGCTTCCTTTGTTTTCAAATGGTTTGAACTGAAAGTTGAATGTTAGCAATCATGCAACTACAACAGACAGTAAATTTCTCATTAACTAAGGTGATACCAAAAGGACAGGAATTACAGAGGAAGATACAATATATTCTACATTTAGGTTGTTCGAGAGCCAATATCTTTTGCCCCCTTTGTTTCAGCTAACCAAAATTATGTTCAAGCTTCTAACATACCAGTCTTGACTCCAATGAAGACAGACAACAGAGTTGCCACATATGATGTTCCTCATATGTAATAAATGAGCTCAAAACAAGTAAATAGTGCATCTCTTAAAACAAAATAGCACGTCGTTGAAGTTTATACGACGCTGGCTTTAGATTTATACTACCAAAGACGATCGATAATCAATGCCAACAATAACAAGAATAGAATATGTTCAGTGACTTAAGGATTAATAAGAATACAAGTCTCTCGGGGCTGAGCAAATTTGGTGAATAATTGGGGTTTTATCTTGTGGGAGAACACAACCGGAGTCCTTGAACTGTAGAAACTGGGCTTATCAGATAACAATGAACCAGTCAGAATGCAGGATACAAGTAACCAAAACAATTGCGAACAATTTATTTACTAATAAGATTAATACAGCAAATGAATGGCCCTTTACCAGGCAGAAGAGGTCACATGAGATGATGAATGAAAGAAGTAGATAAACCTACCCTGCAAATTGCAAATGCAATCATTAAAACAACACTTGCGAGAGAGATTACACATTTTAGGACTAACAGATAGTTTTACAATTAATATAAGGTGCCCTACCTACACTCGGAAAAAGAAGTGATCATCACTCGACACAGGATAAAATTTTGAAGGCCACAACCCGACTACCCGACTTTTTTCAGGCAGCAGGCATGTCACCAACCGCGGCGAGCGAGGCGGTGCAGGCGTGTTGGTGATTGTTTCGTGCACTCCTAGTACAGAGGAATCTATGACATGGAAATATGATCTTTAAGAAAAAAAATAACAACCAATAAGCAAACACTTCGTTGCAGCAGAAAAGAGTAAGACGGGGAAAAAAAATTAACAAAAAGGGAAAGTTTCAATGGCAGCTTAAAACCAAAATACTAATACTTCCATCTAATCTTCTTCATGTTTGCTCTTCTTATAAAATTAACTTCTATTTGATTGGACTGTGTGTGCAAGTGAAATGCTCATGTAAAAAGCTCATAAAGAAATCAACACTCAATTAATTTGGTTATCTTAATAGTTTGTTTTCAAGAAAATCAACACTTAGACTAAGACTTCAAGAGAAAGACTGCAGGTGCAAATCTGCAGACAGTACTTCCATCAGCATAAACAATTGATTTTCATTCTTCCTTGCCTGCCTGTTTGGCATTAGTTGGTTCTAACCAACTTTTCAATTAGGAACAATATAAAGCTCTCACATGCTACAATAAAAGCAAAAAAGTTGCTATAATGTTTACAGTTATAACCAATGATTCTAACCACCATACCAAACACCCTAAAGTCAAACACCAAAATCTACTGACCTATACGTGGAATTCATGAAAAGTGAGTATCTCACCACTAGGTAGAAATATAAAACATAAATTTCATAGAGGTAAATGGTCTTTTTTAAAGTACTTTTAAAATAAATGACTGCAATTTTTTAAAATTAGACAAATGATTGTTTATTAGTGATAAACTTGAGTTTATCAAATTTAACACTGATAAACTCGAGATCAGTAATAAACTTGAGTTTATCAAGTTTAACACTTAAACTAGAAGAGTTTATCAGTTAAACTCAATTTATCATTTATAAACAGTCATTTGCCTAATTTTAAAAGTTATGGTCATTTATTTTAAAAAAGCATAAAAAAGACCACCAAACCTAATTTTCCCAAAAAAAAAAAATTACATTTGCCTTTGTTTGGACAAGCTTTTGCAATGGAGTAATTGTCCGAAGTTAAAATGTTATTTCCTACTTCCTAGTTTAGCAACCAAAAGAGTCACATTAAAAAAAACAAAAAAACAAAAAAACAAACAAACAAACAAACAAACATGTATCTTGCATCAATGTATTTCTATCAATTTATGAATCATTTAAATTCATGCCACGAATCACTTCCTTGTCTTGTAGAACGTACATTCACACACGGTAATGAAAATAAGAAAGAAGTGAAAAAGTGGTAGAAGGGAATGGTGAACTTCAGAGCAAGGACTAAAGACACATTAGATTATGAATAAGAGTTGTTGATGGACACAGGAGACAAAGGCGAGAGATAGACACAACTCTAGTTAAGAAGTCACGAAACTTTAGTACCAGAGAAGCATTTTTCATTCCATGAAAAGATGATTATGCCTTAGGTTATCGTAAGCTCATCTTGCCCAAATCAGAAACTAGAAAGATCATGCAAGAACATAGGGGAATCATTACGTTCACATTGTAGGGTAACAAGAGAATATTATAATTTAAAAGATTAATAACAACCAAAACTTAACGACCAAGACAAAATAGCCTTCCACGCCACCATACAAAGGAAACCATGATGCGAGAGCTAGACCTCTTGGAAGTGCTTGAAAAAGCTAATAGGTGATAATGAAAATCCATTACAGATGAAAACACATAAAGATGGAACAAAAAACAGTTTTGACATATATTAAAAAAGCAAAAAGACTATTCCTTTTATGATCATCTATCTTCTACTTGATCTTTATTCTTGTTTTTCTTCTTCTTCTTCTCACTCTTATCAGCCTCACCGTCAGCAGCAACTTTTGGAGATTTAGCACTGCCATCCTCGGCTTCTTTATCTTTCTTTTTCTTCTTCTTCTTTGTCTCCGACTTTTCAGTGTCAGGTGAAGCAGCTTCTTCTTCTTGTTTATCTTTGTGCTCCTTCTTCTTCTTCTTCTTCTCAGACTTCTCCTCCCCATCCAAAGCATCATCCACGTGGCTATTTTCACTAGCCTTCTTCCTCTTCTTTTTCTTACTCTCTTTGGTGGGGATCTCCTCAACTTCACCTTCAATCGCATCTGATTTGCGCTTGCGCCCGTCTTCAGCACCACCTTTACTCGTCTTACAATCCTTGTTTTTCTTCTCCCTCCCCACTTCAGCAGTTTCATCTTTGTTCTCAACTACAGTCTTCTGCTTCTCCACAACAGCAGGTTCCGTTGCAGCAGCGCTCGCGACCATAGAATCCCCACCAGCAGGCAAAACCAGATTCCTAACCCATTCTTGAGGAATGTTGCCGTTAGGCTTCCCGTGCTTGTCCAATTTCCCTTCCGCGATCAATTTCTTCTTCATAGAGGCCCTAGGACCCAAACCCCACTTCCTCGGATAAGTGTCCCGATCCATGACAACCCTCTTAATCTTGGCCACCACGCCGTGGTCACAAGTGGCCATCACGGCAGTGGTCATCTCCGCAATTCCCAACGCAATAGCCTCCCCCTTTGTAGTCATAAGCACAACCTCCTCCCCGACTTCAATATCATTCTCAAATCTCAGCAGCCCCGGAATCATCAACTTAGCTCCATAGCAAATTGCATTGACAGCAGAGTCCTTGACAACCAACCTCTTATAGCTCGTCAAAAGCACTTCAAGAGGCATAATAACCCGCCTCAAATAACTCTCGTCATGATTTGAATGATCATAAAGCCACTGAGCATCCAAAACATCATGCATAGTAACCATGTTATCTTTCTCACCCAAAATCCCAGACCTAACCCTTCTAAGCTCCTGCATATGACCACCCACACCAAGAATAAGACCTAAATGAACACAAAGAGTCCTTACATAAGTCCCAGCCTCGCAGGAAATCCAGAAAACAACCAAATGCTTATCGGGATCATACTCAAGAAGCTTGCTTTCATAAATAGTCCTAATCCTAAGCTGCCTTTTAACAGCTGAAATCAGAGGAGGCCTCTGAAAGACAGCTCCGGAGAGAGTCTCGAGAGCCCGAGCCACTTTTGCGACATCGGGGACCAAAGAATGCAATCGAGCGACGCAGACGTACTCTTTCCCGGCGCCTTGCTGGGACTTGACGAGCCTTGTGGCTCTATCAACGCAGACAATGAGATTTCCGGTGACCTTGGGATCCAAAGTCCCGCTGTGGCCGGTCTTCTCAGCACGGAGAATGCGCTTGATCCAAGCGACCACCTCGTGCGAAGACGGATTAGATGGCTTATCGAGATTGAGAATGCCGTACCTGATGTACTCGGCGAGAGGACGCTTTAGAGGGGAGTAACCGGAGGGAAGAGGAGTGTAGTGGCCGGTTCGTACGTTGAGGCGGTCGTAGTTCTTGAGGAGAATGGGCCATTGAGAGGAGTCGATGGCGGGAGTGAAGCTCTGAGGCTTGATCATGAACTCGTACTCCTTCTGAGTCGGCTCGGACTCCAACTCGCCGAGTGGTTTTTCATCTTTAGCACGGTTCTTCTTCTTCTTCTTGTCGGAACGAACCAGTGCCTCGGACATGGCTGAGTGAGTTAGTTAGTGAGCAAGCTTTTCCTAGGGTTTTAATGGCGGCGAAAATGAAAGGAGCCTTTTTTCTTGTTGAGGAGGAAGAAGAGAGAGCACTGAGTAGAGTTTTGGGGTTTGGGGGTTTTAGATGAGAGGGCACCGAGTATTGTCGTGGGGACAACCGCGGGTTTCTTGTCATTTCCATTTGGGCAGTTGGGTTACGGCAGATGTTGTCGGGCTCTTTGCAAAAATTTCGTGTAAATTTTAAGCTTAAACTGATTTACATCATAAAAAAAAAATATCTATAGAGAATATCATAATCACATCCTTACTTAGATTATAGAAATATCAGACTATATCTTTTAATATATTGACCAATATCAAATAAAAAAAAAAGATTAAAAAAGAAGTTAGGTTTAGTTTATGAATATTTTAGTCCGTATATAAAATATTATGTATGCCACTATAGCATATTTTTAAATAGTTTTTGAATATGTGATATAAATCGATCCAATTCTAAAATGGGTGGCATATAACATAAATATCTCGATGTTTATTGGGTACTTTGATAGGCCCAACAAGAAGGAACCAAATAAAAAAATAGAAAAAATTACATTTTATACCACGTTTTTGGAAGTTGTGTTTATTTATGCTACACTTAAAAAGGTTCATGCCATACTATCGTTGTTACAAATAAACATGTGTAGCTTTTATAAAAAGTAAATCTTAAAAGATAACATTTATGAAAACTTCATAATAAAATAGTGCTTTTATACACTTTGATAGATTGGTTGCTTAACTAAAAAATTTTGGGAAGCTTTCATAAATGCGTCTTTTAATATTTACTTTTTATAAATGTTATATATGTTTATTTTTAACACAACTTAAGATGTAATATGGATAATAGTATGGCATAAGCTTTTATGAATGTGGTATAAATAAACACAACTTATAAGAGTATGACATAACATGTAATTTTCTTAAAAATTTTTACAATTCACTTTTTAGAGGGTGTTTGGCTAAGGGTGTTTGGCCAATAGTATAACATATTTTCAAATAGTTTTTGAACATGTGACATAAATCGAACCAATTTTAAAATGGGTGGCATATAACATAAATATCTCGATGTTTATCGGGTACCTTAATAGGCCTAACAAGAAGGACCCAAATAAAAAAAAATAGAGAAAATTACATTTTATATCAGACTTTTTCAAAGTTGTGTTTATTTATGCTACACTTAAAAAGGTTTATGCCACACTATCGTTGTTGCAAATAAACATGTGTAGCTTTTTATAAAAAGTAAATCTTAAAAGATAATATTTATGAAAACTTCCTAATAAAATAGTGCTTTTATACACTTTGATAGATTGGTTGCTCAACTAAAAAATTTTGGGAAGCTCTCATAATGCGTTTTTTAATATTTACTTTTTATAAATATCATATATGTTTATTTTGGCACAACTCAAAATGTAATATAGATAATAGTATGGCATAAGCTTTTATAAATATGGTATAAATAAACACAACTTATAAGAGTACGACATAACATGTATTTTTCTTAAAAAATTTTACAATTCACTTTTTAGAGGGTGTTTGGCTAAGGGTGGTTCATACTACAAACTCAGTTATGAATAGTGTAAAACTTTCATATGCTATAGTAAAAAAAGTTACTATAGTGTAAAGCTCTCACATATTATAGTAAACACGGTTCTCACCACTAACCAAACACCCTATTAAACTTTAAAATTTAGTTCATAAGAGGTCCAATTGATAATGTCTTAAAGAAAGCAAAATGAATTGCAGTGAGTTCTTGATGCAACACCATAACGAGAAGACAAACTATTACAGTATGAAAAAAAAAAAAAAGGAAGAAAGCTGAAAAAGTCTTAAAGGAAATAAAGAAAAAGAATAAAGCTAGATGGTACACTTTCTAAGAAGTAAGAAATAGTATAGAGTTCACCACCTCTCTAATTCTCCTTACTTTAATCTGACTACCTTGTTATATAAAAATTCATTATGATTCAAGAGACTATAGGCTATATTGAAAGAGTAAATTGAAGAGATACAAATCGTATGACATTAAAAAAAAAAAATTAACAAAAGACTATATTAAAATCTAATCTAATGAATTTTCTAATTCTTCAATGTAAATTAAAAAATTTTATGATACTTCATTGTAAATTAAAAAATTAAATATATAGCATGGATATATTATACATAGTTTGTCAATATTTTCATAGAAATTTCCATAAAAATTCTAGATTTTTTTATCATTTGATACTCTAGTTTTTACATAAATTTATGTTTTCATCAAAACATCGATATTTGTTGATATTTTTACAAAAATTTTAAATATTTTACGAAAAGAATATGGTACCATTGCTTTTATATGGGTGCTTTCAAAAAATAGAACTTACCAAAGAAATGTCTATTTTTCATTCTTTGGTTATGACGCCTTAAGTCTCGCCATTACTAGAGCAACGGATGGGATGATTAAATGGTGCATGTATAAGGGAGGGACAAACGAGAGGAAAGATAAAAGGGTTTATTATTAACATTATTATTATTAACATTATTATTATTAATATTATTATACGTTTTATGACATGCTTATATTTCTACCAACAAATTTCTATCATTAGTTTTTAAGGTTTTTAACACTATTGCTCCCTAAACTTGTTGCATATTAGCAATTGTCTTTTAATTTTTGTCAAGTTACACCCTGAACTTACAAATTACCAAAGTTAGTTTTTTGATCGAAATTAAAATGTGAATTTCATATGAATAGTTAATTAATGATATGAATAAGTATTTCGATGTATTTTAATCCATATTTATTGAGATTAATATCTTTGACTAAGTTTTCATCAACAAACTGAGTTTCAATTAATTTAGTTTTAAATATAAAATTAGGCTAAATATTCATAACAAAAGACCTTGCATTCTCTTAATAATTATCTATGTGAAAATCTTACGTCGATTTTTGTCAAAATAATATTGCTATCAGTAAGGGTTATTTGTTACAAATTTGTAAGTTCAATGGACAACTTTTCAAATAAAAAGTCTAAGGAACAAATTGTTAATACGTGACAAGTTCAGTGGGCAATTTTCTTCCTTCAAATACGTTATTTTCCTGAGATAATAAGGTTGTACATCACTTTTGAGAAAAGCTTATTAGTTTTTCTACCACTTTTTATCACTTCTCTTGTACATTCGCTTTAAATTAATGTAAAGGTTGTTTTACCCTTAAATTTAGATAAATAAAAACTTAAAAGTAAAATAAGACAGCAATCAAATCATATGTAATCCTAAATTCCTAAACCTACCGACCCTAAATTCAAAATTCAATGCAAAACCCTATCTTTCCTCATTTTTTCCTATCTCCCTCTTCCTCCTCTCTCTATCGTCATATCATGACACAAAATTAGTGACTACAACCAATTATAATTAAACTTAAATTAGCAAAATTAAACAATTCAAATCCATAAGATTAAATCTTTAAATCATTAATGATAATAACAATACAAAGCACAATATTTTGTCAAAAAATATGAAAACTTTGGGCAATGTCATACCAACACAATTCTCACACACAAAGCACTATTCAATACTCAGAATTAAACAAATTAGTATAATAAAGTTATACAATAGACTGTCTCAAACTTTGAGCCTTAAAATACAACAACCGAATGTTACTTACTATAAGCAAAAATTGCTAATCATGGATGGAGAAAAAACATAAAAGAGGCAAATGATGAGAATGGGTAGGGAGAATTACACAAGAAAACAACTCAAATCACACCTAGAGTCAAAGAAGTACACATTTAATGGTACAAACTGTAAAGAACAATACGAATATCAATATCTCATGGTTTTCAGAATGCATGCTGAGTATACAATGACAAACTTGAAGCTCCTTTTCAATCTACTATACTCGACTATAGATCCCAATTAGAGGCTCTTTTCTAAACTAAAATACTTGCTTGCAGATCTAAAGTTTCTTTAAGTATTACAATGGGCTTATTGAACTTATACGTCTATGTAGCTGACACAAACCATTACCGTAGTCCTACATCGGAGCCAACCTTATCCCTACACCTGTGGAGGGTAGGTCCGATTAGGTTGAGACTCTCTCCTAAACACAATCAGCAAAACAAAAAATAAATGATTGAAAAGTAAATTTTACAGAAAATAGGCTAAAACCCCAGATATACTTCACTCCATGATTATCATATCATCTATGCCTCGAACCAAGCAAAATAGTTTGAGGGTCTACAATTATCACTTACCTTAACCTGAGCAAGAGTTCAAAGGTCTTTAAGTTCCTTGTCATGTCATCCAAACCAAAACCTAAACTAATGGCACGACAAATCAAAACCAAAACTAGTGGATTTATACATATGTCGAATGCAATCAATAGTGTAATACAAGTATAATCATATCATGTGCGACATTACATCCGATTTGTAAATTAATTATGAACACATATCCATAAGGGACGCGAGTAATACAATTTGAGACATGAGACAATACTTGTTACATTTGTAGTCGATGCATATCTAGTGATCAATTTCTTAGACATGTATGCCCAAAGAAATAAAAATGTAATAAGTTTTTGGAAACATTTTTATCAATAAAGAATCTATTTATTGTTTATATACCAAATCTTGTCCTCTTTACGTTCATATTTATTGAATGTATGTTAAGCAAATAATAGTCTAAGACTGTCGGTTTAAACCTTAAGAATTAGGCATATGATGGGCAGATTATGAAGACACGATTCTTAAGGTGATGGTCTAAATCATAAGATCTGCAATCGAGGGAATAAAGTTGAGCACTTTATTCATATAAAGATTGTTATGTTGTCTATATCCCTATTGGGAGATGGTTTGTCTTGACCATCGGAGGTGGACTCCATGAATAGAAACATTGGCACGTTGTCATAGGTGACGATATGTTGGATCGGGACATAAAGTGAATTGATTTGGATTAATAATTCTGTCTCAGAAAATCGATTCACTTTAAACAATCATTTGCATTGTATCTTAATCTTGAGATGAATAATTGGCCCGTTGTCTTGACTTGTGTCTTTTGATGTACCAAAGGGTGACACCCACATCTTAATAATGGTATGCATATCGGTACGTTGGAGGCATGACTCTTGATAGCGTAGACCTGTTATTCATAGATATGGAATCCATAGCTCCTCTTTAGGAGTAGTGATATCCTCTTATATGCGTTATTCTGTAATTGGAAAACTAGAGCGCTCAACCATTTGGATACATAGGTGTAACCGAATGGTATACTGTCTTTGGATGGTAAGTTTTTCGATGGTGAAATAATGGAAAGTAAGATAAAAGTAATCAGAAAGGTAAGACAGAACTTGTCCTTAAGCCGATTATGGATAATCATATGAGGATACGATATACTATGATATGTCATGGAGATTTAGCTATACGGGCTTCGTAATTCTATGTAGTTTGAGAGTGCAGCTCCAAGCTTTTAGTAGAGTAGCGTTGGAGTTGATAATTATGAAATGTATATCTGAGATATTGGGTTTCGTAATTATCGAAAGCTTGAACTATATAGGTCCATTTGGTCCCCTTTGCTAGCTCACAACATCCTGTAACGATACGACGTGCTTTTTCAATAATTGGTGACTTATGTCAGATTTATCAGATTGGTTAAAATTTGGAAGAATCAGATAATTCATGTCTGTTTATTGGTTGAATTAATTTTGTGATAAAATTGATTCAAGATAAACTTGTTGAATTATTGGGATTGGATAATTCTTGTCTGTTTATCGGTTGATTTAATTTTGGATAAATTAGATCAAGATAAACTTGTAGAATTATTGGGAATTCATTTATTTTCTTAGAGATTATCTAGATAAAGTTGTTTTGATCAGATAACTTCTCTATTGGGTTATTTGAATTAAAACTGAGACTTTATCCTATAGAATCTCGGGTGGAAAATAAAAGATTCGTGGAGATATTTATTCGACAGTTTGGCCTACCGATCAATGTGTTCGGCCTGCCAATGGGCCTGTTCAGCCTGTCGATTATGATGTTCGGCTTGCCGATGAACGAAGGATAAGATTACGTGTTTTTACGCGGATCTTATCAGATATTGATCCGAATTTGATTCTGATTCGAATTTTGAGACCTAATCTGATAAGGACTGACCCTAGGACCAACCTCTATAAATAGGGAGTAAGTCACATGAGTTATTTAGATCAATTGAGAGATTAAGAGTGATACTCTACTGGTGAGAATCTGAAAACTCCCTGAGAGCTTTTGTTACAAATCACGAACACTAACTTTGGATTCTCTCAATTGGTTGGAAGGAGAGTTACCTAGAGGAAGAGTTGTATGTGTGAGCCTACACTCACTCCGGTCGAGGATAGAGAATAGCAAAGAAGGCCAGTTGGTTGAGACTCTTCTGGAACGTTATTTCTCTTCATGCTTTGCGAGGGTTCTTCGACTATCAAAGGTTAGTAAGATCTGGTTAGTTTATGCATATAGCATGTCAAACTTGTGTTTTAGAAAATACTCTGATGTAAAATTTTTAAAATTCTGCTGCATATTATTTTTTCAATAATTGGTATCAGAGCCATGATTTTTACATAAATTTTTGAGTTTGTGATCATGTTATATGTATAAATTTAGTTATCTTAATCTTTCCTATGCTAGAATTTAATTTTATAGAGAGTTGGCACTCTAGGTTTCTATATATTTTATATGTTGTCATGGATTATGTGGTGAATGTTCATTAATTAATTATGGTTGATTAAATCATTATTTATTTATTTATTAATTAATTAATTTATACCGGTTATAGTTCCTTAGATGTTAGAATGTGTATCTAGGTCTTTCATGTAATTAAATGGCAGACTATCATCTCCGTCTAGGAATTATTATTTATTTTTAAATTTGTAAGAATTTTGTAATTAAATAATCATTCGGAGAAGATAGATCTAGAAGGTGCATCTAGAAGAATGATGATGACGCTCCTAGGTATTTCTTGAGTCTCTAATTTTATGTTTTTGAATTGTAAAAAGTAAAATTGATAAATTGCTTTGAAATTGTATTTTCTGGAACGGTGATTGTTGCTCGGTCGGCATGCCAAACTCACTAGTTCGACAGGCCGATGGTCATAGATCGACAGGCCAGACGTGAGGTTCGGCAAGCCATCAGCGAAGCAGAAATCAAAGGCTCTGACGGCAGGCCAAACGTTCATGAGTCGGCAGGCCGATGGAGCATGACCGGTAGGCCAATCACCCAGATCGGCCTGCCGACCAAGAGCTAGAAATTTTTCCAAAAAAGGTGCAGTTTTCAATGCAGTTTTAATTTTGTTTTTGGGACAATTCTGAGAAACATTAAATTTGGATATGACCAGAAATATGAAGTATTCGATTCATATAGGATTGAAGACTTGAAGATGGGCATTACATGAAGAATGATACAGCTTGAGGATTCAAGGATGAAGAATCGATAATATGTCTCGATTATTCTCTTGTAATCTTAGTTTTCTATTCTCTAGGGTGAAACCATAATATTACGGTTATTATTATTTTGCTTGTAGCTTTGCTTGTCCGTATTATAATATGATTTGTCATGTATATTGATAACATAACATATAGAATAGGGAGTGCCCCTCATATTAAAATTGTTCATGCATGTTCTTAAAATAAAACCTTGACTTCAAAAGATTGAGTGGGAGAAGATTTTCAAAGAGAGGACCTACGGCCTCCATCGCTGGTCCATAGGCAGAACATGGTGGTCCTAACCCCTAGGAATGGATTTCTATATTAAATTGGATTGAGAGGATAATGTATTTTAGCATGATTTATGGTTGCACACCCCTAGGTGGTGATCATAAATCATGGATAAAATATTGAAACGATGGTTAGACACTCACATTAATTTTATTATTAACCTCCCCTAGGAAATCTGTTAATAAAATTAATGGCCAAAGAAATGATTATTAATATATGCTGGATCATACGGGCCCTAGATGTCATATATTAATCAGGAGGGGATCCGTGTCCCTTATTGAATTTGGCATGACTCCCATAGGAGCTTATGGAATTTTGAGTTGGGAATTATCGTTGTAAGGTTGTGATATTTTCAAGGTTTTGACACATAAACACATTTGTATTTTTTTACATGATTGTGTTATCTTACTAAATTGTTATCATATGTTTGCTTATTTGGTATATGATTCTATATTGTAGATTAAAAATGTCTAAAAACACTTTATCTTCGATACTTGATAAAAACCTATTAACCGGAGAGAATTATAATGATTGGAAATGGAACTTGGATATCATCCTCTCCTTTGAGAAACTGAAATATGTACTGGCAACCCCTTGTCCTCCCGAGCCTACAGGAGACTCAACTAATGAGCAATTCCAAGCGTATGATCGCTGGAAAGATGCAAATGATCAGGCTCGTTGCTATGTTATGGCTAGCATGAATAACGTGTGCAGGCTTAACATCGGGATTATGAGACTGCAAAGCAGATCTTTGATAATTTTGAGGATATGTTTGGAGGCCAGGCCATAACAAAGCAGCAAAGGGCGCTTTGAAAAGTTCTTAACTGTAAGCAGAGGCCGGGGACATCTGTAAAGGAGCAATGATGTTGGTGATGGGCTACCTCGCTGAGGCTCAAACCAATAGAGCCGACATCGATGCTGAAACTCAGATGACTATGGTCTTTGAGACCCTATTAAAGGAATTTATTCTATTTAGAGCTACTTTTAATTTAAGCAATATACGGGATATGACCTTAACAAAATTAATGAAACAATTACAGGAGTTCGAACTGCTGATCAAGGAGTCTTCTACGGGTGGAGAGGCCAACATGGTAGCTGCTTCTGGTTCAAATCCTAACTCTGGGAATGGAAAGAAGCAATGGGCCAAGAACGGGAAGTCTTCTCTTCCTGCTAGCACCAAGAGCAAGAAGAAGAAGAAGAAGAACCCAAAGAAGCTTAAGTGCTTCTTCTGTGGGAAGGTCGGGCACATAAAGAAACATTGCAAGGACTTCCTTTCCAAAGGAGGTAGGTGTGATCTTCTATATTTAGAAACTTGTTTGGTTGAGGAATCCAATGACATTTGGATCATAGATTCCGATGCAACTAATCATGTTTGTGTTTCTCTGCAGGGGTTCAAAGAAACAAGAAGTCTACTACATGAAGACTTCACGCTTCGGATGGACGATGGATCCTTGGTCTCAGCGGAAGCAATGGGAGACGTCCATCTTTATTTTGATAATTATAGGAATTTATTTTTGCAAGATTGTTTTTATGTTCCTAAATTTAAAAGGAATTTAATTTATGTAGCTTGTTTATTTAAAGACTCCTATTTGGTTTCTTTTAATGATAAAGTGGTGATTCGTAAAAATAAATCTTTTATCTGTTCTGGATGGATGCAAAATAATCTATATTTTATCAAACCTAAGATGGACTTATTGCTTAATGTTGAGATGAATGATAATAACTCTAAAAGACTTAAAACTTCTCACTCTAATAAGACTTATCTTTGGCATTTGCGCCTTGGTCATATTAACTTGAATAGAATTCAAAGATTAGTAAGGGATGGACCTTCAAGTCACTTAAAGGTGGAATCTATACCTCAATGTGAATCTTGTTTGGAGGGTAAAATGATCAAAAGACCATACGGGTCTAAGGGCAATAGGGTCGAAGGGGTTCTAGAACTTGTGCATAGTGATGTTTGTGTTGGAAACAAAGTGCGCAGCGGAATTTTTAAAATTTTTCATCAGAGTATTTTCCAAAACACAAGTTTGACATGTTATATGTATAAATTAAACAGATCTTACTAACCTCAGTGTGCTGAAGATCCTCCGCGACCTGTGTAGAGAAGTAACGTTCCAGAAGAGCCTCAACCAACTGGTCTTCTTTGCTATTCTCTATCCACAACCGGAGTGAGTGTGGGCTCACACGTACAGCTCTTCCACCGGTGACTCTCCTTCCAACCAATAGAGAGAACCCAAAGCTAGTGCTCGTGATTTGTGAACAAAAGCTCTCAGGGAGTTTTCAGATGCTCACTAGAAGAGTATCACTCTTAATCTCTCAAATTGATCTGAGTAAATCATTAGACTCACTCCCTTTTTATACCTATTGGTCCTTGGGGTCAGTCCATATCAGATTAGGTCTCAAAAAATCGAAATAGAATCAAGTTCGGATCAATATCTGATAAGATACGCGTGAAAAACGCGTAATCTTAGCTGTCGCGGTCGGCATGCCGAACTGTGAGATAGGCAGGCCGAACTGGCCAGTTCGGCAGGCCGAACACGTCATCCGGCATGCCGAACTGCCGAGAAAAAATCTCCGCGAATCTTTTATTTTCCACCCGAGATTCTAAAGGATAAAGTCTCAGTTTTGATTCAAATAGCCCAATAGAAAAGATATCTGATCAAAACAAACTTTATCAAGATAATCTCTAAGAAAATAAATCAATTCACAATAATTCAACAAGTTTATCTTGTTCTAATTGTCCAAAATTAAAACAACCGATAAACAGACAAGAATTATCCGAACGCCATAATTCAACAAGTTCATCTTGAACTAATTTCTTACATAATTAATTCAACCGATAAACAGACATGAATTATTTGATTCTTATAAATTTTAAACCAATCTGATAAATCCGACATAAGTCACCAATTATTGGAAAAGCACGCCGTGTCGTTACAGGATTTTGTGAGCTAGCAAAGGGGACCAAAATGGACCTATAAAGTTCAAGCTCATGATAATTATGAAACCCAATATCCCAGATATACATTTCACAATTATCAACTCCAACGCTACTCCACTAAAAGCTTGGAGCTGCACTCTCGAACTTTATAGAATTACGAAGCTCGTGTAGCTAAGTCTCCATGACATATCATAGTGTATCGCATCCCCATATGATCATCCATAATCGGCTTAAGGACAAGTTCTGTCTTACCTTCCCGATTATTTTTATCTTACGTTCCATTGTCTCACTATTAGAAAACTTACCATCCAAAGATAGTATACCATTCGGTTACACCTATGTATCCAAATGGTTGAGCGCTCCAGTTTTCCAATTACAGGACAACGCATATAAGAGGATATCATTACTCCTAAAGAGGAGCTATGGATTCCATATCTATGAATAACAAGTCTACGCTACCAAGAGTCATGCCTCCAACGTACCGGCATGCATGCCACTATAGAGATGTGGGAGTCACCCATTGGTACATCAAAAGACACAAGTCGAGACAACGGGCCCATTATTCATCTCAGGATTAAGATACAATACAAATGATTGTCTAAAGTGAATCGATTTGACAAGACAGAATTATTAATCCAAATCAATTCACTTTATGTCCCGATCCAACACATCGTCACCTATGACAATGCGCCAATGTTTCTATTCACGGAGTCCAACTCCGATGGCCAAGACAAACCATCTCCCAAAAGGGATATAGACAACATAACAATCTTTACATGAATAAAGCGCCCAACTTTATTCCCTCGATTGCGGATCATATATTTTAGACCATCACCTTAAGAGTCGTGTCTACCGCATAATCATCCCATCATATGCCCAACTCTTAAGGTTTAGATTGACAGTCTCAGACTACTGTTTGCTTATCATACATTCAACAAATATGAACGTAAAGAGGACAATATTTGGTATATATAAATGAATAAATTCTTTATCGATAAAAAATGTCTCCAAAAACGTATTACATTTTTACTCCTTAGAGCATACATGTCTAACAATCTCCCACTTGCACTAAGTGAGTAAATACTGCAAATTTCGCATCCCCATAGCTTCCACATGCCTTTCGAAGACTCTCCCAGAAAGTGTCTTCGTAAATGGATCAGCTAAATTGTCCTCTGACGCGATCTTGCACACCGTGACATGCCCGCTCTCAACGAAGTCCTTTATCACATGATACTTCCGATCAATATGCTTACTCTTCTTGTGAAATCTTGGTTCCTTAGCATTAGCTACCGCCGCACTGTTATCACAGTACAGTGATACCGCTTTATCCACACCAGGAACTACCTCAAGATCCCCAAGGAACTTGCGGAGCCACACTGCTTCTTTCGAAGCATCACTAGCCGCCACATACTCGGCCTCCATCGTTGAATCCGAAGTGCAATCTTGCTTCGCACTTCTCCAACTGATGGCACCGCCACCCAGAGTAAACACAAACCCTGAAGTCGATTTCCTAGAATCCAAGCAGGATTGAAAATCCGAATCAGTGTATCCTAGAGGAGTTAAATCCTCACCCGAATACACAAGCATATACTCACGAGTCCTTCTCAGGTACTTGAAAATATGCTTTACCGCAACCCAATGGTTTGGTCCTGGATCCGCCTGAAATCGACTCACAATCCCGACCGCATAGCTAATATCTGGTCGAGTGCAAAGCATGGCATACATGAGACTACCTACTACCGAAGCATAAGGCACCTTCTTCATGTATTCTCTTTCTTCATAAGACTTTGGAGAGTCTTTCTTAGAAAGAGTAATTCCAGACCTAGATGGTTGCCCACCTTTCTTGGAATCCTGCATTGCAAACCTCCTGAGAATTTTATCTATGTAGCTGGCCTGTGACAAAGCTATCATTTTGTTCTTCCTATCCCGAAAGATCTGGATACCGAGAACAAAATTAGCCTCACCCAAGTCCTTCATGTCAAACTGCTTGGTCAACCATAATTTGACCGATGACAACGCCCCAACGTCATTGCCAATTAGCAGAATGTCATCTACATAGAGTAGTAGAAAAACCACCTTCCCATTCTTAATGTGTTTGTAAACACATGGTTCATCCACATTTTGTGAGAACCCATAAGTCTTGATCACTTGATCAAATCTTATGTTCCAAGAACGAGAAGCCTGCTTAAGTCCATAAATAGACTTTAGCAACTTACAAACCTTACCCTCTTGACCCGTGACCTTGAACCCGTCTGGTTGTTCCATATAAATGGACTCATCAAGATAGCCATTCAGAAAAGCCGTCTTGACATCCATCTGCCAAATCTCGTAGTCGAGAGCGGCAGCTATGGACAAGAGAATCCGGATGGACTTAAGCATGGCTACAGGCGAAAAGGTTTCCTCATAATCGATTCCTTCCTTTTGCGTATAACCCTTAGCTACCAGTCTAGCCTTAAAGGTTTCGACCTTTCCATCCACTCCTCTTTTCCTCTTGTAGATCCACTTACACCCTATGGGTTTTACCCCTTTGGGAAGATCCACAAGCTCCCAGACCCGATTAGTCTCCATAGACTTCATCTCAATGTTCATGGCCTCTGTCCAGAGTCTTGAATCAACATCCTCCATAGCTTCTGCGTAAGTATAAGGATCCCTGTCATGTTCATCCGGTTCAGCCAAAAAGACCTCCCCATTGAACATATACCTTTCAGGTTGACGCCCGATCCTCCCACTACGCCGAAGCCCCTGAGGTTGTTGTTCAGGTTTGTTTGGTTTTTCTACACCGATCGGAATGGTTTCGTTCGGAACCTCTGGAGTAAACGGATTACCCCTCAACTCCTCAAGCACCACTTTGCTTTGAGGTTTAAAGTCGTTCATGTAACTCTCCTCAAGGAAAGTTGCATTAGTTGAAACCACGACTTTATTTTCCTTTGGGTTATAAAAATAACCCCCTTTAGTCCCTTTTGGATATCCTACAAACACGCAAACTTCTGAACGTGCTTCCAACTTATTCGGATCCTTAAACAGGACATGAGCTGGACATCCCCATATGCGAATATGGTTTAAGGATGTCTTCCGTCTTGTCCACAACTCGTGAGGAGTTTTAGGGACCGATTTTGAAGGCACATTGTTCAAAAGATAACATGCGGTTTGTAGTGCATATCCCCAAAAGGATAAAGGCAATGATGAATAACTCATCATGGACCGAATCATGTCCAACAAAGTCCTATTCCTTCTCTCTGCTACGCCATTCTGCTGCGGAGTGCCCGGCGCAGTCAAATGGGATAAAATCCCATTCTCTAACAAGTGTCCCAAGAACTCATCAGAAAGGTATTCCCCACCTCGATCTGATCGAAGTGCCTTTATGGGTCTACCCAATTGCTTTTCCACTTCAGCCCGAAACTCCCTGAATTTATCATAAGTTTCGCTTTTGTGGTGCATTAGGTACACATACCCATATCTAGAGTAATCGTCAATAAAAGTAACGAAGTACTCATACCCTCCTCGTGCCCGGATGTTCATCGGTCCGCAAACATCACTATGCACAAGTTCTAGAACCCCTTCGGCCCTATTGCCCTTAGACCCGTATGGTCTTTTGGTCATTTTACCCTCCAAACAAGACTCACATTGAGGTATAGATTCCACCTTTAAGTGACTTAAAGGTCCATCCCTTACCAACCTTTGAATCCTATTTAGGTTAATATGGCCAAGGCGCAAATGCCAAAGATAAGTCTTATTAGAGTGAGAAGTTTTAAGTCTTTTTGAGTTATTATCATTTATCTCAGCATTAAGCAATAGGTCCATCTTAGGTTTGATAAAATATAGATTATTTTGCATCCATCCAGAACAGATAAAAGATTTGTTTTTACGAATCACCACTTTTTCATTAAAAGATACCACGTAGGAGTCTTTAAATAAAGAAGATACAGAAATTAAATTCCTTTTAAATTTAGGAACATAAAAACAATCTCGCAAAATTAAACTCCTATAATTATCAAAATAAAGATGGACATCTCCCACTGCTTCCGCTGAGACCAAGGATCCATCGCCCATCCGAAGCGTTAAGTCTTCACGAAGTAGACTTCTCGTTTCTTTGAATCCCTGCAGAGAAACACAAACATGATTAGTTGCACCAGAATCTATGACCCAAATGTCACTGGATTCCTCAACCAAACAAGTTTCTAGATATAGAAGATCACACCTACCTCCCTTGGAAAGGAAGTCCTTGCAATGCTTCTTTATATGCCCGACCTTACCACAAAAGAAGCACTTAAGCTTCTTTGGGTTCTTCTTCTTCTTCTTCTTGCTCTTGGTAGCAATAGGAATAGAAGACTTCCCACTCTTGGCCCGTTGTTTCTTTCCATTCCCAGAGTTAGGATTGGAACCAGAAGCAGCTACCAAATTGGCCTCTCCACCAGCAGGAGACTCCCTGATCAGCAGTTCAAACTCTTGTAACTGTTTCATCAGTTCTGTCAAGGTCATATCCCGTCTATTGCTTAGATTAAAAGTAGCTCTAAACGGAATAAATTCCTTAGACAGAGTCTCAAAGACCATAGTCATCTGAGTTTCAGCATCGATGTCGGCTCCATTGGTTTGAGCCTCAGCGAGGTAACCCATGACCAACATCATGTGCTCCTTTACAGATGTCCCCGGTCTCTGTCTACAGTTTAAGAGTTTCCGAAGCGCCCCTTGCCGCTTTGTTATGGCCTGGCCTCCAAACATGTCCTCAAGATTATCCAAGATCTGCTTCGCAGTCTCATAATCCTGATGTTGAGCCTGCAGCACGTTATTCATGCTAGCCATAACATAGCAGCGGGCCTGATCATTAGCATCTTTCCAGCGTTCGTACGCTTGGAATTGCTCATTACTTGAGTCTCCCGTAGGCTCGGGAGGACAAGGAGTTGTCAGAACATATTTCAGTTTCTCAAAGGAAAGGACGATGTCCAGGTTCCGTTTCCAATCATTATAGTTCTCACCGGTCAATTGGTTTTTGTCAAGTATCGATGATAAAGCGTTTTTAGACATTTTCAATCTACAATAAAGAATCATATACCAAACATAAGCAAACATATATAATAATTTAGTAAGATAACACAATCATGTAAAATCATACAAATGTGTTTATGTGTCAAAACCTTGAAAATATCACAACCTTACAACGATAATTCCCAACTCAGAATTCAACAAGCTCCTAGGGGAGTCATGCCAAATTCAATCAGGAACACGGATCCCCTCCTGATTAATATATGCCATCCAGGACCCGTATGATCCAGCATATACTAATAATCGTTTCTTTGGCCATTAATTTTATTAACAGAGCTCCTAGGGGAGGTTAATAATAAAATTAACGTGAGTGTATAACCACCGTTTTAATATTTTATCCATGATTTATAATCACCACCTAGGGGTGTGCAACCATAAATCATACTAAAATACCCTATCCTTTCAGAGATCCAATCTGGTACATGATAGAAATCCCTTCCTAGGGGTTGGGACCATCATGTTCTTCCTATGGACCAACGATGGAGGCCTTAGGTTCTCTCTTCGAAAACCTTCTCCCACTCAATCTTTTGAAGTCAAGGTTTTATTTTAAAATTATGCATGAACAATTTTAATATGAGCGGCACTCCCTATTCTATATGACATGTTATCAATATACATGGTAAATCATATTATAATGCAGACAAGCAAAGCAATCAAGCAAAGCTACAAGCATAATAATAATAACCGTAATATTATGGTTCCACCCTAGAGAATAGAAAAAATAAGATTACAAGAGAATAATCGAGACATTTATCGATTCTTCATCCTTGAATCCTTAAGCTGTATCCTTCTTCATGTAATATCCATCTTCAAGTCCTCAATCCCGTATGAATCGAACACTTCATATTTCCGGTCATATCCAAATTTAATGTTTCTCATAATCGTCCTAAAAATAAAATTAAAACTGCACTGAAAAATCGCACCTTTTCTGGACACCTGGCAGCTCTCGGTCGGCAGGCTGATCTGGGTGATCGGTCTGCCGATCATGGTGGTTCGGCCTGCCGAACATGAAGGTTCGGCCTGCCGGCAGAGCACCAAAATTTCTGCCCCACTGTCGGCCTGCCGGACCGTACGTCCGGCCTGCCGATTTGTGACCTTCGGCCTGCCGAACTGTGAGGTCCGGCATGCCGACCGAGCAGAAAACCCTCAATCCAGAAAATACAATTTTAATGCAATTCATCAATTTTATTTTCAACAATTCAAAAACATGAAATTAGAGACTCAGGAAATACCTGGAGGCGCCATCATCTATCTTCAAGATCCGACTTCTCGTTCCGTCTTCTCCGAATAATTATTTAATTACAAAATTCTTACAAATTAAATAATAATTTCTAGACGGAGATGATAGACCGCCATCTAATTACATGAAAAACTTAGATACACATTCTAACCTCTAAGGAACCATAACCGGTATTAATTAATTAATAAATAATTAAACAACAATTTAATCAACCATAATTAATTAATAAACATTCACCATATAATCCATGACAACATATATATTATATAGAAACCAAGAGTGCCATCTCTCTATAAAATTTAATTCAAGCATTGGAGAGATTAAGATCACAAAATTTATGCATACAACATGATCACAAACTTGCACATTTATGTAAAAACCTCGGCTCTGATACCAATTGTTGGAAACAAAGTGCGCAGCGGAATTTTAAAATTTTTCATCAGAGTATTTTCCAAAACACAAGTTTGACATGTTATACGTATAAATTAAACAGATCTTACTAACCTCAGTGTGCTGAAGATCCTCCGCGACCTGTGTAGAGAAGTAACGTTCCAGAAGAGCCTCAACCAACTGGTCTTCTTTACTATTCTCTATCCACAACCGGAGTGAGTGTGGGCTCACACGTACAGCTCTTCCACCGGTGACTCTCCTTCCAACCAATAGAGAGAACCCAAAGCTAGTGCTCGTGATTTGTGAACAAAAGCTCTCAGGGAGTTTTCAGATGCTCACTAGAAGAGTATCACTCTTAATCTCTCAAATTGATCTGAGTAAATCATTAGACTCACTCCCTTTTTATACCTATTGGTCCTTGGGGTCAGTCCATATCAGATTAGGTCTCAAAAAATCGAAATAGAATCAAGTTCGGATCAATATCTGATAAGATACGCGTGAAAAACGCGTAATCTTAGCTGTCGCGGTCGGCATGCCGAACTGTGAGATAGGCAGGCCGAACTGGCCAGTTCGGCAGGCCGAACACGTCATCCGGCATGCCGAACTGCCGAGAAAAAATCTCCGCGAATCTTTTATTTTCCACCCGAGATTCTAAAGGATAAAGTCTCAGTTTTGATTCAAATAGCCCAATAGAAAAGATATCTGATCAAAACAAACTTTATCAAGATAATCTCTAAGAAAATAAATCAATTCACAATAATTCAACAAGTTTATCTTGTTCTAATTGTCCAAAATTAAAACAACCGATAAACAGACAAGAATTATCCGAACGCCATAATTCAACAAGTTCATCTTGAACTAATTTCTTACATAATTAATTCAACCGATAAACAGACATGAATTATTTGATTCTTATAAATTTTAAACTAATCTGATAAATCCGACATAAGTCACCAATTATTGGAAAAGCACGCCGTGTCGTTACAGGATTTTGTGAGCTAGCAAAGGGGACCAAAATGGACCTATAAAGTTCAAGCTCATGATAATTATGAAACCCAATATCCCAGATATACATTTCACAATTATCAACTCCAACGCTACTCCACTAAAAGCTTGGAGCTGCACTCTCGAACTTTATAGAATTACGAAGCTCGTGTAGCTAAGTCTCCATGACATATCATAGTGTATCGCATCCCCATATGATCATCCATAATCGGCTTAAGGACAAGTTCTGTCTTACCTTCCCGATTATTTTTATCTTACGTTCCATTGTCTCACTATTAGAAAACTTACCATCCAAAGATAGTATACCATTCGGTTACACCTATGTATCCAAATGGTTGAGCGCTCCAGTTTTCCAATTACAGGACAACGCATATAAGAGGATATCATTACTCCTAAAGAGGAGCTATGGATTCCATATCTATGAATAACAAGTCTACGCTACCAAGAGTCATGCCTCCAACGTACCGGCATGCATGCCACTATAGAGATGTGGGAGTCACCCATTGGTACATCAAAAGACACAAGTCGAGACAACGGGCCCATTATTCATCTCAGGATTAAGATACAATACAAATGATTGTCTAAAGTGAATCGATTTGACAAGACAGAATTATTAATCCAAATCAATTCACTTTATGTCCCGATCCAACACATCGTCACCTATGACAATGCGCCAATGTTTCTATTCACGGAGTCCAACTCCGATGGCCAAGACAAACCATCTCCCAAAAGGGATATAGACAACATAACAATCTTTACATGAATAAAGCGCCCAACTTTATTCCCTCGATTGCGGATCATATATTTTAGACCATCACCTTAAGAGTCGTGTCTACCGCATAATCATCCCATCATATGCCCAACTCTTAAGGTTTAGATTGACAGTCTCAGACTACTGTTTGCTTATCATACATTCAACAAATATGAACGTAAAGAGGACAATATTTGGTATATATAAATGAATAAATTCTTTATCGATAAAAAATGTCTCCAAAAACGTATTACATTTTTACTCCTTAGAGCATACATGTCTAACAGTTTGCGGACCGATGAACATCTAGGCACGAGAAAAGTACGGGTACTTCGTCACTTTTATTGACGATTACTCAAGATATGGGTATGTGTACCTGATGCACCACAAAAGCAAAACTTTTGACAAGTTCAGGGAGTTTTGGGCTGAAGTGAAAATGCAATTGGGTAGACCTATAAAGGCACTTTGATCCGATCGAGGTGGGGAATACCTTTCTGATGAGTTCTTGGGACACTTATTAGAGAATGAGATTTTATTCCATTTGACTACGCCGGGCACTCCGTAGCAGAATGGCATAGCGGAGAGAAACAATAGGACTTTGTTGGACATGATAAGGTCTATGATGAATTATTCATCATTGCCTTTATCCTTTTGGGGATATGTATTACAAACCGCATGTTATCTTTTGAACAATGTGCCTTCAAAATCGGTCCCTAAAATTCCTCACGAGTAGTGGATGGGTAAGAAGACATTCTTAAACTATATTCGCATATGGGATGTCTGGCTCATGTCCTGTTTAAGGATCTGAATAAGTTAGAAACACGTTCGAAAGTTTGCGTGTTTGTAGGATATCCAAAAGGGACTAAAGGGGGTTATTTCTATAACTCAAAGGAAAATAAAGTCGTGGTTTCAACTAATGTAACTTTCTATGATGAGAGTTACATGGATGACTTTAAACCTCGAAGCAAAGTGGTGCTTGAGGAGTTAAGGAGTGATCCGATCACTCCGGAGGTTCCGAATGAGACCGTTCTAATCAGTGTTGAAAAACCAAACAAACCTGAATAACAACCTCAGGGGCTTCGGCGTAATGGGAGGATTGGGCATCAACATGAGGGGTATATGTTTAATGGGGAAGTCTTTTTGGCTGAACAGGATAAACATGACAAGGATCCTTATACTTACGCAGAGGCTGTGGAGGATGCTGATTTAAAACTCTGGACAAAGGCCATGAACATTGAGATGAAGTCTATGGAGACTAATCAGGTCTAGGAGCTTATGGATCTTCCTGAAGGGGTAAAACCCATAAGGTGTAAGTGGATCTACAAGAGGAAAAGAGGAGTGGATGGAAAGGTCAAAACCTTTAAGGCTAGACTGGTAGCTAAGGGTTATACGCAAAAGGAAGGAATCGATTATGAGGAAATCTTTTCGCCTGTAGCCATGCTTAAGTCCATCCGGATTTTCTTGTCTATAGTTGCCTCTCTCAACTATGAGATTTGGCAGATGGATGTCAAGACGGCTTTTCTGAATGGCTATCCTGATGAGTCCATTTATATGGAACAACCAGATAGGTTCAAGGTCACGGGTCAAGAGGGTAAAGTTTGTAGGCTGCTAAAGTTAATTTATGGACTTAAGCAGGCTTCTCGTTCTTGGAACATAAGATTTAATCAGGTGATCAAGACTTATGAGTTCTCACAAAATGTGGATGGGCCATGTGTTTACAAACACATTAAGGATGAGAAGGTGGTTTTTCTACTGCTCTATGTAGATGACATTCTGCTAATTGGCAATGATGTTGAGGCATTGTCATGGTCAAGTTATGGTTGACCAAGCAGTTTGACATCAAGGACTTGAGTGAGGCTAATTTTGTTCTCAGTATCAAGATCTTTTGGGATATGAAGAATAAAATGATAGCTTTGTCCTAGGCTGGCTACATAGATAAAATTCTCAAGAGGTTTGTAATGCAGGATTCCAAGAAAGGGGAGCAACCATCTAGGTCTGGAATTACTCTTTCTAAGAAAGACTCTCCAAAGTCTTATGAAAAAAGAGAATACATGACGAATGTGCCTTATGCTTCAGCAATGGATAGTCTCATGTATGACATGCTTTGCACACGACCGGATATTATTTATGCGGTCGGGATTATAAGTCAATTTCAGGTGGATCCAAGACCGAACCATTGGGTTACGGTAAAGCATATTTTCAAGTACTTGAGAATGACTCGAGGGTATATGCTTGTATATTCGGGTGAGAACTTTACTCATCTAGGATATACTGACTTGGATTTCAATCATGTCTGGATTCTAGGAAATTGACTTTGGGTTTTGTGTTTACTCTAGACGATGGTGCCATCAGTTGGAGAAGTGCTAAGCAAGATTGCACTTCGGATTCAATAATAGAGGCCTAGTATATGGCAGTTAGTGTTGCTTCGAAAGAAGCAGTATGGCTCCGCAAGTTCTTTGGGGATCTTGAGATAGTTTCTGGTGTGGATAAGGAGGTATCAATATACTGTGATAACAGTGCAGTGGTAGCTAATGCTAAAGAACCAAGATTTCACAAGAAGAGTAAGCATATTGATCGGAAGTATCATGTGATAAAGGACTTCGTTGAGGGTGGGCATGTCACGACGTGCAAGATCGCGTCAGAGGACAATTTAGTTGATCCATTTACGAAGACACTCACTGGGAGAGTCTTCAAGAGGCATGTGGAAGCTATGGGGATGCGAGATTTGTCATATTTACTCACTTAATGCAAGTAGGAGATTGTTAGACATGTATGCCCTAAAGAGTAAAAATGTAATAAGTTTTTAGAGACATTTTTATCAATAAAGAATCTATTTATTGTTTATATATCAAATCTTGTCCTCTGTACCTTCATATTTATTGAATGCATGTTAAGCAAACAATAGTATGAGACTGTCGGTCGAAACCTTAAGAATTGGGCATATGATGGACAAATTATGTGGAAGACATGATTCTTAAAGTGACGGTCTAAATTATAAGATCCACAATCGAGGGAATAAAGTTTGATGCTTTATTCATGTAAAGATTGTTATGTTGTCTATATCTCTATTGGGAGATGGTTTGTCTTGACCATCGGATATGGACTCCATGAACAAAAACATTGGCACGTTGTCATAGGTGGCGATGTGTTGGATTGGGACATAAAGTGAATTGATTTGGATTAATAATTATGTCTCGGCAAATCGATTCACTTTAGACAATCATTTGCATTGTATCTTAATCTTGAGACGAATAATTGGCCCGTTGTCTTGACTTGTGTCTTTTGATGTACCAAAGGGTGACACATGCATCTTAATAGTGGTATGCATGCTGGTACATTGGAGGCATGACTCTTAATGGCGTAGACCTATTATTCATAGATATAGAATCCATAGCTCCTCTTAAGGAGTAGTGATATCCTCTTATATGTGTTATCCTGTAATTGAAAAACTGGAGCGCTCAACCATTTAGATACATAGGTGTAACCAAATAGTATACTGTCTTTGGATGGTAAGTTTTTCGATGGTGAGATAATGGAACGTAAGATAAAAATAATTGAGAAGGTAAGACAGAACTTGTCCTTAAGCTGATTATGGATAATCGTATGGGGATACGATACACTATGATATGTTATGGAGACTTAACTATACGAGCTTCGTAATTCTATGTAGTTCGAGAGTGCAGCTCCAAGCTTTTAGTGGAGTAGCGTTGGAGTTGATAATTATGAAATGTATATCTGGGATATTGGGTTTCATAATTATCGGGAGCTTGAACTATATAGGTCCATTTGGTCCCCTTTGCTAGCTCACAACATCCTGTAATGATACGGCGTGCTTTTTCAATAATTGGTGACTTATGTCAGATTTATCAGATTGGTTAAAATTTGGAAGAATCAGATAATTCATGTCTGTTTATCGGTTGAATTAATTTTATGATAAAATTGATTCAAGATAAACTTGTTGAATTATTAGGATCGAATAATTCTTGTCTGTTTATCAGTTGATTTAATTTTGGATAAATTAGATCAAGATAAACTTGTAGAATTATTAGGAATTCATTTATTTTCTTAGAGATTATATAGATAAAGTTGTTTTGATCAGATAACTTCTCTATTGGGTTATTTGAATTAACTCTGAGACTTTATCCTATAATCTCGGGTGAAAAATAAATGATTCGTGGAGATATTTATTCGACAGTTCGGCCTGTCGATCCACGTGTTTGGCCTGTTGATCCATGTGTTGGCTTGCCAATGGGCCTGTTCGGCCTGCCAATGAGCGAAGAATAAGATTACATGTTTTTACGCGGATCTTATTAGATATTGATCTGAATTTGATTCTGATTCTGATTCGAATTTTGAGACCTAATCTGATAAGGACTGACCCTAGACCCAACCTCTATAAATAGGGAGTAAGTCACATAAGTTATTTAGATCAATTGAGAGATTAAGAGTGATACTCTGCTGGTGAGAATCTGAAAACTCCCTGAGAGCTTTTGTTTACAAATCACGAACACTAGCTTTGGGTTCTCTCGATTGGTTGGAAGGAGAGTCACCTAGAGGAAGAGCTGTACGTGTGAGCCCACACTCACTCCGGTTGTGGATAGAGAATAGCAAAGAAGACCAGTTGGTTGAGGCTCTTCTGGAATGTTACTTCTCTTCACGCTTTGCAAGGGTTCTTTGGCTATCAAAGGTTATTAAGATCTGGTTAGTTTATGTATATAGCATGTCAAACTTGTGTTTTTAAAAATACTCTGATATAAAATTTTTAAAATTTCATTGCGTATTATTTTTCCAACACAATTTCTTAGAAATACAGGAGATAAACAACAAAAAAGTGCAATATTAAAGAAATAATGGAAGGAATATTACTATAAAATTGGAAACAAAATGTTATAACAAAAGTTCAACCTTCAAATGGAGACCGAATCTCAATTGGAACAAGAATGGTAGTTAAGGTACGTGTAGCTCATGCTTTTCTTAAAATAGATTCGTCCCCAGTGATTGTGCACGAGATTCAAATGGAACGAACGCTGCGAGCAAGCGTTCCAAGACTTGAAGAGTTACTTGTCCACGCTACTAATCTTGTCGAAGCCCAAAGATGGAGAGCCACTCTATCTCTACTTGGCAATTTCAGAAATCATGGTGAGTTCGGCATGGATTAGAGAGTACGATGCAATCCAGAAGCCTGTTTTCTTTGTTAGCCACACTATGCTGGATGTAGAAACGAGATATTCTGATGTTGAGAAGCTTGCCCATGCACTTGTCATGTCAGCTCGAAAGCTTTAGCCATACTTCTAAGGTCATTCCATCATGGTACTATCATCGTACCAGATGCGAGCCATTCTACATAAGCCTGACGTCTCTAGAAGATTGACAAAATAGACCGTTAAGCTAACAAAGTTTGATATCAAGTACAGATCTCGAACAATGCTGAAGGCATAAGTGCTAGCTGATTTTATTACAGAGCTCACATACAAAGCCGATATCGAGGGACCGAGAGTATGGATCATGCAAGTCGATAGTGCAAGCAATGAAAAAGGATTAAGAGTAGAGGTACTGCTAGGATTACCAACAGGTGAAGAAGTCGAACAGAGCTTTCAATTAGGGTTCAAAGCTACAAATAACAAAGTTTAATATGAAGCAATGATTGCCGGCATGAGACTTGCTACAGCACTTGGAGCTACTGAACTTGTTATGGAAAGTAATTCCACTCTAATTGTTAATCAGATAACTGATGATTACAAAACTCGAGATGCAAAATGATCTCTTATCTGAAGCTAGTAAATAAGCTCAAGGCCTAGTTCGATCACTTCGAGGTGAAGCGCGATCCTAGAAAAGAAAACTTTAGAGAAGATGAGCCTACTAATTTGGGATCATCGATCGAAGGAAACGAAAGGAAAATCATTCCCCTAGAATGTGTCGATCGACCAAGCATCGAATTGGTAGAATAAGCAAATTATGTGGATTTAAGAGACGATTGGAGGACTCCCATCAAAATGTACATACGTGATGGGTGGCTACCTGAAGATAAGCAGATTGCAAGGAAGGTCAAAGTCCAATCTATAAGGTATTGCTTAATCAATTAGAAGCTGTATAAGAGTTCCTTCACACATATTTATCTTCGTTGCCTTAGGGAAGATGAAGTCGAGAAGGTCATTCGAGAGGCACATGAAGGCTTATGAAGGCTTATGCAGCAATCACTCGAGGGGAAGATCCTTGTGCGACAAGATTAAAAGGCAGGGTTTCTACTAGCCAACAATGTAGAGCGATTGCAAGAGCTTCACAAAGAAGTGTGAAAACTGCCAGAGGTATGCACCTACTATCCATCAACCTGCTAAAGAACTCTCTTCCGTCAATTCACTATATCCTTTCATGAAGTATTCTATGGACGTCATTGGACTATTTCCTCCTGTCTCTAGACAAGTTAAGTATCTTCTTGTCCTTACTAATTATTTCTCTAAATAGGTCGAAGTCGAAGCTTTTGCAAATATTAAAGAGTGAGATGTTGAAAGATTCATCTAGAGAAATATTATCTATCAATTCGGGGTACCAAGGGAGATCATTGCCAACAGTGGCTCGCAGTTCATTTTTGCATCCTTCAAAAAGTTATGCCACGAATGGGATATTGTTTTGAGCTTCTCCACACCCAGATATCCATAGGGTAATGGGAAAGTAGAAGTAATGAACAAGACGGTTGTGAAGAACCTAAATTAGAAACTGGAGGCTAAACAAGGGCGCTGGGTCGAGGAACTCTCTATGGTGCTATGGGTCTATCAAATGACTCCAAGATGGGTGACTAGCGAATCCTCATTTTCCCTTGTATATGGAACTGAAGTGGCCATCTTGGCAGAGGTGGTCACTCGAGATCTTCGGGTCGACTATTCTCTCCTTAATGAAGCAAAGAATAAAGAAATGATGTAGGATGCGTTGGATCTAATAGACGAAAAGAGGAAAAATGCAATCTATAGTCTCAGCCGTTACTAACAAGTAGCCGCCAGGAACTACAACCAAAAGGTAAGAATCAGGAAGTTTCAGGTGAGGGACCTCGTGCTTAGAAAAGTCTTTCAAAACATGAAGGAAGCCTACGTAGGGAAATTGGCAACCAACTAGGAAGGTCCATATCGAATCCACGCTGCTATTTGAGACGAAGTCTACAAGTTGGAAAAACTTGAAGGTTCGATCATAAGCAAAAGCTAGAATGCCCACCACTTGCAGAAGTACTATGTTTAACTGACGCTAAACTTTGTTCTTTTTATGTTTTACATTTTTTTCTATTCGATTTAATGTAATTAAACTACATTCAGCTTGATTCCTGCACATGGGTATATAGGCAGCTTATAAATTATAAATGAGTGCAGCCGTGTTATTATTTTAAACACCATTTTTGCCAAGGTTTGCCATCATGGACTCGATCAACTTGCCCTGAGTTTGATTTTACATGACCATCAACTTGGCTCAGTCCAAACTCTAGACTTTGTCAACTCGCCATGAGTTTGATTTTACATTGCCATTTTCATGGCTCAGTCCAAACTCTGGACTTGATAAACTTGCCTCTAGTTTTATTTTATATCGCCATCTTCATGGTCTAACCCAAACTCTGGATTTGATCAACTCACTCCGAGTTTGATTTTATATCACCATTATCACGGTTCAATCCTAACTCTAGACTCGATCAACTAGCCCCGAGTTTGATTTTACATCGCCATCATCATGGCTCAATCCAAACACCTAGTTCAATCAACTCGTCCTGAGTTTGATCTAACATTGTTATACTCATGGCCTTGTTTCATCAAAGGCTCAGTCCTAAACAGTCGGTTTCTCGCACGGTCGACTATCTCGAACTCAATCAAATATTGTCATCTTCGTGGCTCGTCATTTTCATGGCTTGTTATTGGCTCATTGAATGCTTGGTCAATTCTTTAAAATCATGGTTAGTGACCAGTTGAATTGATTTGTCAGCATTCGATCTCACTTTTGAATCAATATTATTTGGCTCGTGCTGTAAAATTTCGGCTTGCTAAACCATCTTACTTGCTTAAATTTTATGCCAAGTTCCCTTAAGCTTGATTTAAATAGTTAAAAATTATCGTCCAATTCCCATTAATGTTATAGTTTGATGAATTTGAAGTTCAATTAATCTTGAAGAATTAAACTTCGAGGGGGCATCAATATTAACCAAAGAATAATGACCAGTTCTATTTGACATTTAAAACAAAGTAAAAGTTGTTTGATACAAATTGTTCAAATAAAAGTTCAACACATTGTTTAAATAGTTTAGAACAAATCAAAACAAATTTCAATAGTCTAGGCGGTCTCTCCCTCTGTCGTTCAATCATTTTCCCCTTTAGCATGAATGAATGGGGGCTCAACAACTTGTTCACTTGCCATCAAAGCTTTGACTCTTGAGGGGGAGCCAAAGATACGTTCCTGACATCCTTGCAAACTATCTCACTCGTATCGACTTCCTCAACATCAGACTCTTCATGAGACATCAGCTCCTTGAGCTCTGCAATTTCTTTCTCAATGGCTGGGGTGCTAAGTTTACCCGACATGAACTCCTTCAACATCTCAGCCTTGTTGTGAGGGAGGAATTGCTATGGATGTCAAGTAGTTGCTCCTTAATCTCCTTGATATCTTGGTCCTTTGCCTCTATCAATCTAGTTAAATTGGTGACCTCCTCCTCTTCTAGACGAAGGCTACTGCTTAAGTTAACGACCTTTTCATTTGATCTCATCAAAGCATCGATGGCACTTCCAATTCTATCTTCTTGTCGTCACTCTTGGACTACCAAGCTTTTCTTCAAGCTGCCTGATTTTGAAAATCAATTGCTCATACTTGTAAGCAACTTTGTTCACAAAGATGTTGTGGAGCTAAACGACATGTACAATGGAAAGGCTTAGTATGAATCTAATGAAGTAAATATAGCCAACTCCAAAACAAGATTTCATGCCTTACCTGTCCTTTTTTTTCTTCTTTATTGTAGCTTTTGCGACAACCTTCCTCTTCCTAGCGTCGTCGAGTGAAGGTAATGTGATCTTCATTAACGATAGTACAATGTCTGCAAGAAAAGTGTCTTCGTCAGAGAAAGGAGTATTGAATTTTGACAGACTGTATAGCCACTAAAGTCCACCGCAACAAATAAAGACTCAATCAACTCGTTTTGGAAAGTGAATAGGAAAACCTATTGGGATTTCTCTTAACCTTTTCCAAATAGATGACTTTTTGAGTTGATTGAGGTGGGAGATTTCAGTCTAGGTTCGTCCTTTCAAAGCAAGCAGAGCCTTGAGCCTTGCACGAAATCTTTCTCTAATAGGCGTTTGATGGTTCAGCTCATAATCTATAAAAAGACAATGTTAAGGATTAGTTGGAATTGCTACTTAAAATAGATATTAAGTGTTGATACTTACCAATGTGGCTGAACGTGAAAGGAAAAGAAAATCGAGTGGTCAGTTCGACTAAGTTATGTTTTATCAACATGAAGAAATATTTCTCTTCTTAATGTCTGTCCGCATTAACAAAGTCAGAGATGAATTGCTTTAATTACTGATAAACAAAATAGAAATGTCCTCTACTCTTATTATTCGGCTTTAGATAGTAACCTGAAGGAAGTCGTGAATATTGAAATCAATGCTAGCTTCTTTGATTAGTACCATCAGGGCGATCAATAGCCGCATCCCATTCAGCATAAGTTGAGTCATGAAGATATCATAATGACTAACGATTTCCAGCATGAATTCTGTGATGGGCAATAGAAGTCCAAGTTTGAACCACTTTGTATATACGTAGAACCAGTTGTCGTTTTGCTTGTTAACTCACTCCTCTGGATAGGGGAGTCGGATGTCGACCAAAGAGGGAATTCCATACTTCGACCTGATTGTCAACAAGTCCACCTCAATTAGAATCAACTCAGGGTTTTTGAAAAGAACAAAACTCCTTTTGTTGGGGAGACGTATTTCCTCTTTTCGAACGCTTTGATTTGCTTGACTCAAGTCGAAGGCCCTAAGGGCCTGTTTTTCTTTTTTGCTGGATTTGCTGCTTCTTTGCTGGTCCCAGCGCTGCCAGTTCTAAAGTTTCATTCGATTTTAGATTGCTCCTTAATCCATTCGTCGATCTTCCTGTCGTCACTACTAGACCATGGATCTCCACCACTGCTCAAACTTGAACTAACATCAATGGCCTTCGACATCTTCGTAAAAACTGATTCTTAGAAGGAGATCTAGGGTTTTGAAGATCTAAGGGCTGAAAGTACCTAAAATCTGAAGAATCTCAATAGTTCCTAAAGGTTCTAAACCCACGAGAGCCAAACAAGCAAGAAATCGTGGACTTTTTTGGAACAAGAGTTGGAAATGGCACCAAAATATATGAAATAAAAAGAGAAACAAACTTATAGAAAGACAATTGCAAGAAAATCAATAGAGAAGGGAGGATCTTGCCTAGAAATCATTGGAAAGCCTGAGAAAATAGGAGAAAATCACCTTGGGTTTGAAGAAGATTGTGTAAAATAGAAAAGAGAGAGAAAATGGGCTTTATATATTGTTTGAAGAAGTTTGATCAATGGATGAGATCGATTTAGGAAAAGTTGATTGGAAGGCTAAAATTTTGCCTCTTTTTGAGTTCCCGCTCAAATCAAGGCATTGTATTTTTGAATCAAGTGCATACGTCAGCGCTATAGATATATTTTGGAGCTTTCTAATCACATTATGACACGTGTTATGAGTGTTGTATTGCAATTTCTTAGGGAAGAGTGATGATTCTAGTGTGAACGTAAAATTTTGATCAAAATGACGTGTCATCAAACTAAAGCTTGAGATTTGACCACTCGTGTAGTTGATTAAATCGACTCAGGAGTGGGGGGCTAACTGTTGGGTTACAATTTGGTTAGGCTCAAATAGTCTAAAAGCCCAAAATGATTGTTTGTTGTTGTGACTAGAGCAAGTTGAACAAAACTAAGCGACTTAGCGATTCAACGTGAGAAGTACATACGTGTAAATAGAATTAAGGCTTTGATGGGATCAACTGGTTCGATCCCATATAAAATCAATATGTATTATTTAGATAACATTCTACTATTGAAGGTTTGTGCCCAATTTTGTTTCCCAAGTGGTCATTCGATGGAATCAATTGGTGTGAACTGACAGTTATAAGCATGTCCAGCCATGAACTAAGACGTGGGGAGAACACTATTCTTGCAGCCTATCACAGATCAACACATGGCCCACTCATACGGTTACCTCTAGCATAATCACTCCACTCCGCTGGTTGGTTGGAAGCCACAACTCTTCCTTATCCTCTATATAAGGAGACATCGTCTTCAAATTGTACACATGAAAAATACAGCATACAAAAACTCTGTCAAATTTTCTTCTTATCTTCACCCTTGTAATTAGTATCTCTTTGAATTCATACATGTGAAGAACAATGGATGTAGCTCTCTTTATAGAGTGAACCACTATAAATCTACGTGTGTGGTATCTTTTACTTCTTTAGAATTATTTTATTTCATTTGGTTCCAATTTGTTGATTATTTTCTACAATTAGTCTGACAAATTTTGCTTTAAAGCTAAACAAATCCAAATAACGGTAATTTGAGGGCCCATGATGAGACTGTAAAAGTGTACATTTTTCTAAGGCTTAAATCATTTATTTGTGCTTTTATTTCTTATTAAATCCCTTAATTACAACATTTGTGTGATATTTAGTATTTTAGTATGTTTATGTAAAAATATATTTAAAAATATATTTTTAGTGCATTTTTATATTTAAATAATATTTTTGGTAATTTTTAAAGTCATTTCAGTATGTTAAATATATGTTTAGTTTGTAAATAGTTAAAACTGTAGCAATAATGTTATGTGATTTTATTTTGAGTGTTAAAATATTTGTAAATAAGTTTTGAGTATATAAATACGTTTTAACATGTTTCTAGTAATTTCTAAAAATAATCCAGAGTCTTAAATAGCATATTTGTTAAGGTTTGTTAATTTTGAAAGTTTTTATCTATTTTTAGTAATTTTTGTGTGTTTTATTGTAAAAAAAAATATTCTTAATTATTGTGAAAATTATGTTTGTAAGATAATTAATTTTGGTTTGCTTATTTTATTTTAGATTTAAAATCTAAAAGAAAAAAGAAGAAAAATGGCATAAAAACGGGCGATAACAGATTTCAAATGCTCAAGAAATCATAAAAAGAAAATAAAAATAAAAACAAAAAAAGATACATGGCAAGCTGATAGCCATCGGATCTCCTTAGCTTAGTGCATCTCCGCCGTACGCTTGTCGCCCATTCCCTCACAGATCTAGCGTGCTTCACTTCCTAGTGTGTGTGTTCTCATACATTCGATTTGCTTAGGAAGACTTGATCTGGTAGTCAGCAAAGAGTCTGCATTGACTATTAATTTTGACTCCATCTGCATAGTTCTGTAAATCAAAGTCAGCAATCCAAAGGTTTCTATGTGTCGGATCTTCAGCCCCATCACACTGGATTACCCAGTAAATCAACCCTAGTCAAGATTCATCCGAGAGAAGAAAAAAAGAAGAAAAAGAACTTCAAAAAAATCATGCTACAAAATTTTATTCCAAAAAAATTCTCCATCCTTCAATTTGCATCCTAATCATTTTCAACCTAAAATTATCCTAATAAAATAATAAAAATAATAAAAAATCAATAAAAAATGTAAAAATTCTTGCAAATAGTATATTTTTTTCTACTATAAATACCCCATCCCTTCATGTAATTCGTACCATTCTTCAAACACCATTCTCCATAGTTTGAAGTAAATTCTCTTCTTCTCTCCTCTTAGGTTACTTTTCTTCTAAATTTTTAGTTTTATGCTTTCGTAAAATAATTTTAGTTTTTATGTTGTAAAATAATCATGCTTAGTAAAAAAATGTGTGCTTTTACTTTCAACATGTCTTTTTAAATTTTCTTTTTGCTGAGGAGAGAGGGGGAAATTTTGATAAAATTAAGGTAAATATTTTTAGTTTTTTTAAGTTTCTAAGTTGTTATAATGTAAAAATCATTTTTAGAAAACTTATGATTTTCATGTTAACTTAACTAAAATTCTTGCAAAATTAAGTTTTGATTCGTCATAGACATAGGATGGTACATGTAATGCTTAGGAACACTTTGATTATTCGTAGACATGAAATGGCATGGTAAATACTTAACGGTAAATTTTGTTAGTAATTTTAGTAAGTTAATTTTAAAACATACATCTTTGTTAAGAATGAGTTTTTGATGCACTATAGACATAAATTGACACAATAAATACTTGGTAACTCTTGATTTATTGTAGACAAAGGATGACATATTGTATACTTAAACCATTTTAATAAATAAGTTTAGGAAAGCTAAAACAAATTTAAATTAATTACTAGAATTAAACTTTTAATCCTCAGTGTTTCTTAAATTATTGTTTCCTTTAAAATTAATTGCACTTATTGTTAAAGTTCAATCTCCTAAGTTAAAATTCACTTATTAAAGTTCCATTTACCATTCAAATTTAAGTCATATTTCTTGTTGTTAAAATTTCAAAAATCACAAAAAAATCTAAACATAGAAAAAGTAAAAAATGTGTAAATATTGTAAATAAAATAAACTTTTATTCTCAGATTCTTCAGCTAAAAATAATAGAATTGATATATTGGATCTTTGCAATATTTTTTCCTTGTGGGATCAACCTCGGATTCATCGAATTTTATTACTTGGACGACCTTATTGTTGATGTTATATCGGACATACACTTTTAGACCCGAACAGTCCAAATCCATCCAAAAGAACATATTAATCTGGATTAACACATTTTATATTTGATTTTAGATCCAACATTTTACAACTTGTAAAGGCAAAAAAGAGATTGTATCACTCTCAAGTTTTGTTTCACGTTAACACTTTTACTTAGGGCTTTTTGTTAATCTAAACGTTTATTTAGAAGTGATTTATCTACACATTTCTTATCATCTTTAATTCATAATTCATTTAATAAGTCGTTATTGTTTACAATATCTCGACTTGTTAAATGAGTTACGCATTAAAAATGAGAAAAAATATTTGGACAAACCCTTTCTAAATTAAAGTTTAGATAAAATCTTATAAAGCATGTTTGATTCATAGATTTAAAAAGATTAATTGTGGTTCCAACCTACAAACTAAACACAACATAGAGAGTTTTTAAAAACAAAGCCCCTGTTTTGCATCCCGGTTGGAATTATTAGTTCCAACAAATAACAATGTAAAACTCTTATCAGCAACAACAGTAAAAAGAAAAAAATTGTTGTAATATAAAGCTCTCACAGCTACAGTTTTTTAATCAACGTTTTCAGTCTAATCACTCTCCTAAATACCCTACATGTTAAAACTTAAATACTATAAGATATGAGACCTTTACACTGTAGCAGTTGATATTTTAATGTTAAAAATTGATTTTTAATGTTAAAAATTGATTTCTAAACACACTCACAAATTTTAAGGATTAATTAATTAAAAAAAAAGGCCTCATTTGGTTTTGTTTTGATAATTTTTGGTAATATTTTGCATGTTTTTTGAGGTAAAAATTTTAAAAATACTCTCAGCATAATTTTTAAAAAATTTTATTTTTAAAATAAAATTATTTTCATCTATTTTAAAAATACTATCAAACACTTAAATAATCTTGATGGTCTAGGACCATCAGGGCCGAAAATTCAAATTAAAAAAAAAGTAAGAAAAAGAGTGAGAAAAAAAAAAAAGAAAAGATAAGAAAATCAATAATGAAGGCACTACATGCGCGGTTTGTCTGTGTGCCAGCTCGATTCCTTCATCATTCATCACACTCACCCTTCTCTCTCTCTCTCAATTTCATTTTTTCAGACCACAATTCTCTCTCTCTCTGAAACACGAAACAAGAAAAAGAAACAAAAAACCTTCAACTTCGATTCAACAAAAATCGGACTGTTTTGTCTGCTCAGGGGAAAAAAGTCGAGAAGAAAAATAAAAAAGAAAAAAAGAAAGAAAGAAAAGCAGAAAAACGATATGTCGTCGTCAGAGGACGAGTCCGGAGAGGAGTACCTGTTCAAGATCGTGATAATCGGCGACTCGGCGGTGGGAAAATCGAACCTCCTCTCTCGCTACGCTCGGAACGAGTTTAACATGCACTCCAAGGCCACCATTGGAGTGGAGTTCCAGACTCAGAGCATGGAAATCGACGGCAAGGAGGTCAAGGCCCAGATTTGGGACACCGCCGGCCAAGAGCGATTCCGCGCCGTCACCTCCGCCTACTACCGCGGCGCTGTCGGCGCACTCGTCGTCTACGACATCACTCGCCGCACCACCTTCGACAGCATCGGCCGATGGCTCGACGAGCTCAAAAGTACTAATCTCACTTCTTCTCCTTTCTCTCTCTCTATACATATAGTATATCTCTGTGTATATATATTCTTCCTTTTGTGTTCGTGTTCAAGTGAAAGTAGTATTTGATTTGTTAGATAGGTGGATCGTTTTGGTTCTGTTTTTGTCATTTTGTTTTTGTTTATGTTTATTTCCTTTTCTTTTTGTTGGATTTAGCTATTATAGGTTTGTTGTGATGGTTAGGACTTTTAGATCTGAGGTTATGATGATGATTGTGATAATTCTGCATTAGGTCTTCATCTTGAAGACTAGAACAAAGCAGCTATTTGACTCTCTTTTTCTTTTTTAATTTTTTTTTTCTATTATAAAAAAGGCTTATTAGGGTAATAAAGAAATTGTCAAAGTTAATGACCTTAAGCTGGAAGGTAAAGTTTATGGTCTTATATTTTCGTTAGCTTAATTCCAGTCCTTTTTGGTTATTCTTTTTTCCTTTTTCTGTGATCTTTAATTTTTTTTTTTTAATGTTGGATTGGATTGCAGTCTTTTGTCTCAGTAGGTGTTAGAAAGGATTGCTCGGGCAATATCTAAGATATACGATTAGATTGTATAGGATTCTCCTGATAGTTCAATATTGTGAACTGCAAACTACTAAAATTTTTCTTACGTAAAAAAGAAAGATCAGACATTGAGATGCTTCCATCTCCAAAAATTTGTGTTCAATTCCATGTATAATCTGTTCTACCATGTTCCCAAACAAGTACAAGGTTCAAGTGGGCCAAAGAATTTAAAAAAAAAATAAAGTTTGCAAGACTCTACCGTTGTTGCTATAATGTATCTTTTTTCCATTGATCGAGTTGTTGGTATGGTAACATAGTTAGAATTGTCTACTTTGCGTATAGCAACAGTCTGAGATGTATGTTTCTGAATGAAGTTAAGCTTTGATGCCTGATATGAAGTGTTAAGAGCAGTTAAGATAGAACTAAAGACGGAAAAATTAATCTTTTCCTGTACATACAGAAGAGGAAATTTTGTCAAAAATGGAAAGAGAGAGAAAAGTGCATAGATGTCTTTGGTGGCTAATAGGGGGTTCCAATATTCCCTTAATTTTGCTATCCTTCCCTGTTTATCCCTCCACCTTAGAATAGCCTATTCTCTTTTCCTTCAATTTATTCCTCGACCCTTTTGGATCCTCTCACGTCTCCTCTCTATGGACAAAGTGTTATTCTCTGATTGGTAGAGTGGATTAAGGACTGGAGTGGATGGAAAAATGAGAAAGAGAGGTGATGGTTGGTGAAGTGGGGATAATTTGAGGGATGCAATAATCTGGTGTGCCCTAAAAATATCTGCTCAAAGAAGGATGGCTTGGAGGAGGAACTTAAATGGAGAATCAGTGAAACGGTCATTCTCCTATAGACTTTCTCCTTGTTGTTGATGTTTTCTCTCCTTTGTGTGTTATTACGTTAGAGATGAACAAAGGGCGGTCATACTTTATCCATCCTGCTTTATTGTTCACTTATGCTTTGTTTGACAACTTAGTTAGAACTTTGTCTTTGGCAAACTTGTTTCAACTCATCATTTCTAACTTAAACAGTGTAAAGCCTTCACATGCTACAGTATAAAACTCTCACATTCTACAGTACTTTTAATTCTTACTCTCAATTCTAACTCACTTCCCCAAACACCCTTAGTTTCAATTGCTACAGTATCAAGCTCTCACATGCTATAGTGTAAGGCAAAAGTTTGCTACAATGTAAAGCTCTCTCATACTACAAAATTTTGGTTCCAACTTGTTGTTCCAACTATGTTCCCAAACACTCTATTTTTACTCTCTCCTCCCAAGAGTAGCTAAGGCTACGAGTAAATCTGGTTGTAATTATAGGAGTTGGTGGATTAAAGTTAGAAAGAAGCTAAAATAACATTTCTGAACTGGCTGTTTATGATAGGTTAAATAGATATTTGCTCCAATTTAGTGAAAGGAAAAAAGAGAAAATGCGCGTGGATTTTTGTCATTTCTGATTTAAATTTGTTGGTGCTTTTGTTTTTTAGCTGGCTGAGTCATATGTTTTTATTTTGTTTTTAATGATCATACTAAATTGCTTGTTTACTGAAGAAGTGCTTCATTTCATGCTTGTTGTATGATTTGGCATAATTCTTTAAAGTCCTAACAATATTATATTATTCTATGCGTCCTCAAAGAGTCTTTTGGTTCTTTCACTGGAAGATCGAATTCCGCGGAAGCGTTGGTGATAAGAGGAAATTTTAATTGGGTGACAAGTGAACTTATTGAGTTTTCACTCCTTGAAGAAGATTTAAAAGTTGACTGGAGCATCTCCTAAAAGAGGGGAAAGAGTGGGAGTATTTTTATCCGTGTTTATTTTCTCGCTCAAACTCAAAACTGATGAAAGTGTGATCAATTAAATTGCTATAAAAGCTAATCAAGTTTTGTTTTTTAATGTTTTGAATTTTCAGTTTAGTAATTAGGTACTTCTGTTGTAAGCACTGAACGTTAGGCTTTAAGGGTTGTACCTTGGGAAACCCGGTGAGAAACTCTGAACTAATTATATTTGTTAATTCTTCTGGACAAATGTGAGTAACCTTGAAACAGAAGCCATGGAATAAGTTTGCTTTGCTTTGCTTGTTTGTTTTGTTTTTTGTTTTTTGTTTTTTGTTTTTTGCTTTTTGCTTTTAATTTTGTTTTGTTTATTTTTTTTTTAAATAAGCCTCGGAATAAGTTTGTTCTTTAACTATTAATCATAAGAAACAATCATGTTTTGAATCTGAATATTTACTTGTAGTTATACATCATATGTTTTGTGATCATAATGCTTGAACCGTTCATTGAAATAATGATGCAGCTCACTCTGATACAACTGTGGCAAGCATGCTAGTTGGGAACAAGTGTGATTTGGAGAATATCAGGGATGTGAGTGTCGAGGAAGGGAAAAGCCTTGCAGAATCGGACGGGCTGTTTTTCATGGAGACTTCCGCACTTGACTCCACTAATGTTAAAAAAGCTTTCGAAATTGTTATTCGGGAAATTTACAACAATGTCAGTCGCAAGGTCTTAAATTCAGACACTTACAAAGCAGAGTTATCTGTAAACCGGGTAAGCCTCGTCAACAATGGAGCAGATGGGTCCAAGAAAAACCAGAACTATTCATGCTGTTCCAGGTGACTTGGTTCGTATCTCCTGAAAAGAGTACAAGTGAAGGCTTTGTATGGTTGGTTTGTGAATTCTATTTGGTTGATTAATTGGTTTGTTTGTTATTGGCTTTGTTTTTCTTTTTCAAGGATAACCAAATAAGACAGTATTCACAGAAAGAAATTTTCCGTTGTTTTTTAATTTATGTACAATACATAATTTTTTTTCTTTTTTTTTTACCCCGGATATTGTAGCATACCTGTGCAAAATAAAGCACTCTTTTTCTTTGTGGAATTGCTTTGTCTGGTATGCCTTGGTTGCGAGAGGCCTCGGGTTGGATTTCTCTCTGTCTTCTGCCGATTGAGGTTAGCTCAATTTATGTTTAGTGGGTGTATGTTGTTTTCAATATGTGGAGGTATAAATTAGGGTGTTGCTGCGGTCTACCCATTCAACGGAACATATAGAAGAAAAAGACTTGACATTGCCACTATTGAATAAAATATCTACGTTTAGTCGTAACATGATAGTCCTTAGATATATTATGTTACATCTTTTAAACATCAATGTTAGGTTTAATAATCATCACGTTAGTAGTCTTTATTTTTTATATGTTATGTTGAATAGACTGTTAACAAAAGCACTCAAAACATATTCAAAAAGAGTATGTTTTAATAATAATTGATGATGTGGTGAAAATAATTTGATTTTATTAATTATCATAAATGTTTTTGTCAATTATTTACTTCATTATAACTATAAGATTTATATCAATCGGTTAATAATAATAGTATTTATTAAAAATATAATCATTAAAATACAAATGTAATCATGAAAATCACATTCGTATGTACATATATATATATATATATATCTATATATAAAATTTTGCGGATGGTTTGTTTGTTTGTCCATTATGTGGCATAGGTTTTATCAACTAGTAGATGCTTTATTTGCGTAACATTTGCCAAGTGATTTGTTTTTTTATAGCTAAACAGACTTGTGTGTTGGCCACCGGTTGCTGTAGGTGGATTTTACATGTATTGGGTCTTTTGGGTATTGGTTAAAAACATTTGTAGCATGTGATAATTTTCCTTTAAAAACTTATCGTTCGGTATTGTTTTTAAAATAGATGAAAATATTTTTGTTTTGAAAAATAAATTTTTTTTTGAAAATTATGCTAAGAGTTTTTAAATGATTGTCTCGAAAAGCATACAAAAACATTTTTAAAAATTCTGAGAACGAAAACAATGAGGTTATGTTTTTTATTTTAGCTCCTAGGAGTTTTACAATATTAACTAGTTCTAATTGAGAACCAAAAACCCTACTATTTGTTGGTTAGGTGTGCCAAACGCCCTAATGACCTGGCGTTTCAGTAAATATATGTTAGTGTGTATGGATATGAACTTACGTCAGCGTAGCATGCATCCAAAGAGATGTAACTAAATTGCAATAGCAACGTAATTGGTATTTATTTTTTTTTCAAAAGAGTGAAACAATATTTTTTTTTTTGAAAATTAATCAAGATGCATGGTCTACCAGGAGTTGTTAGTTGGAATAGTCAGACTTGTGGTTTGCTGTTATAAAGTTTGGGGTTTGAACTTCCTTATGGGTACTATATAATAAAAGTCATAGTTTATTACCTTGTAAGGAATCGGCAGAATGCACAGTCTAGTATGCACTTTTGGAATGCAATCAGCAAAATAAAATAAGACTCAAGCTAGTTCATTTTAGTTTGTCCGCGCTGATATAGGGTTATTTATTTATTTTTATCTTATATTTTAGTTTGATTCAACCAATATGTTTAGTTTTTAATGTAAGAGATTTTTCATATACAAAAATTATGATTTTTAAAATATGCATGAATCAAATTGCATAATAATCATCTAAATGTGGAAACGTAATAAAAAGGAAATCTAACCTCCGCCATTGATGATTAGAAGAATGAATATAGAGTATCTCTGTAAGAATTCTTGAAGAAAATGGTGTGAAAAGAAGAAAATCTTCTAAACCTTAAGCAATTTAGAAGGATGCTATATTTCTTTGTATAACTGCTAGGTTTAGGGACTTTCTGGATTTTTACATAATATATATAAACACCCACATCAAGGTATACGTTACCATCAATCTAAAAAGAGGCCTTTTTTTCTCTAAACGATATAAGAGTTCTCCTTTAGTTGAGATTCCTCAAAACTAGAGATATATTGGACCCCTTTAATTTATTTTATTTATTTATTATCATTTAAAAAATTAAATAAATAATAAATAAAATTAAAATAATAATTAATTTTATCGAATCTATATCTTCAGATTAAATTAAATATATTTATATATTTTTCCGTCAACCTTCAATTTTGTCCTTAAATAGAAAAATAAAAAGACTTTAAGAACTTAACAAAATTTTAAGCTGAGTTGGGACCTCAAAAGTGTCTGTACCCTTTAAAATGGTTTTTTTTTTTTTAATGTCTTTTTGTTGTTCTTTTCTTATTTCTGAACCTTTACTTTTTTTTTTTTTTGTTTCTTAAGGATAATTTGATAGGTGAAAATCAATTATTAATTTAAGTAAGGTATATAATTGTATATTAGATCTAATATGAATGTATATATTCGATGATATAAAAAAAAACTGAAGATATCGTTTTTAAATAAACTTAAAACAAATGATATATGAAATGGTAAATATCCCATGAATAATATTAATTGCATTCTAGCCAATAGAGATTAAAAACATAATAACTAACAAACACAAAAGATATGGATAAATTCTCCCTGATAGTAGCAATTACGAAGAATTGAATAAAGCTAAAGATATATTAGTAATGTGACTAACCTCGAAGGAGGGACAACACTAATTTGTTGGGCAATATGTTCCGTCGAAATTAGTTGAGATGTCATATTGCTAGATTGAGTCGTAACGATTGCTACTCATGGATTGAATAACTAGTCGGTAGACACCTTCATTATTATATAATCTGGGAGTATTGGTGCGTCGATGGTGTATATTTGTTGGCTATTTGACTGGTTATTATGGGGTGTTTATATTATTGGGATTGAAGTACCATTAAAATCTTTTTAAGTGCCACTATTCTTACCCTTTCCTGCTGAGAAAGAGATACGATTTTATTTTTTTGGGCAAAAAATTACGATATCTTGCTATTTTGAGAAATAAATTGAACAATCCAGGTAAAAAAAAAATTATCCTACAAAATTAGAGCTTGCTGTCACGAGCTTACTTTCTCCAAGCTACTCGTGCGGCCTTAGCACAGTCTCGGTGCTAAGTCAGCCTAACTCACTCACGCTCTTGCCTTGAACACAAGGGAACACAAGAGAGAGCAAGGAGAACTTTGAAAGGCTTTGATTCTTGATTTCCTTGGATGGTTTACAAATGAATGGGATGGTCCTATTTATAGGCATCCTCCCAACTAATGGACGGTCTAGATTGCATTGATCCAACGGCTGCTATTTCCTATCTAGAATGTTCTAGCAAAGTGTGGAGGATATTTACAAGTATAGAGTATTCTATAGACTGCTACACTATTCTATATTGTCCCTAAGTGCTCTTATAGTTCTAGAGAGTTCTAGAGTCTTCCAGGACCTTCTAGGCTCTTCAAGACGCTTCTAGACTATGGTGTAACCTCCTGGAATGCTACAGAATGATGTAGATCACTCTGGACTCTTCTAGAATCTTCTTGGGGCTATGTTTTCTCCCAAAAACGCCCAAGACAAGTGAGTTGCCTCTTTGTGGCTTGGTGGGGCGTGACATTCTCCCCCACCTATGCTCGCGACGCCCTCGTCGCGTCCTCATGGTATTGTTGGATCCTGTCTTTGAACTGCCAAAGTGCCTCCTCAGTTTCCCAATTAGCCTCAGTGTCAAGCAATCCCTTCCATTTGATAAAGTACTCCCTGTAGCTTGACACACCTCGTCTTCGGATGACTCGATCTGCTAGTATTTCATCAACCTCTTTGTCAAAGGAGGTGACCACGGCTGTGGGTGCTCGATGGGAGACTCCCTTTGATGGATCTTCCATGTCTTCATGGTATGGTTTGAGCATACTTACGTGGAAGACTGGATGAATCTTTAGCTTGGGTGGGAGATGGAGTTTATATGAGACCTTACCTATACGCTTGATTACCTCGAAAGGTCCTTCGTACTTGCGTATTAGACCCTTATGGACCTTCCTGAATGTCTTGAACTGTTGCGGCAAAAGTTTCACTAAGACAAGGTCTCCTTCCTTAAACTCTACGTGCCTCCTCTTCTTGTCGACCCATTTCTTCATGCGCTTCACCACTTTGTGCAATGCTGCCCGGGCCAATTCTACCTGCTTACGCCATGACTTAGCAAATTTGAATGCAGTAGGGCTCTTCCTTTCATAGCGAGTGGCAAGGGAAAGAGGGGTTGTTGGCTGTTGTCCTATGACGATCTCAAAAGGACTCTTGTTGGTAGCCTCACTTTGTTGCAAATTGTAGGAAAATTGTGCAACATCTAAAAGCTTGGCCCAATCCCGTTGGTTGGCACTTATATAGTGCCGCAAGTAGAGCTCCAATAAAGCATTGATGCGTTCTATTTGGCTGTCGCTTTGGGGATGGAAGCTTGTTGAGAAGTTCAAGTCTGACCCTAGCATCTTGAACAGCTCCGTCCAAAACCTTCCAGTAAAATGAGGGTCTCGGTCACTGATGATGCTTGTTGGAACGCCCCAAAGTTTGACTACATTGCGTAGGAATAGTTTGGCTGCCTCCTCTACGGTGCAGTCAGTTGGCGCTGCAATAAAAGTTGCATACTTGCTAAACCTATCCACCATGACCATGATGCTTCCACATCCATCGAACTTCGGTAGGCAGGTGATGAAGTCCATAGAGACGCTTTCCCATGGTCTCTCTGGGATGGGTAGTGGGTTGAGCGGTTGCTGTTGGACTACCTTATTTTGTTTGCAGACAAGGCAGGTCCTTACATATTCCTCGACCCCATCTCACATGTCAGGCCAATAGTAGACAGACTTCAAGAGAGCAAGTGTGCGTTTCATACCTGGGTGGCCCGCCCATAGGGAGTCATGACACTCCTTTATTAAATCTTTCCTCAAATTGGCCCACTTTGGTACGTACATTCGGTTGCCCTTGGTGTAGAGGATGTTATCAGCTAGCCAAAACCTTCGTGTTTTGCCCTCGTTCGCCACGGTGATGATACTTTGTGTTTGAGGGTCCGCCTTTAGTCCCTCCTTGATTTTGCTCAATAGCGGGCTATTGACTTGAGAAATACTCGATAGCTCGGCCTTTCGACTCAACGCATCAGCTACCACATTCACCTTTCCTGGCTTGTACTCCATGACATAATCGAATTCGGCCAAGAAGTCTTGCCATCTAGCTTGCTTTGGACTGAGTTTCCTTTGGGTCTAGAAGTAGCTTGTTGCAATGTTGTCAGTCATTATCACAAACTTTGACCCAAGTAGATAATGGCGCCACACTCTAAGGCAATGGACGACGGCTGTCATCTCTTTCTCTTGTACTGTGTAGCGTCGCTCAGTCTCATTGAGCTTTCGGCTTTCATAAGCAATTGGGTGTCCTTCTTGCATAAGAACGCCTCCTATGGCAAAGTCTGAGGCATCTATGTGTACCTCATATGGTTTGGTGTGATCGGGTAGGCTGAGTACGGGCTCCTCACTGATTGCTTTCTTTAGATCTTCAAAGGCCTTTTGACACTTCTCTGTCCAGTCCCATGCTTTGTTTTTCTTGAGAAGGTCGGTCAGTGGAGCAGCCCTCGCCGAATAACTCTTGATAAAACGGCGGTAGTAGTTTACTAGCCCAAGAAAAGATCGCAACTCATGTACCTTGGTTGGTGGCTCCCAAGTTTGGATAGCATGCACCTTGTCATCCTCCATCATTAGCTGGCCATCCTTGATCTTGTGCCCCAAGAAGACTACCCCTGGCTTGGCAAAGGAACACTTCTCCTTCTTGATGTATAGCTCGTTGTCTCGTAGCACCTTAAACACCTCCCTTAAGTGTTGCACGTGCTCTTCTAAGGTCTTGCTATACACCACTATGTCATCCAAATAGACGACCACGAATTGATCGAGATACGGGTGGAACAACTTATTCATCAAAGTACAGAATGTAGCAGGTGCATTGGTTAGTCCAAATGGCATAACCAAGAATTCATAAGACCCATACCTTGTAACACATGTGGTCTTTGGTTCGTCTCCTTCGGCTATGCGAACTTGGTAATACCCCGAGCGAAGGTCTAACTTCGAGAAGTAGCGGGCATGACCTAGTTGATCAAACAAGTCAGCAATCAGAGGAATGGGGTATTTGTTCTTTACCGTGATCTTGTTGAGAGCCCTGTAGTCGATGCACATGCGCAAGGAACCATCCTTCTTCTTCTGGAACAGGACTGGTGCACCGAACGGGGCTTTGGAAGGCCTGATGAACCTTGCATCAAGTAACTCCTTGAGTTGCCTTCTTAGTTCCGCCAATTCTGGTGGTGCCATGCGATATGCACCCATGGCTGGTGGCTTTGTCCCCGGTTCCAGCTCGATCTGATGGTCTACCTCCCTCCTTGGTGGTAGCTTCTTTGGTAACTCTGCTGGTGCAACGTCCTTGAACTCCTCGAGGACAGCTGCTACCTCCTTTGGCTCGACTTCTAGTGGCCCTTGTTCTTCATCGTCATACTCCTTGAGAATAGCCAAATAGCTTTCCTCATCCCTCCGGATGCCCTTCTTAAATTGCATTGCTGAGAGCACCTTTATGTCTTGCTTGTTGGTCCTTGTTGTTGGTACCACCCAAGCCTTATCGCCGTCCATGATGCACATGCTGTTGGCGAATGGTACTGGGAATGCCTTGACTTGATCCAAGAATTCCAATCCCAAGATAACCCTAAAGTGATCCATTGGAACGACAGAGAAGTCCATATGTCCAGACCAGGCTCCCATGCTGATCTTAACTCCTCGGGCTATGCCGTGAATGGGTCGAGCAGGTGAATTAACTGCCTTGATGGAGCCCCCTCCACCAGTCACCTTAAGTCCTAACCTTTGGGCTTCTTCGATTGAGATAAAGTTATGGGTTGCACCTGTGTCAAGCATGGCTACCGTTGGTTTTCCTCCAATGGACACGCCCACAAAGAGTAGCCCCTTGGCTTGGGTTTTGGGAGCAGATTGGATCACATTGAGTAGCTGCATGGACCCCATGTGTGCACCATTGTTGCCACCATCGGCCTCTGTCCCGTCTTGATGACTTGCAAGGAGTGAATTCAAGGCCCTTTTCTGTGGGCAATCCCTAGCCCAGTGGGGACCATCTCAAAGGAAGCATTTTTGTTGTTGGACTTACTCGAACTCTTGCCATCCTTTTGCTTGCCCTTGTCCTTGCCTCGTGAGGTGTTATCTTGGCGGTGCTCATCTTTGCGTTGGCCTTTGTCGCCCCCACCTTTGGCTTGACCACTCTTCTTGTCCTTCGGCTTGTTGGTGGACTCCTTTTGGCTTGCATAGTCAATCAGGCTTTCAACCACAACTATGGCAGTAGCAAGGTCTTGCAACCCACGTAGCTCGTGTTAGACATGTATGCTCTAAGGAGTAAAAATGTAATACCTTTTTGGAGACATTTTTATCAATAAAGAATTTATTCATTTATATATACCAAATATTGTCCTCTTTACGTTCATACTTGTTGAATGTATGATAAGCAAACAGTAGTCTGAGACTGTCAGTCTAAACCTTAAGAGTTGGGCATATGATGGGATGATTATGCGGTAGACACGACTCTTAAGGTGATGGTCTAAAATATATGATCCGCAATCGAGGGAATAAAGTTGGGCGCTTTATTCATGTAAAGATTGTTATGTTGTCTATATCCCTTTTGGGAGATGGTTTGTCTTGGCCATCGGAGTTGGACTCCGTGAATAGAAACATTGGCGCGTTGTCATAGGTGACGATGTGTTGGATCGGGACATAAAGTGAATTGATTTGGATTAATAATTCTGTCTTGGCAAATCGATTCACTTTAGACAATCATTTGTATTGTATCTTAATCCTGAGATGAATAATGGGCCCGTTGTCTCGATTTGTGTCTTTTGATGTACCAATGGGTGACTCCCACATCTCTATAGTGGCATGCATGCCGGTACGTTGGAGGCATGACTCTTGGTAGCGTAGACTTGTTATTCATAGATATGGAATCCATAGCTCCTCTTTAGGAGTAATGATATCCTCTTATATGCGTTGTCCTGTAATTGGAAAACTGGAGCGCTCAACCATTTGGATACATAGGTGTAACCGAATGGTATACTATCTTTGGATGGTAAGTTTTCTAATGGTGAGACAATGGAACGTAAGATAAAAATAATCGGGAAGGTAAGACAGAACTTGTCCTTAAGCTGGTTATGGATGATCATATGGGGATGCGATACACTATGATATGTCATGGAGACTTAGCTACACGAGCTTCGTAATTCTATAAAATTCGAGAGTGCAGCTCCAAGCTTTTAGTGGAGTAGCGTTGGAGTTGATAATTGTGAAATGTATATCTGGGATATTGGGTTTCATAATTATCATGAGCTTGAACTTTATAGGTCCATTTTGGTCCCCTTTGCTAGCTCACAAAATCCTGTAACGACACGGCGTGCTTTTCCAATAATTGGTGACTTATGTCGGATTTATCAGATTGGTTTAAAATTTATAAGAATCAAATAATTCATGTCTGTTTATCGGTTGAATTAATTATGTAAGAAATTAGTTCAAGATGAACTTGTTGAATTATGGCGTTCGGATAATTCTTGTCTGTTTATCGGTTGTTTTAATTTTGGACAATTAGAACAAGATAAACTTGTAGAATTATTGTGAATTGATTTATTTTCTTAGAGATTATCTTGATAAAGTTTGTTTTGATCAGATATCTTTTCTATTGGGCTATTTGAATCAAAACTGAGACTTTATCCTTTAGAATCTCGGGTGGAAAATAAAAGATTCGCGGAGATTTTTTCTCGGCAGTTCGGCATGCCGGATGACGTGTTCGGCCTGCCGAACTGGTCAGTTCGGCCTGCCTATCACACAGTTCGGCATGCCGACCGCGACAGTTAAGATTACGCGTTTTTCACGCGTATCTTATCAGATATTGATCCGAACTTGATTCTGTTTCGATTTTTGAGACCTAATCTGATATGGACTGACCCCAAGGACCAATAGGTATAAAAAGGGAGTGAGTCTAATGATTTACTCAGATCAATTTGAGAGATTAAGAGTGATACTCTTCTAGTGAGCATCTGAAAACTCCCTGAGAGCTTTTGTTCACAAATTACGAACACTAGCTTTGGGTTCTCTCTATTGGTTGGAAGGAGAGTCACCGGTGGAAGAGCTGTACGTGTGAGCCCACACTCACTCCGGTTGTGGATAGAGAACAGCAAAGAAGACCAGTTGGTTGAGGCTCTTCTGGAACGTTACTTCTCTACACAGGTCGCGGAGGTTCTTCGGCACACTGAGGTTAGTAAGATCTGTTTAATTTATACATATAACATGTCAAACTTGTGTTTTGGAAAATACTCTGATGAAAAAAATTTTAAAATTCCGCTGCGCACTTTGTTTCCAACAATTGGTATCAGAGCCGAGGTTTTTACATAAATTTGCAAGTTTGTGATCATGTTATATGCATAAATTTTGTGATCTTAATCTCTCCAATGCTTGAATTAAATTTTATAGAGAGATGGCACTCTAGGTTTCTATATAATATATATGTTGTCATGGATTATATGGTGAATGTTTATTAATTAATTATGGTTGATTAAATTGTTGTTTAATTATTTATTAATTAATTAATACCGGTTATGGTTCCTTAGAGGTTAGAATGTGTATCTAGGTTTTTCATGTAATTAGATGGCGGACTATCATCTCCGTCTAGGAATTATTATTTAATTTTTTATTTGTAAGAATTTTGTAATTAAATAATTATTCGGAGAAGACGGAACGAGAAGTCGGAACTTTAAGATTGATGATGGCGCCTCCAGGTATTTCCTGAGTCTCTAATTTTATGTTTTTGAATTGATGAAAATAAAATTGATGAATTGCATTAAAATTGTATTTTCTGGATTGAGGGTTTTCTGCTCGGTCGGCATGCCGGACCTCACAGTTCGGCAGGCCGAAGGTCACAGATCGGCAGGCCGAACGTACGGTCCGGCAGGCCGACAGTGGGGCAGAAATTTTGGTGCTCTGCCGGCAGGCCGAACCTTCATGTTCGGCAGGCCGAACCACCATGATCGGCAGACCGATCACCCAGATCGGCCTGCCGACCGAGAGCTGCCAGGTGTCCAGAAAAGGTGCGATTTTTCAAGTGCAGTTTTAATTTTATTTTTGGGACGATTCTGAGAAACATTAAATTTGGATATGACCGAAAATATGAAGTGTTCGATTCATACGGGATTGAGGACTTGAAGATGGATATTACATGAAGAAGGATACAGCTTGAGGATTCAAGGATGAAGAATCGATAAATGTCTCGATTATTCTCTTGTAATCTTAGTTTTTCTATTCTCTAGGGTGGAACCATAATATTACGGTTATTATTATTATGCTTGTAGCTTTGCTTGATTGCTTTGCTTGTCTGCATTATAATATGATTTACCATGTATATTGATAACATGTCATATAGAATAGGGAGTGCCGCTCATATTAAAATTGTTCATGCATAATTTTAAAATAAAACCTTGACTTCAAAAGATTGAGTGGGAGAAGGTTTTCGAAGAGAGAACCTAAGGCCTCCATCGTTGGTCCATAGGAAGAACATGATGGTCCCAACCCCTAGGAAGGGATTTCTATCATGTACCAGATTGGATCTCTGAAAGGATAAGGTATTTTAGTATGATTTATGATTGCACACCCCTAGGTGGTGATTATAAATCATGGATAAAATATTAAAACGGTGGTTATACACTCACGTTAATTTTATTATTAACCTCCCCTAGGAGCTCTGTTAATAAAATTAATGGCCAAAGAAACGATTATTAGTATATGCTGGATCATACGGGTCCTGGATGGCATATATTAATCAGGAGGGGATCCGTGTTCCTGATTGAATTTGGCATGACTCCCCTAGGAGCTTGTTGAATTCTGAGTTGGGAATTATCGTTGTAAGGTTGTGATATTTTCAAAGTTTTGACACATAAACACATTTGTATGATTTTACATGATTGTGTTATCTTACTAAATTATATATATGTTTGCTTATGTTTGGTATATGGTTCTTTATTGTAGATTGAAAATGTCTAAAAACGCTTTATCATCGATACTTGACAAAAACCAATTAACCGGTGAGAACTATAATGATTGGAAATGGAACCTGGACATCGTCCTTTCCTTTGAGAAACTGAAATATGTTCTGACAACTCCTTGTCCTCCCGAGCCTACGGGAGACTCAAGTAATGAGCAATTCCAAGGGTACGACCGCTGGAAAGATGCTAATGATCAGGCCCGCTGCTATGTTATGGCTAGCATGAATAACGTGCTGCAGGCTCAACACCAGGATTATGAGACTGCGAAGCAGATCTTGGATAATCTTGAGGACATGTTTGGAGGCCAGGCCATAACAAAGTGGCAAGGGGCGCTTCGAAAACTCTTAAACTGTAGACAGAGACCGGGGACATCTGTAAAGGAGCACATGATGTTGGTCATGGGTTACCTCGCTGAGGCTCAAACCAATGGAGCCGACATCGATGCTGAAACTCAGATGACTATGGTCTTTGAGACTCTGTCTAAGGAATTTATTCCGTTTAGAGCTACTTTTAATCTAAGCAATAGACGGGATATGACCTTGACAGAACTGATGAAACAGTTACAAGAGTTTGAACTGCTGATCAGGGAGTCTCCTGCTGGTGGAGAGGCCAATATGGTAGCTGCTTCTGGTTCCAATCCTAACTCAGGGAATGGAAAGAAGCAACGGGCCAAAAGTGGGAAGTCTTCTATTCCTATTGCTACCAAGAGCAAGAAGAAGAAGAAGAAGAACCCAAAGAAGCTTAAGTGCTTCTTTTGTGGTAAGGTCGGGCATATAAAGAAGCATTGCAAGGACTTCCTTTCCAAGGGAGGTAGGTGTGATCTTCTATATTTAGAAACTTGTTTGGTTGAGGAATCCAGTGACATTTGGGTCATAGATTCCGGTGCAACTAATCATGTTTGTGTTTCTCTGCAGGGATTCAAAGAAACGAGAAGTCTACTTCGTGAAGACTTAACGCTTCGGATGGGCGATGGATCCTTGGTCTCAGCGGAAGCAGTGGGAGATGTCCATCTTTATTTTGATAATTATAGGAGTTTAATTTTGCGAGATTGTTTTTATGTTCCTAAATTTAAAAGGAATTTAATTTCTGTATCTTCTTTATTTAAAGACTCCTACGTGGTATCTTTTAATGAAAAAGTGGTGATTCGTAAAAACAAATCTTTTATCTGTTCTGGATGGATGCAAAATAATCTATATTTTATCAAACCTAAGATGGACCTATTGCTTAATGCTGAGATAAATGATAATGACTCAAAAAGACGTAAAACTTCTCACTCTAATAAGACTTATCTTTGGCATTTGCGCCTTGGCCATATTAACCTAAATAGGATTCAAAGGTTGGTAAGGGATGGACCTTTAAGTCACTTAAAGGTGGAATCTATACCTCAATGTGAGTCTTGTTTGGAGGGTAAAATGACCAAAAGACCATACGGGTCTAAGGGCAATAGGGCCGAAGGGGTTCTAGAACTTGTGCATAGTGATGTTTGCGGACCGATGAACATCCGGGCACGAGGAGGGTATGAGTACTTCGTTACTTTTATTGACGATTACTCAAGATATGGGTATGTGTACCTAATGCACCACAAAAGCGAAACTTATGATAAGTTCAGGGAGTTTCGGGCTGAAGTGGAAAAGCAATTGGGTAGACCCATAAAGGCACTTCGATCTGATCGAGGTGGGGAATACCTTTCTGATGAGTTCTTGGGACACTTGTTAGAGAATGGGATTTTATCCCATTTGACTGCGCCGGGTACTCCGCAGCAGAATGGCGTAGCAGAGAGAAGGAATAGGACTTTGTTGGACATGATTCGGTCCATGATGAGTTATTCATCATTGCCTTTATCCTTTTGGGGATATGCACTACAAACCGCATGTTATCTTTTGAACAATGTGCCTTCAAAATCGGTCCCTAAAACTCCTCACGAGTTGTGGACAAGACGGAAGACATCCTTAAACCATATTCGCATATGGGGATGTCCAGCTCATGTCCTGTTTAAGGATCCGAATAAGTTGGAAGCACGTTCAGAAGTTTGCGTGTTTGTAGGATATCCAAAAGGGACTAAAGGGGGTTATTTTTATAACCCAAAGGAAAATAAAGTCGTGGTTTCAACTAATGCAACTTTCCTTGAGGAGAGTTACATGAACAACTTTAAACCTCAAAGCAAAGTGGTGGTTGAGGAGTTGAGGGGTAATCCGTTTACTCCGGAGGTTCCGAACGAAACCATTCCGATCGGTGTAGAAAAACCAAACAAACCTGAACAACAACCTCAGGGGCTTCGGCGTAGTGGGAGGATCGGGCGTCAACCTGAGAGGTATATGTTCAATGGGGAGGTCTTTTTGGCTGAACCGGATGAACATGACAGGGATCCTTATACTTACGCAGAAGCTATGGAGGATGTTGATTCAAGACTCTGGACAGAGGCCATGAACATTGAGATGAAGTCTATGGAGACTAATCGGGTCTGGGAGCTTGTGGATCTTCCCGAAGGGGTAAAACCCATAGGGTGTAAGTGGATCTATAAGAGGAAAAGAGGAGTGGATGGAAAGGTCGAAACCTTTAAGGCTAGACTGGTAGCTAAGGGTTATACGCAAAAGGAAGGAATCGATTATGAGGAAACCTTTTCGCCTGTAGCCATGCTTAAGTCCATCCGGATTCTCTTGTCTGTAGCTGCCGTTCTCGACTACGAGATTCGGCAAATGGATGTCAAGATGGCTTTTCTGAATGGCTATCTTGATGAGTCTTTTCTGAATGGCTATCTTGATGAGTCTATTTATATGGCACAACCAGACGAATTTAAGGTCAAGGGTCAAGAGGGTAAGGTTTGTAAGTTGCTAAAGTCAATTTATGGACTTAAGCAGGCTTCTCGTTCTTGGAACATAAGATTTGATCAAGTGATCAAGACTTATGGGTTCTCACAAAATGTGGATGAACCATGTGTTTACAAACACATTAAGAATGGGAAGGTGGTTTTTCTACTACTCTATGTAGATGACATTCTGCTAATTGGCAATGACGTTGGGGTGTTGTCATCGGTCAAATTATGGTTGACCAAGCAGTTTGACATGAAGGACTTGGGTGAGGCTAATTTTGTTCTCGGTATCCAGATCTTTCAGGATAGGAAGAACAAAATGATAGCTTTGTCACAGGCCGGCTACATAGATAAAATTCTCAGGAGGTTTGCAATGCAGGATTCCAAGAAAGGTGGGCAACCATCTAGGTCTGGAATTACTCTTTCTAAGAAAGACTCTCCAAAGTCTTATGAAGAAAGAGAATACATGAAGAAGGTACCTTATGCTTCGGCAGTGGGTAGTCTCATGTATGCCATGCTTTGCACTCGACCAGATATTAGTTATGCGGTCGGGATTGTGAGTCGATTTCAGGCGGATCTAGGACCAAACCATTGGGTTGCGGTCAAGCATATTTTTAAGTACCTGAGAAGGACTCGTGGGTATATACTTGAGTATTTGGATGAGGATCTAACACCTCTAGGATACACTGATTCGGATTTTCAATCCTGCCTGGATTCTAGGAAATCGACTTCAGGGTTTGTGTTTACTCTGGGTGGCGGTACCAACAGTTGGAGAAGTGCGAAGCAAGATTGTACTTCGGATTCAACGATGGAGGCCGAGTATGTGGCGGCTAGTGATGCTTCGAAAGAAGCAGTGTGGCTCCGCAAGTTCCTTGGGGATCTTGAGGTAGTTCCTGGTATGGATAAAGCGGTATCACTGTACTGTGATAACAGTGCGGCGGTAGCTAATGCTAAGGAACCAAGATTTCACAAGAAGAGTAAGCATATTGATCGAAAGTATCATGTGATAAAGGACTTCGTTGAGAGCGGGCATGTCACGGTGTGCAAGATCGCGTCAGAGGACAATTTAGCTGATCCATTTACGAAGACACTTTCTAGGAGAGTCTTCGAAAGGCATGTGGAAGCTATGGGGATGCGAAATTTGCAGTATTTACTCACTTAGTGCAAGTGGGAGATTGTTAGACATGTATGCTCTAAGGAGTAAAAATGTAATACGTTTTTGGAGACATTTTTATCAATAAATAATTTATTCATTTATATATACCAAATATTGTCCTCTTTACGTTCATACTTGTTGAATGTATGATAAGCAAACAGTAGTCTGAGACTGTCAGTCTAAACCTTAAGAGTTGGGCATATGATGGGATGATTATGCGGTAGACACGACTCTTAAGGTGATGGTCTAAAATATATGATCCGCAATCGAGGGAATAAAGTTGGGCGCTTTATTCATGTAAAGATTGTTATGTTGTCTATATCCCTTTTAGGAGATGGTTTGTCTTGGCCATCGGAGTTGGACTCCGTGAATAGAAACATTGGCGCGTTGTCATAGGTGACGATGTGTTGGATCGGGACATAAAGTGAATTGATTTGGATTAATAATTCTGTCTTGGCAAATCGATTCACTTTAAACAATCATTTGTATTGTATCTTAATCCTGAGATGAATAATGGGCCCGTTGTCTCGATTTGTGTCTTTTGATGTACCAATGGGTGACTCCCACATCTCTATAGTGGCATGCATGCCGGTACGTTGGAGGCATGACTCTTGGTAGCGTAGACTTGTTATTCATAGATATGGAATCCATAGCTCCTCTTTAGGAGTAATGGTATCCTCTTATATGCGTTGTCCTGTAATTGGAAAACTGGAGCGCTCAACCATTTGGATACATAGGTGTAACCGAATGGTATACTATCTTTGGATGGTAAGTTTTCTAATGGTGAGACAATGGAACGTAAGATAAAAATAATCGGGAAGGTAAGACAGCACTTGTCCTTAAGCCGGTTATGGATGATCATATGGGGATGCGATACACTATGATATGTCATGGAGACTTAGCTACACGAGCTTCGTAATTCTATAAAGTTCGAGAGTGCAGCTCCAAGCTTTTAGTGGAGTAGCGTTGGAGTTGATAATTGTGAAATGTATATATGGGATATTGGGTTTCATAATTATCATGAGCTTGAACTTTATAGGTCCATTTTGGTCCCCTTTGCTAGCTCACAAAATCCTGTAACGACACGGCGTGCTTTTCCAATAATTGGTGACTTATGTCGGATTTATCAGATTGGTTTAAAATTTATAAGAATCAAATAATTCATGTCTGTTTATCGGTTGAATTAATTATGTAAGAAATTAGTTCAAGATGAACTTGTTGAATTATGGCGTTCGGATAATTCTTGTCTGTTTATCGGTTGTTTTAATTTTGGACAATTAGAACAAGATAAACTTGTAGAATTATTGTGAATTGATTTATTTTCTTAGAGATTATCTTGATAAAGTTTGTTTTGATCAGATATCTTTTCTATTGGGCTATTTGAATCAAAACTGAGACTTTATCCTTTAGAATCTCGGGTGGAAAATAAAAGATTCGCGGAGATTTTTTCTCGGCAGTTCGGCATGCCGGATGACGTGTTCGGCCTGCCTATCACACAGTTCGGCATGCCGACCGCGACAGTTAAGATTACGCGTTTTTCACGCGTATCTTATCAGATATTGATCCGAACTTGATTCTGTTTCGATTTTTGAGACCTAATCTGATATGGACTGACCCCAAGGACCAATAGGTATAAAAAGGGAGTGAGTCTAATGATTTACTCAGATCAATTTGAGAGATTAAGAGTGATACTCTTCTAGTGAGCATCTGAAAACTCCCTGAGAGCTTTTGTTCACAAATTACGAACTCTAGCTTTGGGTTCTCTCTATTGGTTGGAAGGAGAGTCACCGGTGGAAGAGCTGTACGTGTGAGCCCACACTCACTCCGGTTGTGGATAGAGAATAGCAAAGAAGACCAGTTGGTTGAGGCTCTTCTGGAACGTTACTTCTCTACACAGGTCGCAGAGGTTCTTCGGCACACTGAGGTTAGTAAGATCTGTTTAATTTATACATATAACATGTCAAACTTGTGTTTTGGAAAATACTCTGATGAAAAAAATTTTAAAATTCCGCTGCGCACTTTGTTTCCAACAGCTCAGTCTTGGCCCATTGTTGGAGCCCATCCATAAAATTGAAGAGTGCGTCTTTATTGGACAAATCAGGGATCTCGAGTACCAAATTAGTAAAGTCCTTAACATAATCATAGATAGACCCTGATTGTTTAAGCCTTCGCAGATGAGCTTTAACCTCATCCTCAGCATTCTCGGGATAAAACTGCCTTTTAAGCTCCCTTTTAAAGTCATCAAAGGTAGTCATGGTACACGTACCTTTCTCGATGTCTCCTCGTCTCCTCCTCCACCAAAGCATGGCGGTGTCATTGAGATAAAAAGCCGCGGACTGGATCTTGGCGTCCTCGTCTGTGATGCCCATGGCTCCAAAGTATTGGTCTATGCCCCACAAGAAGTTGTCCACTTCTCGTGCATTGCGTGATCCCCTGAAACTCTTAGGCTTTGGCACCTCAATGCGCCTAGCCTCAACGATGTTATCGCTGGACCCTGTCGCCAATGCCCGCTTGCAAAGGGCTAAGTCCCCATGCATATCCTCAATGCATGCGAGTGTGCTATTCAACTCCGTCTCGTGGGCTCGACACATTTTAGTGAGCTCTCCAGCAAACTCGTCACGAACCTTCTCAATTTCGGCCCGCAAGGACTCTTCTAGTTGGAGCAACATGCCTCGGATTGCAGTGTGGATAGTGGCATCCTCCGCTTCTAGGCCATCCACCCGTTGGCTTAGGTCATCCACCTGGTCCTCCACGCCACTCACGGCCTCCTCTACCCGAGATAGGCGTGAGTCGAAACTAGAGATCACATCCTTAGACTGACCCCGCTTAGTGACGATGTTGGGGTCGACTATCTCTTCGCGGCCTCACTCTTGCATCACCTCCACGTCAGAAGGGTTGGATCCGGTGGCCCTTTGAGCAGCACTGTTCTTAGCCATTGTCTCAGCCTGAGCCTCGCTCTGATACCAACTGTCATGAGCTTACTTTCTCCAAGCTACTCATGCGGCCTTAGCACAGTCTTGATGCTAAGTCAGCCTAACTCACTCACGCTCTTGCCTTGAACACAAGGGAACACAAGAGAGAACAAGGAGAACTTTGAAAGGCTTTGATTCTTGATTTCCTTGGATGGTTTACAAATGAATGGGATGGTCCTATTTATAGGCATCCTCCCAACTAATGGACGGTCTAGATTGCATTGATCCAACGACTTCTATTTCCTATCTAGAATGTTCTAGCAAAGTGTGGAGGATATTTACAAGTATAGAGTATTCTAGAGACTTCTACACTATTCTATATTGTCCCTAAGTGCTCTTGTAGTTCTAGAGAGTTCTAGAGTCTTCCAGGACCTCCTAGGTTCTTCAGGACGCTTCTAGACTGTGGTGGAACCTCCTGGAATGCTGCAGAACGATGTAGATCACTTTGGACCCTTCTAGAATCTTCTTTGGGCTATGTTTTCTCCCAAAAACGCCCAAGACAAGTGAGTTGCCTCTTCGTGGCTTGGTGGGGCGTGACATTGTGGTGACAAAGTTGTTAAACTAATTAGGGAGTGTTTTTCATTGACACCAAAAAACAGTTTATTGTTTTTAAAAAACAAAAAAATATTGTTGTTTGGAATTTTTTTTATAACAATTTTTAAAAATCTTGAGTTAAGAACTAAAAAATTGATAACAACATTTTCTCATGTAGAAGCTGGTTTGCAACATAAATGCAACCAATATTTTGCTTCATCAACGACATAATCGAGATTGACAATATGGCTGAGTCAGGATCCCCTATTAGTGGTAGCCCAATAGGTTGGGATCGATCCGCCCAATAGGCCAGGACTGCAGTTGAGGTTAGGCTGACGGGAGCACGGTTTCAAGGTCAGATTTGTTCGTTATCCGTATTGGTCCGGATAACCATTGAGGTTGCGATTACCATCGTAGTCATGTCAATGGGCCAAATCCTTATTGGAGTTGGGTTGACGAGCCATGATCGACGTGGAGTCATTATGAGGATTGGGTCGACAGCCTAAGATCCCCATCGCGGTTAGGATGATTGGTTGGATCAATAGACTTTTTTGGGGGATTTTTTTTTGTGGATCAATATAGATTAATTAACCTTTTTCTTAAACATGAGGAAATAAATTGTTTTATGAAATCAACAATTTTTTTGTTCAGACATTTTTTTTTGTGTTTGTTCTTTACAACTTGTTTTTGAAAAACAATGTCAAACACCTTTGTTTTCTTTTTCTTTTTTTTTTTAAAGGAAACGCCTTAGTTTTATGAAAACAATAAAAAGAATTTTTAATGAAACAACGTTCTAAAACAAAAAAAAAAAAAAAGGAACGAAAACAACTTATAAAAACACCAACAAAGCCCTTAGCATTTTCAATTCAACATCACAATTTTGTTTTATTTACTTACAATCTGTGTTTTTGGTATGTTTTTAAGGGTTTTTTCCCCTTGCCTTAGGGGGATTGATTAGTTTTTTCCCTCCTCTAACACGGTTTTCTCATTGTTTGTTTATAAAATGTATATTATATTGTTTAAATACTAATGTTTCGTTTGAAACTTTAGTTGAAAGTGAAGTTTTAAGTTTAAAAATTATAGCACGTGAAAGTTTTAAAAAACAAAACCTAAAACTTTAATTCCAATTGAAGTTCTAAATGGATACTAAGAATAACAAACGTTTTGGGAATAACATCTTAATGAAATTGTTTGACTTCATTTACAAGTGGTAGGGAATATTATAAAACATCTTGTCTGTCGTGTAATGTTCTAAGCTAGTTACCATTATTAAAAAAAATACACAAAAATTACCATTTCAGGAATTACTCGAGCATATATTTCTTCGGACGAACTGAGAGTATTGCCGAAGGCGTCAAAAACAAAAAGGGGAAGCAAAACGATCGGTTGTCTTCAGTTTATGTTAGAAGGCTATTAACTTGTTGCCTGTGGGGCCATTTACTGAAAACATCAAAACCTTTGGACCACTATTGCCCTTAAATCTTAACATCAACGGTTTAAAAATAAGTGGTTGAATAAACCATCCAGATGGATAGAAGCAATACCTTATCTGTATGGGGTTGTGTTTCCATCCATCTAGATGAATTTTCCCTCCATCTATTTTTAGCCCTTCAGATTAAAAAGGACGGTGGAGATCAGCACAAGGGGCAAGAGAATTAGTTGACCAACATTGCCCATCACCGGTTAATCACAATTAACGAGCTCCCTTTGTTCTAGGGCTGTACAAAAACCGCCCCGCACCCGTCAACCGTCCGCTCTCGCGCCCGTCCATCTCAAAAAAAGCGGGTTTACATTAACGAGCTCCCTTTGTTCACGGGCTCAAAAGTGTATTAACGTAGAAGAGGCAGCTTAGTTATTAGTAGATGCATAAGTTCCATATTACCCTCCAACATAAGTAGCACCAACAGGTCAGTAGCCGGCACAGTAGGTGCAAACCAAAATAGGGGAAGAATAGTAAAAAGAGGAAGAGCCAAAATGGTGTAAATAATAATCAAAATGCCAATGATTATTGTTCTTCGCCAGCTCCTACACCGACCTTACCTACAGCCATGCCTGCAGCACAGCCAAAACAGGCCCCAGCTTATGGAAATAAAAGGCAAAGGCACCCTTATCAAAGGTATGAAACATATACCGAGCTCAATACTAATATTGAGCAAATTTATAGCTAGGTACATAACCTTAATATATAGAGAAGGCCAATCCTGATAAGGAAAGACTCCGCCAAGAGAAATCAAAATAAGCATTGCAGGTTCTATAGAAAGGTTAGGCATAACACTACAAAATGCACTGACTTGAAGGATGAGATAAAGGATCTTATCAGGAGAGATCACTTGCGGAAGTATATCAGAGAAAATCATTTAGGCGACGTATGGGCTGACTAGAACAATGCGGCTCCCTAAGGAGGAAATAATCAACGACATGTAGGAGTAATTTATACTATTCATGATGGACTGTATTTTGGAGGAAATGCTAGACGATCTCAGAAGAACTATGTTTGGGAGGCCAAAAGTAGGCCTGTAACGCCCCTATATGGGGGTTAACAGTTTTTAATGAGATAAAATAAGAATAAATAATAAAAGTAAAACCTTAAAAATAAAATTTGCCCGGGACTTAAATGAAAACTCTCAACTCAAAAATAAAAATATAAACGACAAATAAACCACAGTTTTAATGTAGCACATTAAATTTAATAATATAAACTGTTGTCATCATCATTTTAACCCTCAACACATTGTAATACAGTCACAGAAAGTAACAATTGATGCTTACATTATCATGAAGAACATTCTCAACAATTGAAGCAGTCCCAATGTAATATAGCTACATCACGTCCTCAACTATATTTCTCGTAGTCACCTCACACTTAGTGAGTCCTGAAAAGATAAAAATATAAGGGAATGAGCGACACTATGCTCAGTAGAGAAAGCCATTACTCACATTTAGGTTTTTATCATTACCACATTAAAACCTGCATGGTTAGTAAGTTACATCATATTCCAGATTATGAGGTTTATTATGATCACATCTTATGGATACCGTAGTTAATCGTTACCAAGTGTCATAATTACACATTTATACAAATATTACCAATCATCATTGTTCCTAGGTATCCATGTTAAATTGAGTATCACTCAACTCATCGAAACCCAAATGGGCGCACTTGATCACCCTATAAACATTCCAAGGGTGTTCCGGTGAGGGGACATCAAGCCCCGAGTCCTCACCAAATCGATTCCTGTACAGTGTGTTCTGGGACTTTCAACCCAAGGAAGCGTCATCACCTTCCCCCTATTTTACCTTTTAGGGTATTCATGCCCAAGGACGTAATCGCCGCCCTCTTCATGTCTCACCATTTCTCTATATTAAATCATTATTAATAGAGTCAGTTTTCCTAACCATGCTTCTCAATTTATAACATGTGTCAATTCATTATGTTCCTCGCCGTACAATACAAGACGAGTCCATGTCATAGTTTCATATGTGATACTCATATAATATCAGTTCAACATAGATATATATATATTGCGGCAAAACAATCAATTTTAATTCTATAAAAACCTCACAAAAGATGAGTAATAGAATCCCTACCTTTCAAGCTTATCAACAATCTCTTAATCCTGGAATCAATTAACGTTAGCTCCATACTCCCTTGATCTTGAACTCCAAGCAAAACAGATCCAATTGTATCTCGCTGTATCTACGAAGCATCCTCTGTTGTGCTCCTCGAGCGACTATGAATGGTTAGGAATGCTTCCTGGAGATCATACATTCTTGAAAACGTCATTCTGGACTCCAATACTGCTATTTGAATCGCCTCGATCTGCGTGCAGTTGGTACCAGACGATTTTCATCGGAGTGGAATTTGCTCGAACGGAGGTCACCATTGCATCCAGAGCATCGAAACGAGTCAGGAGGCGGTCTCAGATCTTCGATCGGAGGTCCGGATCACAAAATCCCAATTTGGCCTTTGACTGGCCGTTGACCGGCGGCGGTTGGCTCCGTTGAGGGCTGAGCTCGAGCCTACCCCCCCTAATTCGACCCTTCTGAGTCGATTGGTGGGGTAAATTTCACCCAATTTGGCCTCCATCTATGCTAATCGAAGACGGGTTTCACGGCCAAAACCGACGTCTCCGATTTCGGTCCTCTGGCGACGGTAGCCCAAAATTGGCTTGGGCGTTTCCTTCCCCGTGGCCCTCTGAGTATTTCCCCTATGGTGGGGTAGCTCAACATCACGTGGAACGGCGGCGCTCCACGGTGGATCTTGGTTCTCCACCTTCTCGCGGTGTTTTCCCAAAATTGAGGTGTTGGGAAGCTTCCTCTCGGTCCTTTGAAGGTGTTCGTGCCTTCAATTTGGCACGAAATGGCCTAAAATGGCCAACCCGAACACACCCACGGCGGCTCACGGCGGGTGCCTTCGTTCTCCGGCGAGGGGCGGCGGAATGGAGTAATTGACCGAGGGGTCTTGCTCGCCGTCGCCCTCTGATCATTTTGGCACCGGTGGTGTGCCACACCACTGCCATATGCGGCGGCTCCGACGACGGCTCCGACGACGGCTCCAAGGCGGCGACGAGCCAGCTCCGGCGAAGCTGTTCCAGCCAAAATTGAGCTGGAAAATTGGTACCATCTTGTTCCTCTCCTCACACTGAGTCCATAGACACCAAAATCACGTCGATTGGTGGTCGGACGACGGAGAAACGACGTCGGGAAAATATGGGTTTCGCCACCACTTTGGGTGGCGCGTGAGCCCTCCTCCGGCGGTGTTTTGGGTGGCACGACACCTCGTTGGACTCAACTCAACGAGAGCTTCCCACTGGTATGGGAGGTGTCGAAAAATAACGCCGGAATCTCAAACGAGATGTGAGGAGAGAGAGAGAAAATTCTAGAGAGAGAAAGAGGAGAGAGAAAGTGTTGAGTTTCTCTCAATTTTTTGATTTTTCTTTCTTTTTTTTTCTTTTATAAAAGTATAAAAAGAAATTGTGGTCCACACAATTCAATTCTTATACTGCATTGCTCTAATATTGTATAATTTTCCATCTTATTATACAGTATTTTCCTTTAATTGTACTTCGTCTTAATATAATCCTTAATTTAATACATTTTTAATGCATTAAAATTCTCGGGTGTTACAAGGCCTTTTCATAATTATATGAAGATAAATGAAAGACCATCCAAGATACCAAGAAGAGCTAGTATGGAAATCATTAGACCTACATAAATTTTGGCCCAACCCGAATCAGCCCAATCGAACCAACCCAAGTTTAGGCTTCTTTCTATTTTTTCATTCAACTCGAAGGACAACGGGCCTTATTTTCTAGAAATTGAGCCCATGGCTTGGCCTTTGGGCTTAGGGAGGTGCAGCCTGAACCAGGTCAACCCAACTTGAAGACAAAAAATAAACTTGAAATATGCTCTTTTCTATATACGAACCTTTAACCTTATGGAATTTAAGGGCACGTGTAACCACTTCGCTAGAAAATCTCCTTTGTCAAATGTATAGCATATATAATACATGTATTGAACCGAACCAACCTAACTAGGGTCAAAAGCAGGACTAGGCTTTTTTTTCGTGCCTAGTGATTTTCTTACTTACTTCAGCTCACAATTTCTTCAAACCAAGATGATTGGCCTAGCCCAAAAATTTACCTTCAACCTCCCGAACCTAACCCATATACAGGCCTAAAAATCACCTTCTCTAAGGAAGATGCCTGAGAAGTCCACTTCCTTCATAATGATGCATTGGTAGTGTCAGCCATGATTGGCAAACATGAAGTTTACAGGGTCTTCATTGAATGGAAGCTCAGTGGACATCCTCTATACAAATACGTTGGACCAGATGCAGACTTATAGGACTTAGTTGATGCCTTACTCACAGCCGTTATACGGTTACAGAGAAGGTATGATCACTCTTCTGGTTACTATTAGAGAGTGCAACTATCTTTTGTAGCTTCGAGACCTAACTAACTGCTGTGCCACACAAAGTGTAGACATAACCGATGGTACTCTTTCTGCCATTAATGTCTCCAGCCATATCAGCATCAACATAGCCCTGTAGTCTCAAGTCTGACTTCTTGAAACATAGTGCTAAACCCGCAGTACCTCTCATATATCTGAGAATCCACTTCACTGCCTCTCAATGCTGCTTTCCTAGATTGCTCATGTACCTACTCACAACTCCCACTGCATGTACAATGTCCGGTCTGGTACAAACCATGGCATACATGAGACTGCCTATTGCTGAAGCATAAGGCACCTTGGCCATGTGGTCTCGCTCCTACTCTGTGGTCAGTGATTGCTTCTTTGATAACTTGAAGTGACTAGCCAAAGGAGTACTCACAGGCTTCGCATTACCCATGTTGAATCTGCTAAACACCTTTTCAACATATTCTTCCTATGACAGTTTCAGCCTATTACTATTCCTCGTTATTCTCATACCAAGGATTTGTTTTACAGCACCCAACTCCTTCATTGTAAACTCCTTAGACAGCTCATTCTTCAGCTTGTCAATCTCCTGTTTGCAACCTTCCGCTATCAGCATGTCATCGACATATAGCAACAATATGATGTAGGAGTCACCAAAATTCTTCACATAACAACAGTAATCTCTCTGACACCTCAAGAAACCATTGCTGCACATAAAATCGTCAAACTTCTTGTACCACTACTTAGGAGCTTGTTTGAGCCCATACAAGCTCTTCTGAAGTTTTCACATCAAGTTCTCCTTACCCGGTACTTCAAAACCTTGTGGCTACTTCATGTAGATCTCCTCCTCCAAATTACCATGGAGAAAAGCTGTCTTGACATCTAACTGTTCCAAGAACAAGTCCTCATTTGCCACTAGTGCTAGTACCGTCCTGATCGTGGTTAATTTCAACACTGAAGAAAAATCTCGTTAAAGTCGATGCCCTCTTTCTGCTAAAAGCCTTTTACCACCAGCCTTGCCTTATACCATTTGCTACCATCACTTTTGTCTTTAATCCAATATACCCACTTATTATGCAAGGCCTTTTTGCCTTGTGGTAACTTTGTTAATTGCCATGTCTGATTGGACATTAAGGAATCCATCTCATCCCTCATGGCTAACTCCCACTTGATCGAATCTTCAGCCTCCACGGCTTCATCATAGCTCTCTGGCTTACCTATATTGGTCAACAAAATATAATGCAGAGAGGGGGAGTATCTCTGCTGGAGTCTGATGGTCCTGCTAGACCTCTTGACTGGTGTGGCAGGAGTCCTCTGGTTTCCTTCTGGAGCTATGTCTTCTTGGTCTTCAACCTCTGGATTTTGTACCTCCACTTCAGGAAGATCCTTCAATGGAATCACCTCAGGCTTCTTATCTTCAAAACCTGAACCTCTAGAGTCAGTGTTGTCTCTGTCTTTGTACAAAACACCTTCATTGAAGATCACATCCTTGCTCCTGATAATCTTTCAATTTTGGTCATTCTAGAGACGATAACCAAACTTAAGTCCACCATAGCCAACCAGAAAACACTTCTTTTACTTGGCATCAAGTTTACTTCTAGCAGCAGGATCAATGTGAACATAGGAAACACACCCAAACACTCTTAAGTAAGAGAGATCAACCTTTTTACGGCTCCAAACTTCTTCCGGTAGCTTGAACTTCAACGGTGTGGATGAAATTTTGTTAATCAGATGAGGGGCTGTATTAATTGCCTCAGCCCAAAACGTCTTTGGCAGCCCCGCATGCAACCTCATGCTTCTGGCACGCTCGTTTAAAGTCTTGTTCATCCTTTCAGCTACCCCATTCTGTTGTGGTTTCTCTGGAATAGTTTTTCTCATCTTTATTCCATTTTCAGCGTAGTGCCGCTTAAAGTCTTTTTTAAAGTATTCTCCTCCATTGTCATATTGCAAGCACTTCGCCTTCAAATCTGTCTCGTTCTCCACCATGGCTTTCCATCTCTTGAAAGCATCAAAGACATCAGATTTGTTTTTCAGAAAGTAAACCCATACCTCCCTGCTTGAGTCATCTGTAAACGTCACATAGTAATTTACGCCACCAAGGGAAGTCACCGACACAGGTCCCCACACATCAGTGTAAACTAGCTCCAATTTCTTAGAGTTAGGCTCTTTACCTGTTATTGAGAAGCTAACTCTCTTCTGTTTGCCAAAGATGTAGGCTTCACACAAACTATGATCAACAGTTTTCCTTTACAGTGAAGCACCTTCATTCCATTCTCACTCATGTGACCGAGCCTATAGTGCCATAGCTCGGTCTTGGCAACAGAATTAGCAACTATTATGGTATCTCTGCAACTAGAGTTCATGTAAAGAGTTCTAGCCTTGCGTCCCTGAGCAACAACCATTGCTCCCTTTGTGACTTTCCAACCTCCACAATTGAAGGTCACATTATGTCCTTCGTCATCCAGTTGCCCCACCGAAATCAAGTTGCGCATTAGTTTGGGAACATGTCTCACCTTATGAATCTTCCACATAGACCCATTAGACATTTTTAAACTGACATTTCTAATGCCAACAATATCCAAAGGTTCTCTGTCAGCAAGATAAACCTTACCATAATTTTTGACAACATAATTCTCTAGGACATGGCGGTGTGTAGTGGTGTGGAAAGATGCTCCTAAATCTATCACCCACGAATCAAAAGAACTGTCAACAGACAAGATTAAGGCATCGTATGCCTCTTTTGTGGCGGCATTTGTAGCGCCATTGTTCTTGTCTTCATTCTTCCTTGGAGCCCTGCAGTTCTTCTTCAAGTAGCTGGTCTTTCCATAGTTCCAGCACTCTATAGTCCTGTCGTTTCTCGATTTGCTTCTCTCATTCCTCGACTTGCCTCTCTTTCCATTATCCCTATTGGAATGCTTGTCAAGTTTCATGCCCCTAATATCAAAATTAAGGGCCGAGTTTGATGTTGAGGCTTCACCTGAATCCTTCCTGCAAACTTCTTCCACCAGAATAGAGTTTCTAACATCAACAACTTCAGTTTTGCATTCCCAATCGAATTTGTAATCGCCCCCTCATGGGTTCCCAACTATTAGGTAACGAGACCAAGAGGATTAAGGCATTGATCTCATCATCGAATTTAATCTCTATTAAGACCAATTGGTTCAGGACTGTGTTGAAACTATTTAGATGCTCTACAATCGAGGCACCTTTAGGCATTTTTAAATTAAAAAGCTTCTTCATCAGATGTACCTTGTTATTGGCTGAGGGCTTCTATACATCTCTGATAGAGCCTTCATCATCTCTGCTGTAGTATTCTCCTTCGCAATGTTGTGGGCCACGTTCCTTGATAGGGTCAAACGGATCACACCCAGCACCTGTCTATCAAGGAGATTCCACTCTTCATCCTTCATGTCTTCGGGCTTACTACCCAAGGGCAAGTGCAGTTTCCTATTGTAGAGGTAGTCTTTTACTTGCATCCTCCCATAAGAAAAATCCGGACCATCAAATTTGGTGATACCGGCTACCGAACCTTGTTCTCCTATCATCATTTTTGATCAAAACCTCTACTTTAATACCACTTTTTGGGGGATTAGTTGTCTCATAATTCCAAGGATCGCAAGAACGAATAATTGCAGTAAAGAAATTGGAGAAAAGAATAAAAGAATGACACCAAATTTTATATAGGTTTGTCCAAATTCGAAACTACGTCCTGTTTTTGCCGCTTGTAGATTCCACTATGATGAAGGAGATTATAGATTATAAAAGAAGTTTCTCACACACTCTCAAATTGTACTTATCAAAACTCTCTTCTACCGAGCACTCTATGGTAATTTTTTCTTTCTCAAGGATAAAGCTCTCAAAAATATACCTCACACAAAATAATGTCACTCTCAATTTTACACACACACAACCCTAGCCATCTTATGTCTATTTATACCTAAAGGAAGAGAAAAATAGCAACTAATGAGAAACCCTAGTAGTTTCCCATTTTTAGGGCGTTTGAGTTCGACTCTGACTTAAAAAATATCGCGCAAACACAGTGCCTTCGCACCGTAGCTCTCGAAACAAGTGCTGCAGCTCTCCCTTGTAGCGCCTAGGCGCCATACACCTAGAGCCTAGGCACCATACACCCAGAGCCTAGGCTCTTTGCAGCCAGCGCTTAGGCACTCTTTAACTAGCGCCTAGGCGCTCTTGTTCAAGCACCGTGGCACTCTTCTGGCAGAGCCACGGCGCTGCCTTTCTGCCTCACGAGTGCTACGTTTCTCTTTTTTTCTTCCATTTTGCTAGAGTGTTGACTTGATTTAGCTCCACATCTGCAACACTATTATCATTTGTATCATCATCACCGTCACCGCTATTTGAGTCAGACCAGTTCTTCAGTCTACTCTTGAAGTAATCCATATCTGAACGGGTAGGACTTTGTTCAATGTTTGTTCCACGCCTGTCTAATAATCCATACTCTGTCTTGTCAACTTCATCTGATTCCATAGATATGGCAACTGATTTCTCTATGCTTCCCTCTTTTTTGTAGTTCGCTTCTCTCTAACTTCACCAATTTGGCCTACTACAGGAGCTACTAATGTATCATTTGCCCACACTTTTGATTTAACTCTCGGTTGCATTACCTGTCACTCCCCGGAGTACAGGAGGTGACGTGGCAGTTTATTTAAATGAATTAAATAAGAATTTAGTTTAAAATATGAGTTTAAGGGTTAAATTAAACTTAAAAGGGGGAAAATCTAAAACCTTTTTAAACAAGCATTTTTGATAATTTAAACAAATATGTTCATTAAACAAGTAATAAGAAACAACAATTAATAGGATGAACGAGAATGGGTCCCACGGATCCAAATCTTGTACACACACATAAGTCTGATAATATTCCATGACATACACAGTCCAAATAAGAGAAAATAAATATGTTACATGCCTTGATTTAATAACTTAAACAGTCTATGGATTCTCCTACAGCTCCTGAGTTCTATCCGTTGAGTCCTCTCTGAACCTAAGAGGAAATCCACCTAGAGGGGGAAGTTTGAAAACAAGTAAAATGTGAGCGAAAGGCTCAGTAGGACTATATTTTAAGAAATCATTTAATTTAAAAAGAAATCTCACTATTCAAGAGATTATTTAAAGGAACGCTTAAATAAATAAACTTAAGTAAAACCGTTCTTACCTAAAACAATTTATTTGGTCGACCATAAATCAAATCATTTTCTTTTCCTAGGCAAACTATATGAATATCACCACCGTAGTGGTCCAGTTGGGTTTCGAGACCTGCCCCCAAGGTCGATCGCTACACGACTCGATCTCTGATATGGCATCATGCTCTTGTGTTCATTTTCATCATTATTCAAGACCCATTTACCGAGTATTATCATTTACATTCATTATGGAGTTCATTATAAAATTCATCTCAATCCACGGTTCATAAAACAACCGATAAAATTCCCTTTTAATTCATTCTTGAAAACATTTTAATAAAAATCTTTTTCAAGGTCAAATCATTTAAAAATTAGGCTACCAAAGAAAGGGGTAGAAATTTTACCTCGATACTCGTGCTGGTGTCCCACACTGTAATCTTAGTCCTCTATACGATAGTTCTATAGAACCACGAACTATTCTAAATACAAACTAAATCGATCAATATCTAGTTTGAGACATTCTATGTTACTAAACCGTTTCATGATGTCCTAGTGTGCCATTTATATCTTTAAAATCATTTTATAAAGTTGAAATTTAAATTAGGATTCAAAATAGTGAAAACAGATGAAAATCACAAAATTTGCTCTAGTTCGGTTGGCTTGCCGGTCCCCTAGTTCGGCCGGCCGAACTGCTGAAAGACCATGTCCGGTCGGCCAAACATTCCCAAGTTCGGCCTGCCGAACTGAAAAATTTCCAAAAATCTCGGGCACGGGTTTTGGGTCTCCTAAAACCCAAATCTTCATTTTAACTTGTTTTTCTCAAATCGTAGGCATAGAAAACAATCATAGATGATAGAAAAACATAATAGAACACGTTTGAACTCATTTAAACAAGATTTGAATACAAAATCTCAAGAAATCTGAAAATAGAGAAAAATGAGGAAAAATGAAAAATCTTAAATTGAATATGTTTTTCTTCAAACAAGGCTTAGATTCTGGGTGTTCAAGTTCCTTTAACTCGAATCAAGGGTTTTCTAAGCTCAAACAAACTTAGATTTCAAAAATGCATGAAAATTTGAAATTTTGAAAAAGTTTAGAAATTTCAAAACTAACCTCAAATCCAAGCCTCAAATCACGTTCTTAGTTGCCAAATCACGTTCCCGAGCTTTCTTCTTGCAAACCCAAAGCTTGCTTTCAAATTTTCTTCCAAAATTTTGAGGAAAAATTGAGAGAGACAGAGGGAGACCGAGAGAGAGATGAGCGTGAGAGGGAGAGTGAGAGAGAGAGAGTGTGAGCGAGTGCGTAAGAGACGAAGAGAGTGAGAGATTTAAATACAGAGAAATAATGGGCGGTTTTACTGTGCGAAAACCATGTGCCGCCCATGGTTTTGTAAAACTGAATACATTTGACATTTTACAATTTTTTTTTTGTGTCCCAAAGATTCAAAATGACATTTAAAATAATTAAAAACAATTAGAAGTCATTAAGATAACCAAAATAACTTTACACCCAAGATTCTATTAAATGATCAAATTAATTTTAAAACATTAGTTATGACACACTAATTCATCATTTTACATTATAATAACATTAAATTAATTTCGGGGCGTTACGTTACCTCAAGGAAATCTTGGAACTGAGGATCATCATTAACACTGTCCTTTCTCAGATTATTTCTGTCTTTTTGGCTCCGTAAGGCTTAAATTTTTTCTCTCAGTAACTTTCTTCCCATTTTTATTTCTTTTGTCCTTTTTCTTTAACGAGTATCGATTTCATGGACAAGGAGTGTTTGGATCACCCACTTCACGAGCAATCTGGAGCCGAAATGAGATTTTCAGTCAAAATACAAGCTAAATAGTCTTGGATGTGCTTTTACCTATTTTCATTCTTTACAGAATCTGAATCTAAATTGAAACTAATAGAATGGCTTTCACTTGTGCCATATAAAATTCATTCTTCTTCCTTGAGTGCCTACATGTTGGTAAAAATAACTTGAACTCATTTTCCGTATGAAATTCAACATTAACCTTCAAATTACATCAAAGAATTCCAATCCCTTGGTAGTCTGAAAACATCATATACCTAAATTCGTTAGCAGAATAAATCCACGACACTACCCAAAACTTGATTTTCACCCACATTTCTTCCAGATCTCTTCAACCCTCTTAAATATTCCTCTTCAAGCCAATTGACCAATAAAGTGCTAGAACTGCACACTTCCAAATCAGCCACCCTTTAATTAGACCACCAAACAATCAGTTTGAAACAACTCATCATAGTTCCTGGGAATCACCAGAACAGAAATCAACTCTCATACCAACCTAAACCACAACCAAGTCGGAAAAAGACAATGGAAGAACGAAAAATGGCATGCAAAAGGTAAATCAAACTCATAGTTCAACACATTAAAGAGGCCTAAGAATCATGAATTTCTGCATATTTCTTCTTTTGTTTCCCTGTATGTCCAATCAGGCAATCACAAGTCTTCGAGATCACCCAAATTGAATTCAACTCTTTAACCAACTTAAACGTCAGCTGAATCAAAGAAGGACAATGAAAAAACAAAATTAGCAAATAAAAAGTTCATGAAACTCATGGCTGTTTAATAAAAAAAAAATGACCATGAAATCATTGATTTCTATGTTGTATCTGTTCTTTTGGGCTCCCAAATGTGAACGGTAACGAAGAAAGTAAATCCATGGAGGAGTTTTTCCTCGGGAATTATTCCACTGTTATCTATTCTGTTGATATTGGATTCCTTGCTCTTTCTAACGTTAGCCACAAATTAAAGGAAATTATTTTTATTTTATTATTATTTTTTTAAAGAAGGGAATCTTTCTTGGAGGTCAGCGTGGCATGCTTTCTGAATTTTAAAGATAGAAAAGCTTAATTGACTATTGTTTTTGTTATTAATACTAGTTGGATGGAAGGATGGGAAATTTTATAGGCTTGATACGTGCATTAATGTTTTGATTATTGTATTCTTATTTTTTAGTTGTTGTTGCGCGATCAAAACACTACGTTTTGTTTAGATGCAACGACTTGAGGAAAAGAGTTGAAGGAATTTTAAAGCGGAAAAAATAATATTATACATGCTGTTTAATAGCGAGGAAATTAAGAGGCAAGGAATTTAAAAGTTCATAAAGCAAATAATTTCTCAATCATTCTAATTTTGAAAACAAGGATAAGAATATTGCACAAACCATATAGATATAAAATAACTATTTCGCCCTTGCTTATGTCCATTCGCCCAATTAGTATAAGCTACATAATTATAACGTAACATAGTTTCTTTTTTTTTTTTGGCTCTTTTCTACCAAATAATAAGAAAGAAAAAAGACTTTTATCTTCTCTTTTTTCCTATGTTCTATCTCTCCTATTAAACATAATGTAATAATGTTTTAATTTTTATTTGGGATAGGGAAGGAATTAGACTATCATTTATTGGGATTAAAAATAAATAGACCAAAATATAACAATGTTAAGTAAATAGCCCAATTAGGTTAAAATGAGATTTATTTTAGTATAAGATAACATAGAGAAAAACACGAAATAACATTAAGATGACAAAAAACCAAAAAAATAGAAAGAGAAAAAGAAAAAGAAGAAAAAAAGATGAGGTAAAATTAAAAATTCAAGTATTTAAAAAGAGCACATGTTTCTAAAAATGCTATGTACTTAAATATTTTTTGAAGTGTGCTATTTGCTTACATTAAGAATTAAAACTGTACTATTTAGTAAGTTTTTTTAATTTTTACTAAAGGAACACTACTACAATATTTTTTTTGCTAATAGTACTGTATAATAAAAATATTACGCAAATATGTTTACTAAATAAGAGCAAAAACAAATAATAATGACACTAATAGTGATAGAAAATACACAAATAAACAGTTGACAAGTCTGTGTGAAAAAACTATTTAAAAAAGACACATTTAGAAAAATGTTTTATTGATCCAATTAGATTAAAAAAACACTATAACAATTACTTTTAGCATATTAAGGATTACATGGAAAAATTAAGTAGGCACACATTTGGAAAAAAATATTTTAATAGTAGCAACACAATAAAAAAAAGTACTTGAAAAAAGCACATAAAAAAAAGAAGAAATAAATTGTAAAGGAGCCTTTGGCAAAAAAAAAAAAAAGCTAAAAGATTAAGTAGGGACACATTTGGAAGAAATTATTAAATAGGAGCAATGCAAGAAAAAAAAAAAAGAAAGAAGAATTATACAAAAGCACATCATAAAAAAATAAAACTGTAAAGGAGGCTTAGGACAAAAAGAAAAAAGAAACAAAAATATAAACATGGAAAAAAAAGGCAAAAGAAATTAGAGTAAAAAATTGAAAAAAAAAAGATAAAAGACAGAAGCGACATGGGAATGAAATTCGAGGGGTGGCAAAATGGAAATTTTTTTTATCATGAGGCAAAATGGAATTTGGCTTCTATATAGGGTTATTTACTTTTTCATACCTTATACTTTTTTTATTCAAACAATATACTTTTGGTTTTTGATTTCATTAAATTTATACCTTCAAATTAAATTAAATATGCAAATTTATACTTTTTTCCCATCAATCTTTAAAATTGACTTTATAAATTACCCAAAATACCCTCAAAATAAATAAAAAAAAACAAAATTTTAAAAAACTTTATACTAAAATTTTTGTCTTAAAAAATATATAGAATACATTCAAAAATAAGCGTTTTGTGTGTTTTTATTTTAGGTTTCTTCTTATTTTTTAAGAGTTTTAATTATTTCTCTTTTATGTAAGGATAATTTGACCATGTTAAAAGTCAAAATCAACGATTGACTAAGGTAAGGTATAAATTTATACATTAAATCTATCTAAATATATAAATTCGATGAGATGAAAAGCCTATAACGACAAAAAAATCCTAAAATTAAATCATGTAATTTACATATTTAAATCAAGGATTTTCCTGGAAATATCATATAGGAAATTTTGTGATTGAAGGACTTATGAAATTAATATTAATATTCGATAAAATTCTATAGCAAATTATAAAAGTTAAAATTTTTAACTTTCATGATTTAATAATTCAGTTAATAAATTTTGTAGTGAGTTAAAACGAAAGAAATTTCAATCTATAAATAACTTGAGAATTTTAATTATGAGAATTCCTAAGTGCAATATGAAGTGAGCAGCATATTGAAAAACACTCTAATGCTCAACAAGTCCTTTAATTGCTAATCAAGTTAAAATCGGAGTTACGCGTGTAGTAATTTTGGCAAAAAATGTTATGCAAGCTTGGAAATTGACATTGTCAAAAGAAAAACTATGTCATTATTAAGTCTAGAAGCAGAAAAAGTTAAGTATAGATTTTTTATTAAGTCTAGAATTAATTTTAAATCTAAACATAGTAAAAAATCAGTACTCGATTAAAGTTTATATTAACATGGGTTCATACTGTGTTTAACGTTCAACTTTATTCAAAAAATAGGAAGGGACCCAATAGATACTAAAATCTCCCATCAGTTAAGCAGTATTCTCATAGCAGTGCCAAAACATATATGTTTAGTAGGAATCTTTAGAGATAAGATCAAAAAAGGGCGATTCGACCATGACTTGAACTTGATTTGATTTTCATCCTTGAATCATTTACGGGACAAAAATCACACCTTCCTTCCTTAGCCCATGGTGCCATGAATAGTGAGCATTAAGCTAATTTTTAAGTCCATCAAAATTACTTAGAACTTAATTAATCATGAGTTAGGTGGAGTAATTAGATTAAGCCATGGTCTATATATAATTGTATGATCAAAAACCATAATTAAGACTTCATTTTTTCTCCTCCATTTTCTTGTAAATCTTACCACTTCCATAGAGGGTCTCCAAAAGTTTTCTTCACTATGTTTTCTCCCAATCTCTCCCGTTCAAGACCAAATCAAGCTCGAAGTCTCACCAAAAATTTTCCTCTTCTTTTCCACATTCCAATGCCGGGCCTAGCACAAGTTCCCCAAGAAAAATTTTCTCCCATGTTTCTGATCTACGAACTGGTTTTTCCTCTACACAAGTCTTCAAAAAAAATTTCCTTCATTTTAACCTAAGACCACTCCTCTAAAAAGAAGAAGTAGAAGGAGAACAAGTAAAGAATAGAGAAAGAAGAAAGTTAGAATTTTCATAGTAAACTTCAAGGTGCTTTTAACAAGTAAAAAGGCAGAGGAAACTAGACGTTCAAGTTTGGTCATCAAGGGTAATATCCTAAACTTTTTGCTCACATTTACTAAGGTTAAAGTTTACTTTTTATGAGTGATTTAATGATTGGGTGAGGAAATGGATTGTAATAATTATTTATTTGTTGATTAGTTTAGTTATGTATGTATGTGTTAGTGACAAGTTAGTATATGTATGTTAGGTTTATGTTTTTGCAAGTTTTGGTACATGGAAAAAAATTTTCACAAACTTTGATCTCGTAAACAGAAAAAAGCCTTAGAGTCAATTTTTAAAACTTTTTCGAACATAGAACTAATTTTCAACATTTTGAACAAAACTCTATCACTAAGCAAAAATTTAGTTTTGACTCTAAGCAGGTTTTCAAGAAGTTCTTACAAATTTCACGAAGCATTTTTTGCAAATTACTCAAAGCAGTTTTTAAAACTGCACAAAATTGTCCAAAATAGTTTTGGTAGAGGCCGTCACTATTTTGGCCATTTTAGGCCATTTCGAGTTTGAATTGCACGTTTTGTCGGACACGAAAGTTTTAGATTTCAACAAGATAACTTTCGTGGAGAAACTTTTTCAAAATCTACCTCTAAAATACAGTTATGGACAGTTTTTCAAAATTGTATTATGGGCTAAAACTATTTTAAAGTTTTGAGCTATTTAGAGGCCGAGCTATAATTTTGGCCAAATACGAAAGTTTTAGTTTTTTATGAATACAAAGAACTTTTGTGAAGAAAGTTTTGTAAAAATCCGCCTCTAACATAGACTTTGAATTTGATTAATAAAAACTGTCAAACTTTTTGATTGGTAGGGTTTACAAAATTTAATCAGGAAATGAATGTGCTAAAGGCAGTATTTGATATGTTTAAAATGAGCATGAAAGTTACTAAAATACATATTTAGAACAAGTAATTTTCATAGAGAAAAACTGTAACGACCATACTTACGTGACCGTTACTTAACTACATAATCTTGATCTTAAACATGCATTAACATAAATTACTTAAATTGTGGAATAATTTTGCTTTCTAAACAAAATCTTGATAATGAATTCTTAATATATTCTCTTAAAAAAAGTAATAATTATTTCTCAAAACTTAATTCTATAAATCTATCATAATAATCTTAATTTCTTAAACTTGATAACAACGTAATATTAATTATTACATTTTTATACAATCATAATTGCTAAAGGCTTAATTCTTTACATACATCATACGTTGATTTCTTAAAACATAATAACAATAATTCCTCAAAACTTTTCTTTTAAACATAAAGATAATGATTTAGAAACTATTTCTTTTTAAACATTTCTTAATTTAAATGATATTATTTCTAAAACAATTCTAAATTAAATATCATTATAAATTCCTAATCTAAATGCATTTTAAATCCTTCTTTAAATTGTTGTTATGCTTTTCATACAACTTATTATCTTAAAATTAACATATAGGTTTCTTAAAACTTATTATTTTCAAACTTAATAATAATTTCTTAAAACTTAGTCTTTTTAAGTCTAACATATTAGTTCTTTAAAACATATTCTTTTAAACTTTCATAATAATAAATTCATAAAACATATTTATTAAAATCCTTTCTTAATTTAATGTAAAACTTCCATAAACATTTCTAATTCTAAATAATCTTATACTTTTATTACTTGAAAATTTTCGTGTATTTTTTGTATTTTTTATTGCAACATTTTTAAACCTTAAAATTCTATAGACTAAGGTTGTATGATTACAACCCCAGTTTTTAAAACATACATATGTAAATCTTATTTACCTTTTAATACATACATAATTTTATAAAATAAAAGTGTGCATAATTTCGTAAACTAAAAATGCAGAAATATTACATTGTGTGAGTGGTATCCAATTTCATCCCCACCATTCATCTGCCACTCACCACTACCCATCAAGTGTTGCTGACAGGTTTATTACCTATAACATGAATATACTTAAATAAGCTTTCACTAAGTAAGTAGGAAATTAAACTTGCAAAAAAAAAATAATTAAAAATCATTTAATAAAAACATGCATGAACATTTTATGCTTGCTTATCAACTTGTTTTATGCTTAATCATTTAAACTTTAACTTATCTTACGAAATAGGCCCAGGTGATAGTACCAGTTGCACGACATCTTCAGGAAGTCAGGGTTCTTGAGGTCCCTAACGACGCCGAGATCATAAACAGTACTAAATCATATTGAAGCCTCCCCGTAAATCGAGAGGTTGGTACGACATTCTTATCTTATCTTATATTATTTGTTTCACTTAACTTATTGTTTGTATGTAGTATGACATGTTACTATATAATATCACAAATTGTAATTTATAAATCATAAATTGTAAACATACTTAACTTGAAAGTGACTAAGTAGTATAATTTATTACTGCATATATCACATATTAATCATAGCATAATCATACATGAAAAAAAAAGACATGACATAACAAATCTTAATAAGAACATGACTTAACACAGCATATCATGACATCACTTAACATGATATAGCATAACATGGTGATGAAATTGCTGTTGTGGTTGATCATTTTTTCAACTAAAATTGGGATGATTTCTCCATTATGAATTATATGTGTCAAAATGTGGAGATGGAAATAGCTTCCTAACTAGATCCAATTAATTTGTGTAATTTACTTATTCATAGGACTCTTCCTTAAAAACTGGGCACTCATAAGTTGAGTGTCCTAGAGTTTGACAAACACTACACAAAATTTCAACTTTGGGATCTTGAACATTCCAACATTCTATAGCTTTAATCTTTTTACCCAAACATGTAATCTTAGCATTTAGATCATTTTCTTGAGTAAGTTGATGGACATCTCTTTAAGTATTAGCAAGATTAGACCTAATTTAGTCTTTGGAATTGCCATGTTGCTAGTATTAAGAGTTATCAGCCAAATTATCTAGAAAATCTAATGCTTCATTAGGTTTTTTATTAAAGAATTCTCTATTACATATTATTTTAATAAATTGATGGGTTTCAGAAGTTAAGCCTTCATAAAAGAAACTAATATAACACCATTTTTTAAAACCATGATGTGGACAAGAGTTCAAAAAATCCTTAAAATGTTCCCAACATTGAAAATAGACTTCCTTTACATGTTGGAAAAAATTTGAATTTGTTTCTTCAAAGCATTGGTTTTATGAGTTGGAAAGAATTTCTTCAAAAAGTCAGTTTGCATTCCTTGCCATGTGCCAATTGATCTTGGTTTTAAAGCAATGAGCCATATTTTAGCTCTATCTTTTAAAGAAAAAGGGAAAACCTTAAGCTTAACAACTGTATTTGAAACATTTTGATCAGTGAAAGTGTGACGACCCGCCTTTTCGGGTAGTTACTTTACTTTCTTAATCATCATTATTTAAATAGTAATCTTACTTACTTAGTAGGAAAAATGCTGAATTTTTTTTTCTTTAAACGTTCTTTAAAACATACTTACAAGCTATTGTGACTTCTATTGCAAATTTAGTTGAGACCTCGCTCAACATTTGCCTTTAAAACCATTTCAAATCGTTTCTTAAAACTTAACAAGGAACATTTATTAAATCATAGCTTAAAACTTCACTTTATAATTTTATAACACATTTATTACAATGTATCTTAAAACTTTTGAAAACATTTCTTAAAACTTAGATTTTGTTTAAACTTTAAAAACACTATATTAAATAGTGGAAAACGTTTTCTTTGAGTAGCAGAAGCAAAACCATGGTAGTATCCATACCCAAATCCTCGCATCCGTCTTCCGCAACACCTAGCTCTTCTAACGGGTCCTACTAGTCACCCATAAATTACCTACAACATGAAGAAACTTTTTAATGAGCTTTCGCTCAGTAAGTTCAAACATAAACTCACAAATCTTTTAAACATGCTTTAAAACTTTTCTCATGAAAGCCTTTTTCTTAAAACATATATCATCAATATTTTCCATAGACATTTCTAAAAATAGCTTTCGTAAACATTTTTCATAAAACTTTTCTAGAATATTTTTCATAAACGCTTTTTATAAAACATTTAATATGTAGCAATCCTTAGAATGCTTTTCGTCAAACATCATTTATAAACCTTTTTCTTAAAACTTTTATCATAAACGCTTTTCATAAACACTTTTCATAAAATATTCCTAAAACGTTTCTCATAAACGTTTTCATAAAGAATTTTTATAACATTTTTCGTAAATGCTTTTCATAAAATATTTAACATAAAGCAAACCTCAGATTACTTTTCATAAATGTTATTTATGTTTTTATAAACACTTAACATTAAACATTCCTCAAAATGTTTTTCTTAACATATAAATGTTTCATAACAAGCAAATCAAGTACAATCACAATGCATGTTTTCATTTATGCTCAATTATGAACTTTCGATTATCAGCATCTTATGAACATTCATTATTACTTTGACTTTCTATCCTTGTTCCTTATCTTTTCTTATCTTATACTTTAATTTTCCTTATCTGACTTTAACTTTCTTTATCTTGTAACCTTTAGTGTTCGTACCAACATCTATAATCATGAGATCATAAATATGATGCTTCCCTTGTGGAAGACTTAAGACCATCGAACTTCAAGGCCGTGTACCTCACATCTAGGAGGTCAAACTTTAACTTTACTTTCATTATCTCACAACGAGAAGGCTGGTACGATATTTTCTTTTTAACTTTACATTACCTTATTTATTAACTTTAGTGAGCATATCAAAGGCAATCACGTCACGTGCAAACACTTGCAAATCATAGCTTGTATTGTAAACCTCTTACATAACAAATGCAACTTGAAACGCAAATACATTTTGCAAATCATAACTTGTATTCTGAAATATATTGCATACGAATGCAATATATAACCCAATCTCATATTGCAAATCATAACTCTTATTCTGAAACATATTTCATACAAATGCAACATATAATGCAATCACATATTGCAAATCATAACTTTTTATTCTGAAACATATTGCATACAAATGCAACATATAACGCAAATCATAACTTTTTATTCTGAGACATATCGCATACAAATGCAACGTATAACGCAATCACATATTGCAAATCATAACTTTTTATTTTGAAACATATTGCATATAAATCCAACATATAACGCAATCACATATTGCAAATCATAACTTTTTATAAATAGAAACATATTGCATACAAATGCAACATATAACGCAATCACATATTGCAAATCATAACTTTTACTCTGAATCATATTGCACACAAATGCAACATATTACATAACAAATGCTTCATAAAACTTATAACTTAAATTATAAAACATTATGCATTGTCGAAATGTAGGACTTATACTAATCCTATTTCGTATCTAGGTTGTACATCCGCATCTAGATCATAATCTGGTATATAAAAATTGGCCAGTAAGTTCATCTTTTTATTGTTCAGTCTATAGGTCTTTCATCATCTAGTCGTTCTAGACTAGTGATAATGATTATCTAAAACATGTTCACGTACTTGTTTAAAAACTTCTAAGGGTCATAATAGAGCTTAACTTTTCATATCTCTCTTGAACATGTCTACCCTTTCCTTGGGGTGCACAAAAAGGAAAAAAATTAGCTCTTGTCTTTTTTGTATTCGTAGAATCTCTCTCTTGGCTCTGCTCTTGTGACCTCTCTGTTGGTCACGAGAAATTTTGCTAAATTCTACTTGATTATCTAAATCATTCTCACGATTTCTAATCAAAACTAGGGTGTCTTATAGTAGTTTTTCTAGTTTCCTATTAGCAAATTGGAGGTTATATCCTTAATGGGTTTCTTATGGACCTTATTGTGCATGTTTATTATACACTACATGGTATTGTACTTATGTGCTATATCTTGTTATACTCTAGATAACAAGCATCAATCATAACATTCATATCCATATCATTCACTCGTATATGTATCATACTTACATATCATACTCACAAACATATCATACATATACATGTCATTCATATCATACTTTCACATATTATTCATACTCATGTCATTCATACCATACATAGACATGTCGTTCATACTTTCATATCGTAGAGTTGCTATACATTTTTCTTCTTTAGATAGCAACTATTTCATATTATATTCATATAATACTTTAAGTCATGTCACATTTATAATACACACACCAATCATAGTTCATAACATTCATGCATATCAATATGCAAATAGGCTTCAAACATAATGGTTGCAAATTCATTACAAATCTTATTTTGTACTTTAGAACTTTTTTTGCATAATAAATGCAAATATACTTTAAAAGCAACTTGCATAACCATTGTAAACTCATTTGCAAATGTATATGTAAGCATTTAAAAACTATTTATTTTATGTTGTAGGTGAAGTCTGAACTTACTTGGACTTTACTCTAACATTCCCTTATCCGTTCTTATCTCGTTCTTTTTCCTTCCATTGGTCGGCTTTGGTGTCCTGATCAAACGACAGCCGACTTATCAATTAACTTTCTTTTTATCAATCTACTCAATTGATAATATAACGTAAACATTAAACATTCATTTCCTTTTAACTTGACTTGTATACTATCGGTCTATCGGTCTTTCACTAACTTTGTAACCCACCGGGGTTATCTTTCCATTATTAATTCTCTCGTCTCACATGACGGTTATGTTACTTAACGTATTATAGAACATTTTCTATCTAATAACATTATGCTAAATCGGAGTGTTCGACTCCATTCTAGCTGTTTCCTTAATAATGACGATTTTACCCTTAACGGGTTTTTCGTCAACCTCGTAACATTATAAAACCCACATAAAATAGTGTAACAATCATTGATCATGCATTTTCATAAATTTTTACAAAAGCATCTAAAATAATTTATTTTAAAACGGTTCATACTATAGGCGAGATTCTCACTTACTTGGACTCCGAGCTAAGCGGGCCTAGTAATACCTCGTTGTATCTACAGTATGCGAAGCATCCTCTTTAGTGCTCCTCGAGCAACCATGAATGGCTAGGAATGCTTCTTAGAGATCATACATTGCTCAAAACGTCATTCTGGACTCCGTTACTATAGTTTAAATTGCCTCGATCCACGTGTAGTCGGTACCGGATGATTTTCACTGGAGTAGAATTAGCTTGAACGGAGGTCACCATTGCATTCAAAGCGTCAAAACGAGTCAAGAGGCGGTCTCAGATCGTCGATCAGAGGTCCAGATCACAAAATCTCAAAGTGGCCGTTGACCGACGTTGATCGCCGTTTCGGCCATTGACCGACGCCAATTGGCTCCATTGGGGGCTGAGCTCGGACCTACCCCCCCTAATTCAACCCTTCTGAGTCCAATGACGGTGTCAATTTCACCCAATTCGGCCTCCATCTGCTCAAATTGAAGACAGGATTCTCGGCCAAAACCGGTGGCTCGGATCTCCTATCTCTGGCAGAGATACTGTGAAATTGAGTTATGGGCCTCATTGGGGCTTGAGTGGGGCCAGGCATGCCACAATAAAACACGCGTTTTATTGTGGCATCCCCGGCCCCACTAAAGCCCCCATGAGGCCTCGGCCCTGGCATAATTGGCTCTTATTGTGGCGTAACCGGCGTTTTATTGTGGCGTACCTGGCCCCACTCAAGTCCCTATGAGGCCTTTGCCCCCGACATAATTGGCTCTTATTGCGGCGTAACCGGGCCCACTCATCCGTATTGTCCCCTCTAGGGCCCTCGGGTCCCTCAAGCTTTCGCGTCCCTCATGGTTCGAACCTCAAACCTCCCTTAGGAGGTCTTTATTTCCTTGGTACTCATGAAGGAATTAAGGGCCTCCTAAGGGAGGTTTGAGGTTTGAACCATGAGGGACGCAAAATAAAAACCCTGAGGGACCCAAATAAGGACCTCCTAAGGGAGGTTTGAGGTTTGAACCATGAGGGACGTGAAATAAAAAACCTGAGGGACCCGAGGGCCCCAAAGGGGACAGTATGGATGAGTGGGCCAGGTTACACTGCAATAAGAGCCAATTATGCCGGGGGCTGAGGCCTTATGGGGGCTTGAGTGGGGCCGGGGACGCCACACCCTTGCCGCACAAATTTCAGTTTCACAAAGGAGAGGACGATATCCAGGTTCCATTTCCAATCATTATAATTCTCTCCAGTTAATAGGTTTTTGTCAAGTATCGAAGATAAAGCGTTTTTAGATATTTTTAATCTACAATAAAGAATCATATACCAAACGTAAGTAAATATACAATAATAATTTAGTAAGATAACACAATCATGTGAAAACATACAAATGTGTTTATGTGTCAAAACCTTGAAAATATCACAACCTTACAACGATAATTCCCAACTCAGAATTCAACAAGCTCCAAGGGTAGTCATGCAAATTCAATCAGGAACACGCATCCCCTCCTGATTAATATATGTCATCCAGGACCCATATGATCCAGCATATATTAATAATGGTTTCTTTAGGCAATAATTTTATTAACAAAGCTCCTAAGAGAGGTTAATAATAAAATTAACATGAGTGTATAACCATCGTTTCAATATTTTATCCACGATTTATAATCACCACCTAGAGATGTGCAACTATAAATCATGCTAAAATACCTTATCCTCTCGAAGATCCAATCTGGTACATGACAGAAATCCCTTATTAGGGGTCGGGACCACCATGTTTTTCCTATAGACCAACGATGGAGGCCTTAGGTCCTCTCTTCGAAAACTTTCTCCCACTCAATCTTTTGGAATCAAGGTTTTATTTTAAGAACATGCATGAATAGTTTTAATATGAGTGGCACTCCCTATTCTATATGACATGTTATCAATATACATGGCAAATCATATTATAATGCAGACAAGCAAAGTAATCAAGCAAAGCTATAAGCAAAACAATAATAATCGTAATATTATGTTCTACCTTAGAGAATAGAAAACAAAGATTACAAGAGAATAATCGAAACATATTATCGATTCTTCATCCTTAAATCCTTAAGCTGTATCCTTCTTCATTTAATGCCTATCTTCAAGTCTTCAATCTCGTATAAATCAAACACTTCATATTTCTGGTCATATCCAAATTAAATGTTTCTTAGAATTGTCTCAAAAATAAAATTAAAACTGCACATTTTCTAAAAAAAAATTTCAGCTCTCCACTGGCAAGCCGATCTGGGTGATTCACCTACCGGTCATGACCTATCGGCCTGCCGATTCATGACCAAACTAGAAGTTTGGCTTGCTGCCAGAGCTACATGATTTTCACCCCGCTATCGGCCTGCTGAACCTCACGTCTGGCTTGCCGATCTGCCACCATCGGCCTGCCAAACTGGAGAGTTCGGCATTCGGATAGAGCAAAAATCACCCTTTCTAGAAAATACAATTTTTAATGCAATTCATCCATTTTATTTTCAACAATTCAAAAACATGAGCGCCATCATCTATCTTCTAGATCTGCTTCTAGATCCGTCTTTTTTGAATAATTATTTAATTACAAAATTAAAATTAAATAATAATTCCTAGACGGAGATGATAGTCTACCATCTAATTACATGAAAAATCTAGATACATATTCTAACATCTAAGGAACCATAACCGACATAAATTAATTAATTAATAAATTCTTAAATAATAATTTAATCAACCATAATTAATTACTAAACATTCACCATATAATCTACGACAACATATAAAATATATAGAAACCTAGAGAGCCAACTCTCTATAAAATTAAATTCAAGCATAAGAGAGATCAAGATCACATAATTTATACATATAACACGATTACAAACTCGTAAATTTACGTAAAAATCATGGCTCTGATACCAAAAATTGAAAAAAATAGTACGCAGTGGAATTTTAAAATTTTTATATTAGAGGATTTTTCAAAACAAAAGTTTGACAAGCTATATGCATAAATTAACCAGATCTTACTAATCTTTGAATGTCGAAAAGCTCCTGCAATCAATGAAGAGAAGTAACGTTCCAGAAGGACCTCAACCAACTGGCCTTCTTTGCTATACTCTATCCACGATTGGAGTGAGTGTAGGCTCACACGTACAACTCTTCCTCTAGGTGACTCTCTTTCGAACCAATTGAGAGAAACCAAAACTAGTGTTCGTGATTTGTGAATAAGAGCTCTTAGGGAGTTTTCAGATTCTCACCAGTAGAATATCACACTTAATCTCTTAATTGATATAAATAACTTATGAGACTTACTCCCTATTTTATAGAAGTTGGGTCTAGGGTCAGTGCTTATCAGATAAGGTCTCAAAAATTCGAATCAGAATCAAATTTGATCAATATCTGATGAAATCTACGTAAAAACATGTGATCTTTTTATCGCACATCGGTAGGCCAAACTAGAGGATCGACATGCCGAACTGTCGATAAAAATATCAGCAAATCTTTTATTTTCCACCCGAGATTCTATAGGATAAAGTCTCATTTTTAATTCAAATAACCCAATAGAGAAGTTATCTAATTAAAACAACATTATCTATATAATCTCTAGGAAAATAAATAAATTCATAATAATTCTACAAGTTTATCTTGATTTAATTTATTTAAAATTAAATCAACTAATAAACAGACAAGAATTATCCGATCCCAATAATTCAACAAGTTTATCTTGAATTAATTTTATCACAAAATTAATTCAACCGATAAACAGACATGAATTATTTGATTCTTCTGAATTTTAACCAATCTAATAAATCTGACATAAGTCACCAATTATTGAAAAAACACGTCATATCGTTACAGGATATTGTGAGCTAGCAAAGGGGACCAAATGGACCTATATAGTTCAAGCTCCCGATAATTACGAAACCCAATATCCCAGATATACATTTCATAATTATCAACAACAACGTTACTCCACTAAAAGCTTGAAGCTGCACTCTCGAACTACATAGAATTATGAAGCCCGTATAGTTAAGTCTCCATAACATATCATAGTGTATCATATCCCTATAGGATTATCTATAACCGGCTTAAGGACAAGTTTTATATTACCTTCCCGATTATTTTTATCTTACTTTCTATTATCTCACCATCAGAAAACTTACCATCCAAAGATGGTATACCATTCGGTTACACCTATGTATCCAAATGCTTGAGCGCCCTAATTTTTCAATTATAGGATAATACATATAAGAGGATATCACTAATCCTATAGAGGAGCTATGGATTCTATATCTATGAATAATAGGTCTACGCTATCAAGAGTCATGTCTCCAACGTACTGGCATGCATACTACTATTAAAATATGGGTGTCACCCTTTGGTATATCAAAAGACACAAGTCAAGATAACGGGCTCACTATTCATCTCAGGATTGAGAAACAATACAAATGATTGTCTAAAGTGAATCGATTTACCGAGACAGAATTATTAATCAAATCAATTCACTTTATGTCCCGATCCAACACATCGTCACCTATGACAACGTGTCAATGTTTCTATTCATTGAGTTCACTTCCAATGGTCAAGACAAACCATCTCCTGATAGGGATATAGACAACATAACAATCTTTACATGAATAAATCGCTCAACTTTATTCCCTCGATTGCGGATCTTATGACTTAGGCCATCACCTTAAGAATCGTGTATTTCGCATAATCTGTTAATCATATGCCTAATTCTTAAAGGTTTAGACCGATAGTCTCAGACTTTTGTTTGCTTAGCATACATTCAACAAATATGAATCTAAAGAGGATAAGATTTGGTATATTAATAATAAATAAATTCTTTATTGATAAAAATGTCTCCAAAAATATATTACATTTTTACTCCTTAAGGCATACATGTCTAACAAATCAGTAAAAAAAAGGAAAAAAATTACACTAACGGCATTTTGGTAATTAAAAGAAAAGCAATTGCTATGAGAGCAAATTGACAAAATCAGTAAAAATCAATATTTCAAATCATGTGATCAGAATTTTATGAATGTTTTAAAAATAAAAAATAGTGCAATGCAATTTAAAATAAAGTTAATAGCAATTAATCAAATTTTTGGCACACTAATTAATTAAATTTAAGATAATTAAATATGTTTCAAGTTAACGGACACTATAATTACTTAGCTCATTCTTTCTTTGCTTGCTATGGCAACCTTGATTGGTTTTCTAATGTCCCATTAAGTTATTAGTTTACAATCCTAGTCCTTGTCTTTTCTTCATTCTTGGAGTAAAAGTTTATGAATTTGAGTCGCCTCTTTTAGTTTACATAAGTTTGTTTCATTAAGTAAGTATTTTCTTATTAATCCATAGCAATTTAATTCTTTAATTGTCTTGATCTTTTTAATTACTTGGTTCTTAATTACTTGGATAAGTAATCCTTAGCCTAATTGCTTTAGTTAATTAATCTCAATCAATTAATTAATTTTCCTTAATTAATTAGTAATTAATTTAGCTTACTTAATGAATTTTTTTACCTCAGTAATTTAACATTCAATAATACTTTTTATTTAATTGAATAATTAATTATTTCAAATAATATACATAGTTAATTAATTAATTTTTTACTCTAGTTATATCATAAATCTATCATGGTAATCAACTTTATATATATAGATCTCTATTTAGTAGTGGTTTTCTATTTAGGTTTGTTATTTTTATTTCTCCCCTTGTAAAGTTTGTAGCTTTCAAGACTCTAATTAGAAAAATTTTTGGCGAAAGAAGATCGACATTAACAATAAATTATAAGGTGTTTGGCATAGTGATTAAAACTATTGGTTAAAACTATAAACACTGTTGCACATGAGAGCTTTACACTGTACCAATTTTTTTGATTTTATTGTAGTATATGAGAGCTTTATATTGTTTCTAACTGAAAAATTGATTGGAACCAACTAATGCCAAACAGGCTATTAGTCTCTGCATTTTATCAAGAGCCTAAAGGAGAGGCAGAGGGCATCTTGAAATAGTTGAAGTTTTATTTCTTCGGAGCTTTGTTTTAATTCACGAGTAGATTACATCCCTGCCGATCTAAAAAAGTTCATATCGAATCAATAATTAAACTTTTTATTTATGCGCTTAACTATTTTGTTTATTGTAATGAATTGTCTGTTGTATTGAGTGAAATTTGTGCAAAATTCATAATTGTAATATTTATCCTTTGAAGGAACTAGTATATTTGTTTGGGAGAAAGAACAAAATAACATATTTAAGCTAAACTTTAGTAAATAATGTTATATAGTTTTAAATATGTAATAAATAATATATCATGAGAAATTGAGTAATATCTCATAAGAAATTGAGAATAAAAACACCTCTTTATCTTTTATATCTCTCATCTTCCTCCCTTACTGACTCTGCTAACAATGGGAAATATAATATTTACTAAGAAATACCTCGTATTTACCATGTAAATACAAAAATAAGTCGTTGGACTTTATCAAGAAACACTCTATTTACTGTGTAAATGCATAAATTCACCGATGACTTCGTCGGACTACCGAAGGCTGTGTAAATGCAATATTTACTAAGAAATGTCATATTTACTATGTAAATACAAAAATTCATGGACTTCGCTGGACTGCCAATGGCTAAGAACTACAATATCTATCAAGAAATATCGCATTTACTATGTAAATACAAAAATTCACTAACGATTTTACTAGACCACTGGAATCTAGGAAATACAATATTTATCGGTAAATGCCATATTTATTGTGTAAATAAAAATTCACCAACGACTTCGTCAAACCATCGACAATCGTGTAAATACAATATTTATAAAAAATACCATATTTACTGTGATTTTGTTGGACCAACGGTAGCTAGGAAATACAATATTTATTGAGAAAAATAGTATTTACAAAAACTCATTAACTACTTCGCCGAACCGTCAGCTGCTATGTAAATACAATATTTACTAAGAAATACCGTATTAACCATGTAAATACAAAAATTCATCGACGATTTTGTCAGACCGCTATATTTACCGAGAAATACCGTACTTACCTTGCAAATACAAAAATTCACCAACGACTTCATCGCACCATCAACAATTTTGTAAATATAATATTTGTTGAGAAATACCTTATTTACTATGTCAATACAAAAAAACATCGACGACTTCAGGAAATACAATATTACTAATACTGTATTACCGTATAAACAAAAAAAACTTCACCAACGACTTTGTCGAACAACCGACGACCAAGAAATATAGTATTACTCCGATAATATTATATTACCATGTAAATACCAAAATTCACTAACGACTTCATCGGGCCACCGGCGATTTGGAAATACAGTGTTAACCTAGTAATAATCTACTACCGTGTCAATACAAAATTTTACTTATGATTTCGCTGGACAGTCAATGGTCAGGCAATACAATATTAACCTAGCAATACTACATTACTGTGCAAACAAAAAATTCATCAGTGACTTCGCTGGATCGTCGGTGGCAAAAAATATAGTATTGATGAATAAATATATATATTTACATGTAAATACAATTTACTCACAACATCGTCGGACCACCACGACACTAACGACGCCATTGGCAAATATTTTATTTCCTAGTAAATACAGAGTACTAACATATCTGAATAATAAAATACTAAACAAAAGCACAACCAAAAACAAAAGAGCATAAGAAGATCTCAACAAAGAACCAAAAAAGTCCAAAATCAATATTCAATCTAAACAAAAACATATCAAAATACCTAGATCTCAACCAATCTGAACCAAATAAATAAAACTATTTTATTTTTTTTTTTTTTATTTTTTCCTTGTTTTTCTGCTATTGTCATTGTGCATTTTGGTAGATGCGGCAGAATCATGGAGGATATTCACTAATCAAAAATCATAGATAGCACAGCCTCTTTGTCTTTGCCGAGACTTACAATGCCGACATTCGTCGAACCAAAGACCTAGCATTCTTTGTCAAGACTCACGGAGGAGATCCTACTGCCTTCTTCACCGACGACGCAATTCTAGGACATGAAGAGGAGATCGATACCGACAAGCCAGAGAAGATGACCAAAGGTCGTAACCAAGCCTTTCCATGTTATTGTGGGGATGTTGCTCTTGAGGTCACGAGATCCACTGGCGATCATCACCTTTCTAGATCTAGTCATATTAGACGTGAACGACGACTTTGTGACGACTTAGAGACATGAACCCTCGGATGAAAATAAGGGAGATATGCCGAGCATGGGCATGGCCGCAGCAATGATTGGATGAGATACGCTGGAGCTCTGTCGATTATGGAGGAGAGGGAAGGGAAATCAGAGGAGAGAGAATGAGGGAGAGAGAAGCATGGGTAAAGAGAAAAAGGAAAAAAAAGATACTAGATTTGATGGGGAAATAAGAATAGAGGAGAGGGAGAGAAATAGAGGAGAGAGAGGCATGGGGAAACAGAGAAATAAAGGGCTTCTTTGGTTGGAATACTTTAATAACTGGTGTGGCTTAAATCCTGATCTAAGTAATGAAAATGCCGTTAATACGTGTTTGGTGCCTTTAGAGTCGAATCCCTTGAATCATTTTTTGAGAACTCTTCAGTCAAGTCACAAGAGTTCATCGCCCGGGTGTTTTCGCTGCACTTCAATGCTCATGCTACAGTAGGGAGTTCCCTACTGTTACTTGCGTGAATCTTGCAATTGGCAGAGATTCTCGCTTTCCCCAATACTTTACCGTTGCTTTCCCTAATTTTCTTACTGTTGAGTTATGGGTTGATACCCTAATCACTCTCTCCCTCTGCTGGAAAACTCTCTCTGGGTGTCTGCCTCTCTCACTGCTGCTTTCCCCAATTTTCTTTGGGTTGATATTTCTCTCTGCTGGAAACCCACCGCCGTTGCTATTTCACTCTCTTCTTCTGCTGGAAACCTACCACCATTACTCTATTTGGGTGTTTCGCTCTCTCTCTCTGTCACTCTTTCTCCTTCAAGGTGGCGTCCATTGTGACCTGCGATCAAAGCTTCGGCCCTCAAGTGGCTTGTCTTCTCTGCCGTCGACTCCTCCAACGTAGACATCTAGCCCATCGGCCTTTGCTGTGTAGTCGTTGCTGCTATTGGAGTAGGCGACCGGTGTCCTCGCAACTTGCTTGGGTCAGCCGGAGTCTGACCACTCATCGGTTGCCTCAAACAGGGTAAGTAATCCTAAACTCTATTCCTCTTTTTTTTTGTTTTAGTTCAGATTGCATTCAGATATTGAATTGAGTTTGATTTTGGATTTTCATCTACTTTGGCTCATTATTCAAGTGTCTAAAATCCATTCCAATCCTGTACTTGTGTTAGTAAAGTTGCTTATGCCTCCATAGTCTATGTTGATGAAATCTGCAACAAAAATAGAAAAACACGAAAAACAGAATACAAACTTTTTTCATGGGGTGCTCATTAGATTGAAGAAGAGTTTGCAAGTTTCAAACTTTTTTTGTTTTTGGGTGCTCTTTAAATACATAACATACCTTTTACTAGGCAAAGAACAGAGCACATAAGAAGTAGGAAAAAGACCATGTGGTGAGGAAAATATAAACCCATTTGGATGAAGATGATTCTAATAAGAGAGAATCAAGTTGAGTTTGTGAAAAAAAATTGGTGAAATGGAAAAACTATTTTTCGATAAGTTGGGATTGGGAGATTGCTCATTATGTCAAAGTTATTACCTGACTTTAGGCTCTACCTCTTGGCTTTCACTTTGTTCTTTCTTTCTTGTTCTGATTGATGAAATTTAAGTCATGTTCACTCATGTTTTTGTATCTCTTTCTTTCAGTTTTTGCATTTTAATCCCAAGACAATTCTCATATTAGGTGAGCCAAGCTCTCTTTTGTGTTTGTGGGTTTTACATTTTTATGCTCAATTTTTCTCATTTTTAGTTCATTTAAGCAATACCCATTTGCTGGTTCTTCACTTCTCTTGGCTTTATTGTGCATTACTTGCTTTTATTGAATCCATTGTCTAATTGAAAACCCATGATTTTGTTGAATTAATTACTCTTTCAATTGTTAATTTTGATGCAATTTTGATCATAGTTTTTGTGCATTAAACAAACTTGATCATGTCCTTATCTATCTATCTATTTAGTTGTTTATCAATACACTGATTTTGAATTGATTAACTGGAGTCTTATTATTTATTTTGATGTCCTCTAATTAAACCTCCATTTGTTGTTTCTGGATTTGTTTATTCTCGTATGGGGACATCTCAATAACTGATATTCTTGATCTCAATATGAATTTGATTAGTTTGAGATTGCCCTTTTTTCATTTGTCTATTGTTTTGGCCAATTTCTATTGGGGGTTTGTTGACTTTTCTTTTTATTTCTTTTAGTCAAAATCCAAGCATATATGCTGACATATTTTTTGGTTCTTGAAACAAAAGCAAATAGAGAAAGGAAATGTCATTTGTTGAATATATGTTTAATGCTGTTAAATTCATTAGTTCATCTCATTAACATTGTGAAATTGTAATTGGGGATCTTTTCCCAGTGCATGATGTCAAATCAAATTGCAACATTTACGACAATTTGAACTTATAAAAGCGGAAGCATATTGGACCGAATGTTACCTCCTGCCATTGATTTGTTGTTCTGCAAAATTTTGGCCGAATTTCTCACGGTTGTTTTGGGCATTCTAAGCACTTCTAATTCTCCTTAGATGGTGTGATGTTGTCTAAAAAATTGTGTGCTTAGGAACCAAAACACGGGCTATATAAATTCACTGTGGCCATCACATAGTTAATCGGTAGTTTTCCTCAGTTTTTTTTTTTTTTTTGAACAACTGCCCCTCCACGTGGACCAATTAAGATTTAACATTCTCCCACTTGGCCCAGACATCCTATCAACTATTATAATGAGAAGCAAAATACATGAATCATGACGATAGGTCCTCTAAATGACGAGTATTATCTTCAATGCATTACAATATATCTTGTCTCTTAAGATTTACCCGTGTAACTTAATGAATAAACCTTATGTTTATTCTAGGTCTAAACTTTAGTGACATTTCTCATAAATAAATTTGTGCACTTAACTGAAGTTGAAATGAGAAATTATCATAAATATAGAGTTTCACAACAAAGTACAACAAATTACATGAGGGAACCAAGCCCTATTCTGTCTACATGATTCCTAAATTTTACTGGTGGCATGCCTTTACTCAAGGGATCGACAATCATCAATTCAGGGCTTATGTGTTCAATGACCACTGCTTTATCCTTAACACTCTCCCTTATGGCTAGATACTTAATGTCGATGTGTTTACTTCGACTACCACTCTTGTTGTTTTTAGCCATAAAAACAGTAGTTGAATTGTCACAGAATATCCTCAATGGCCTAAAGATAGAATCCACAATCCTAAGCCCAGAAATGAAACTCTTGATCCATACACCATGCGGGGTAACCTTAAAACAAGACACAAACTCGGCCTCCATAGTGGAAGTAGCAGTCAAAGTTTGCTTAGCACTCCTCCATGAAATAGCTCCACCAGCTAGCATGAAAATGCATTTGGAAGTTGATTTCCGTGAATCTATGCAGCCAGCAAAGTCAAAGTCAAAGTAGCCAATGACTTCCAAATTATCAGTCTGTCTGTACATAAGCATGTAATCTTTAGTTCCTTGCAGGTATCTCATCACCTTCTTTGCAGCCTTCCAGTGGTCTGATCTTGGATTACTCTGATATATGCCCAACATTCCTACAGTGAATGCAATGTTAGGTCATGTGCAAACCTGAGCATACATAAGGCTTCCAACAGCTAAAGCATATGGAATGTTGCGTATCTGTTCTCTTTCAAGGTCATTTTTCAGGCACTAATTCAAATTGAATCTGTCACCCTTCACAATGGGAGCTGTACTTTGTGAACAATTTTTCATCCAAAATCACTCGAAAACTTTGTTGATATAGGTCTCTTGAGACAGACCCAAAATGCCTTTATATCTGTCTTTGTGTATCTTAATTCCTATAACGAAGTATGTATCATCCATATCCTTCATGTCAAAGCTTTTAGAGAGGAATTGTTTTACTTCATGTAGCATACCCTTGTCATTGGTTGCAAGTAGAATGTCATCCACATATAAAACTAGGAAACAAATTTTACTCCCACTGACCTTTTGGTATATACATTAATCCATGTTGTTCTCTACGAATCCAAATGAAGAGATGACGTCATGGAATTTCAAATACCACTGATGGGAGGCCTACTTCAACCCATATATGGATTTCTTAAGCTTACACACCAACTGCTCACCATTGCTAGAGGAGAATCCTTCTGGTTGTTTCATATAAACCTCTTCCTCTAGTTCACCATTGAGAAATGCCGTTTTCACATCCATTTGTTGCAACTCTAAGTCAAAATGAGCAACGAGTGCCAAGATGATGCGAAGAGAATCTTTTTTGGATACAGGAGAAAAGGTCTCAAAGTAGTCGATTCCTTCCTTCTGAGTGAATCCTTTGACGACGAGTCTTGCCTTATATCTTTTGATGTTGCCCAATGAGTCTTTTTTCATCTTATAGACCCATTTACACCTTATGGCGTTTGCACCATCAGGCAACTCGACAAGATCCTAGACTCTATTGGATGCTATAGAATCCATCCTATCCTTCATAGCATTGTACCAAAGTTTTGATTTTTGGCAACTTATGGCTTGTGAAAACGTTTCGGGATCATTTTTGGCTCCAATGTTATAGTCCGATTCCTACAGATACACAACATAATCACTAGAAATTATCGATTTCCTTTCTCTAGTAGATCTCCTTAATGTTGGTTCAACATTTTCCTGGGGAATCTGTTGTCTAACTTGTTGCTCGATTGTTTCTGGTGGATCCTGAGCAACTTAACCTTCTAGATTATTATCAACAATCTATGGAACCTCAATGATTCATTGTACAACGCTCAATTGAACTATAGGAGTGTTATGAACAATAATCAACCTATCACTTGATGTAGATGGTTGAGCTTCAGTATGATCTCTTTCAGAAACTATGTTCCAAAATTGATTGCTCCCACTAATCAAGTCATTCTCAAGAAACTTTACGTTCCTTGATTCCACAAATCTAGTGCTGTGAGTTAGACAATAGAATTCATATCCTTTGGACCTTTCAACATATCCAACGAAGTACCCACTAATGGTCCTCGGATCTAGCTTCTTCTCTTGTGGGTTGTACACCCTTACTTCATATGACATCCCCAAACGTGTATATGTTGTAAACTCGGTTTCCAACCTTTTCATAACTCAAATGGCATCTATGGGACAGCCTTAGTTAGAACCCAGTTTAATATATACACAGTCGTCTTAAGAGCTTTAGTCCACAAGGAGTTAGGAAGATTGGAGTTACTCTGCATACTCCGCACCATGTCCATTAATGTTCGGTTTCTTCTCTCTGCCACACTATTCTGATCCGGGGAACCAGGCATGGTGTATTGGGCAACTATCCCATGCTCTTGAAGAAACTTCGCAAATGGACCTTGAGCTTGTCCATCTTTAGTGTATCTACCATAATATTCTCTAACTCTATCTGTCCTCACGATCTTTATTTGCTGTCTGCATTGTTTCTCTACTTCAGCCTTGAAAACCTTAAAGGCATCTAATGCTTCGTCCTTTGTATGAAGCAAGTCAAGATACATGTATCGTGAGTAATCATCTATGAAAAAGATGAAGTACCTCGGACCATATGAGTCCATGTCTGGACTACAAATATCAAAATGTATGATTTCTAATATTTCTAAACTCCTCTTGGCACCTTTCTTAGATTTGTTAGTTAGCTTTCTCTTAATGCAACCCACACAAGTCTCGAAGTCAGTAAAATCCAAAGTACTGAGTACTTTGTCATTCACTAACCTCTTGATTCTCTCAATGGAGATATGTCCCAATCTTCGATGCCACAACATAGAGGTATCCTCATTTATAACACAACGTTTAATGCTAGATTGAACATGCATAGCAGTATGATGTGGTTCATTTTGCAAATTAATTGAGAAAAAACCATCAGACAAAATACCATTCCCAACAAGATCAGATTTATAACATAAACTGAAACATTTTTTTTAAAAGACAAAGGAATATCCTAAAGGTACAAGTCTAGAAACAGAAATTAAGTTCCTAGAAAAGTTTGGAACGGAAAATGTCTTATCCAATTCCAAAATAAAACCACTACTTAAAACTAAGATGCATGTTCTGATGGCTTTCACATGTGAATGCATCTTGTTTCCTGAAGAAATGCTCAGCTCACTTCCCATTGGCTTCCTTAGGTTTCGCATACCCTGCAAGGTATTTGAAACATGGATTGTAGATCCAGAATCAATCCACCATATGTTATAAACAACATCAACTATATTAGATTCATAACAAACCAATGAGACTGGATTACCTTTCTTCTCAAGCCAACTCTGAAATTTCACACAATCTTTCTTCATGTGTCCCTTCTTTTTACAGAAGAAACACTTGGATTCCTTCTTAATGACAGCTTTGGGAGGCATTTTACCCTTCCCCTTGTCCTTGGCTTGATATTGGTCTTGAATCTGATTATATCCCTTGGTCGTCGCCAGTGCAGTTTCACCCATTTCTATTACAAAACGCCCTTCTTCCAGAGTACACATGGTCAAAAGCTCATTAATTGACCATTTGTCTTTATGTGTATTGTAGGAAATCTTAAAGGGCCCATATTGTTTTGGAAGGTATTCAGACTGTAGTCACCAAGAAAGACTCAAACATATCCACCTCAAGGTTCTTAAGTTGAGCTGCTATGTCCCTCATCTCCATGATGTGCTCACGCACACCTCTCACACTGGTGAGACTCAAGGACGAGAACCTCATAATTAGGTTGCTTGCAAGTGCCTTATCTGAAGTTTCAAACTGCTCATCAATGGCCTTTAGTAATGCTCAGACCTTGTTATACTGTTCGACAGAACCACATATCCTAGCAGAGATTTTAGTCTTTATGAACATGAGGCTAAGGCGATTAGATCGCTCCCAACGCTCATAAAGGGCAATCTCATCCTGAGTGTTGGTTTCAGTAATTACGGGCTTGTCTTTCCTTATAGCATAATCAATGTCCATCCACCCCAAGTGAAGGAGAATCCTCTCCTTCCAGACCATATAGTTATCCCCTTTCAGTTCAAGGATATCACAACGAACATCAAAGAAATTCACAGGTTGTATGGCTGCATAATTAAAACAAACATGCTTATGATCCAAAATATTGAGACTAATAGACATAAATCATGCTTTACCAATGTAAATCATGCATAAAATCATGAATCTATGACATAAAACTTGCTTGTGGGCTAAAATTCTAATTCAATTAGATTCATTTTACAATATGATAAAACTATCAAATTATGTTCCCTTTTCTAATACTTGTAGGTAAATTAGAAAACATAACTTAATATTTTATCCTAATTAGTCATACTAATATAATAAAAATTTCTGTGGGATAAAGTTTATTATATTAAGTACAACTAATTGCAATAAATGTCTTTAACCAAATGTGATCCTAAACCAATTAATATATAATTTTGTATAATTAGAGGTGTTGTGGCTAAGCTCTAATTATTCAAAATCACATGTATCACTTAGATATTTAATTTATTCACAAAATTATTCATGAAAAATTGCATATTCTATAGGCAATATAATAATCATGAACAAAATTCAATTTGTGCTAAATAAGTTAATTTAATTTAATAACATGCATAATAAAACTCAAAATTATGCATATAATAATAATTAGCACATCAATTATCTACAATATGTTTTTCAATAAAACATTCATTAAAATAGAACAATTTCCAAATGATATGCTTAATTAATTCATAATTTATGCATTAAAATGTATTTCCAAAATTATATACATAATAACAACAATAAAATTATGCATATAAAACAAATACTTGGCACATAATGTACAAAATAAATTTCCCATGAAATTATTGCAAAAATTATATGTATATCCAAAAATCAAAATTTTTTTATTTTTGGATTTTTTTTTGGCTGCATGGCGTCGTTTATTTTTTTGGGCAGGGGGGTCTGCTCGCCAGCCAAACGACGGGTCGTTTTGCTGCCAGAATGCAAAACAACCTGTCGTATGTGTCATCTCCAACCTTCAGCGGGGTCGTTCTGACCCGGTTTTGGCCCATGCGATCCAACAAAAAACTCGGCGGTTTTTCCTTCCTCCGACGTCGAATTGAGCCGTTTCAAATTAAAAAATGCTCAGAATTCAAAAATTTGGTGATTCGTGAATTTAAAACACATAATCAATCAAGAATGTATATTGATTAAATTTTGTTTTTCACGACCAATTTTTTAAACATTGCAGACCCTCAATTTCATGGAATTTAATGGTTCTCTTATCACAGAACATCACAAAAACAATAAACTCAGAGTTTATTGGCATTAGGGATCAAAATTTCAAAGGAAATTAAAAAACTCCAGTCACAGCCAAATGTCGTGAAAAAAACAAAGAGAATAAATATTCAAAATTGAACACATCAAGACAGAGGCTTAATGGCTCGGACACCAAAATGTAAAATCAAATTGCAACATTTACGACAAATTGAACTCATAAAAGTGGAAGCATATTGGACCAAATGTTACCTCCTGCCATTAATTTGTTGCTCTGCAAAATTTTGGCCAAATTTATCACGGTTGTTTTGGACTTTCTAAGCACTTCCAATTCTCCTTAGATGATGTGATGTTGTCTGAAAAATTATGTGCTTAAGAACCAAAACACGGGCTATATAAATTCACTGTGGCCATCACACGGTTAATTGGCAGTTTTCCTCTTTTTTTTTTTTTTTTTTGTTATGAAAAACTGCCCCTCCATGTGTGCCAATTAAGATTCAACACATGATACAAAGAACAATGAGAAAATCAAAATGTGCCTATTAAGATTTTCTCAAATAGTTAAGGACGAAATATTTGATAAAAAAAAGATTGAAATATTAAGTTTCCTAAGTTTATGACGTATCTATAAAATAAAATAAAAAAAGAATAAATCTTTGATCTATCTACTGAAAATCAAAATGTGCCTATTAGGCTTTTCTCAAATAGTCAAGGACGAAATATTAAAAAAAAAGAACAAAAATCATTTTTTTTTTTGTATCTGTAAACTTTTGATAGGAAAAAAATCCATCTTGTTCCAACACTTGAAATAAATAATGAGATGGCTTTCATTTCAACCTTCTTGTGTTGGGGGGGGGGGTGGGTGTACTCGTTAACTTGATTCATTTGTGTAAATATCATTCTAATGGACTTGTTTAACCATACAACCCCAAGTAATGCTTAAAATTATTAAAAAAAAAAAGAAAAGAAATATGGTTTTTGATGTTGTGATTTCAACCACAAACATAACTCTTACATATTACAATGTAAAGAAAAAATTACTATAATATGAGGCTCTCATATCTTACAATATAAGATTGAAATTTTATAATTCTATTTTTTCCAAACATCACACTTACATATATATGAACTGTAGTTGGTGCCATTAATTCTTTTTTACTATATTTCATCTCTCTACGTTTGGAAGGCAAAACTTTAGATATAAATTTTCTTTGTAAAGTACCAAAGTAAAATTCTTATCAAAACAGTAATAAAGTGAAATCTTCTAATAAAACTAAGGTTGATAATTTAGGTTGAATTCGTTTCGAATTAAGCTCTTATATTTAAATAAGAAACACATCATACCAAACACGACCTGTAACTTAATAGGTCAAAAAAAAAATGTCTACCCCGACCTATCATATTAACAGGTTGACATGACTTGACCTATACAACCCCTTTTTACAAAGTTTTAACAGCCAATCAAAGAATGAAACATTGAATAATAATCTTTAACATAAGTAAATCGAACAAAATACAATTTATAATTCTCAACAACAGAAATTAGATGACCATATACTCAGAGCAATAAACGAATATTAAAAAAATTGATCTGCAACTCTACAAAACCAAAAGGCGGCAATGTATAAAGTGGGATCACGATTAAAAAGTCATCGGAGACGGATTAGGAGTAGTTGTAGACGACAAGGGAGGAGCTAAGGGCAAGGTTAATGTTGCGGATTTTAGAGAGGAGCAAGAGACTAGCTAACAAAAAACGCAGCAATCATAAGAGTCTTGATGTGCTTGAGAGAGAGAGGTGAAGAATCAAAATGGAGGGTGCGGCGGAAAAAAAAAAAGGGGGGGGGGGGCGCGCCTGTTAGGTTGCTTTGTTTCGCTTGAGGGAAAGAGAGAGCTGAAGAATAAAGATGAAGGGTGGCGGCGACAGAAGTAAAAAAGAGAGCGTTGAGATGTTTTATTTATGTGAGAGTGAGCCTTTAGGTTTTAGTAGATGTTGGGCTGCAATTCTCATTTGAATATACACTTGGGCTGGGCTTTGTTTCTTACATCTTCATGCGTTTAACTCTATGTGAAAAACTAAAAAAAAATGTCTCGCTCAGGGGTCAGCGGGTTGAAATCAGGTTGACAAATTGAACCCAGACACGACCTGAAATTTGTTCGTGTCAAATAAGTTCGACCCAATTTCGACCTATATCCTATTTTATCAACCTCAACCTATACTTTTTTGTGTTAAGTTCGTGTCGTGTCGTGCTGTCGTGTTATGACCTAAATGTCAGCTTTATAAAACTATTGGTAATTGCACAGAAGGCACCAAAACGACAATAAAACTTTACATCGCTGCAGACAATTGAGTTGTCTCCTAAAGGAAGATTTATTTAATATTTTAGAATAAAAAAGCTGACATTTTAAAACTCTTTGTTCTTTTCTTTTCTTGCTTAATGGTTGTTTAAATGCATTAAACATATAAGCTCAATGTTTAGGCATAAAACCAAAACGAATAATAACCATATAAGCTCAATGTTTACCTGCATGTGCGGTTTCACATAGCCTTCATCATGTTGTACATATATATTTGGAATGCTGTTTTGTTTTGTTCTCTTACATCTTCATCTTTTTGGAGCATTTGTTGACTGTGAATTGTGACATGTGACATGTGACTGGTGAAATGACCTCAACGTGAAAATGTCATTTATATACCACTTGTTCTTATTACAGATTGCCAACAATGTTACTGATCTGTTTTCTCTTTTCCTTTTTTCTTTCTTTTGGGTTAATAGAATTCAAACTTGATGAGTATATTGGTACTACATAATGATCTTAGAGAAAGTGCTAGCTATGACAAAACTAAATTTGCTTCCGCATGTTGGTTGAAGCTTTTGGTATTGTGGATTGTCACGCTTAATATTGTGCTCTCGGTTGGCTATGCACAGGATTGTGGTGTTTTACAACATTCGTTTCCATTGTCCTTGTGTGTACCAACCGGTCGTAGCATTGCTGTGGACGTCTTAAGTGCCAATCCATAATGGTAACTCCTAATGTGAAAAAGGAATAAGCAATTATAGTTCTAAGCCATTTTATGTTACAAAGCTTATTAACTTTTTTTTTACGTTCTTTTCATGCCACAATTTCGTATGCATTGGATGTTGTGGACTTAGTGAATGGTTGGTGGAAATGGGAAAGATGGGGAAGAAAAGGAACGAAGACAAGGCAACCGTTAATTGGAACAAACACAATGAGAGGACGTTGTTATTGAGGTTGGTTGACCATCAAACAACCGCCTTGGGACGACATCCATCAGCATCCGATTGGGATCGGTGGGCGGGGGAAATTTTGGGTCAAGGGGTTTCGGGAGAACGCTGTAAACAAAAGTGGAATCAGTTGAGGAAAATTTATCAGGTATATTTCATCCTCATGAATGTGAGTGGCCTTAGTTGGGATCCTGACACTAGGGTCGTTAGCTTTGAGGATTTCTTGGTGGTAAGTTATTTGGTTTTCACTGTTACCCATCTTAATGCCTTAAAAAAGAACTGTTTTATGTGCCGATGACGCCGATCTTAATTCGTTTCTAATTTTATGTCCAGAGAACCCCCCATGCAAAAGACTTGATTGGTAAGGTTGTGCCCAATTGGCTGTTGATAGTACAATTGTTTCACAAAGAGTCAGCCATCGAGAATCATGTGGTGGCCTCAAGTTTCACACGCCTAACCGAACCTTCTAGTCTGTTGAGAAGCAATGATGACCACGATGGAGTATCGGAGCATCTGGACTTAGAAGATGATTACAACAACCCAGAGGATAGGGCCTACATTACTAATTTGGCAGGAATAGACGGCCGTGGATCAGGACAATGTACGACCAACATTGCTCCCACCTCCCGGACAATTAGGAAGAGGCCAGTGCGTAGCCACCGTTTGACGGATTCACAGGTTGCTGCAATTGCCTTACAGAGCATCGCAGATTCCCTATTAAGCCACAGCGTAGTAAAGGCACTGCTAGTGGGAGCTCAGGTCATCAACCCCTGGCGGATGATGGGGAATGAATGTAGTGCCTAACAATAATGAAAGAGATGAACCTAGGGCCAGATCAATTCGTGGACTTTACGAAATACTTGTCCACTAATCCCAAAATCCAAACCACATTCCTCATAGCTGATCTGGAATGTCGCATGGCCTTCGTACAGAGGGGGACCGTAAGAGTCCAATCTAGGCAACGGCAACCAAAAGAGCACACGCCACCACCAGCAGTATCGTCGTAAGCACCACCGGCACCTTTCTTCCATCCTCCCGTCCATTTTCCGTAGGAGCCTCCATATTTCCCACGTCCACCATATGGTGGACATGACAGCTATTAGTTGATTCATTTTATTGCTTGCTTGCTATTTATTTTTTATTGCATGTATTCCACTCTTTCTTGGACTTTTTTTAATTATTGTATTCTTCATTGTATTTTTACAGATTGTATTCTTCGATTACGATTCTAATCTTCGATCGGATGTTTATACTACTTGTTGGTGAGCTTTACATTATATATTATTATTTGCATGTGTCATTTGTTTACATTCTATTAATATTTTTCTATTCATATTCGGGTACAATCTTAGTATTCTCTGCGACTTTGACAACGAGCATGGTGTATATTTGTATGCCCACTAAAGTCATGTTATAAATATTTATTTTCTTATATTTGGTGAGAATATTGATATTGGTTTTGGTTGGATGCTTAGAAATGGTTTATGTAACAAATAAGATATATCAATCTAGGGTTTATTCTTACAACATATAATAAGTTCCTTGTAGGTATTTTATGGCAGATTTTGGTGATCATGGAAATGGAAATAATAATTCGGAGGACGATGATAATATTTACGATATTGCAACCACTTCGGCGGCCTTATATGCCTCTGTATTTATGTAGCCTCGTCAACAATGCAACACATTGGGGATGCCGGGACACGAACGAGTTTCTAATTTGCTAAATGGGCATCACAGTATCGAATGGGTGCTGACACGTATAAGATGCTGAGCGCAGTAGTCCAAAACAAGGGCTTGTTAAGACCAAATCGTAATACCAATATTGATGAACAACTTATAATATTTTTAAACGTCATATCACAAAGCCAAATGCATTGAGAAACGCAAGATTATTGGCAGCATTTAAAAGAGACAATTTTGCGCTTTTTAACACAAGGCCTCCATGCAATATGTGAATTAAGGCATGACTTTATTTTACCGCCTAAATAGAATGACCCACCCACACTCGTTCAAACACATAGGAACAAGTACCTTCTATGGTTCAAGGTAACATCCTCTAGACCTACTGAAATACTACATTGTCATTTGTAAAATAGGTGCTTTAAGCCAAATGACGTCACAATTTAATGCACAAGATTGCATAGGCGCTATTGACGGTATACACATACCTATGTATTCCACCCAGCGAAGAATCGAGAAGGTATATTAATAGAAAAGGATTTCACTCACAAAATGTCATGGAGTCTGCGACTTTGATATGAAATTTGCTTTCATCTTAATTGGATGGGAGGGATCCGCCCATGATGCGCAAGTGTCACTGGACGCTATATCCGATCTAGGGAAACACTTTCCAAGACCATCGCCAAGTAGACAAAAAAAAACTTAATATTGTTCTTTTTAACTCTGGTTTTGCTTTTGTTGTATTCTCATAATATATATACTAACACCACTTGTGATTTGCTTAGGAAAATTCTATTTAGTAGATTCTGGCTATCCTAACATAGATTGTTTCCTTGCTCCATATCGATGAGTTACATATCATTTGCAGAAGTATCGAGAGCGTAGGCAGGGTCCTCGTTCTCCAAAGGAGTTGTTCAACTATACCCACTCCTCTCTTTGCAACTGCATTGAAAGAACCTTTGGTGTGTGGAAGGTGAGATTCCCAATATTGAAGAGCATGAAGCCCTTGCCATATGACAAACAAAAGTTGATACCAATTGCTTGCGCCGTGATTCACAGCTTTGTACGCATGTGGCAAAGTAATGATGAGATACTTCAGCAGTTCTATGATGATGCACTACCGGTGGCTGAAATAGAAGGAGAAAATGTTGACAAAGAAAATAGGGTGCAAGATGATGATGGCATTGATGTGTACCCAATAATTCAAAATAGGGGTGACATTGCCAGCATGAACGCTCGTAGGGATGCGATGACGAATCAAATGTGGGAAGCTTATGCACAACGCCCTTGGTACACCGGAAGGCATTAGTATTTCAATACAATAATTTTTTAATGCATTAATATTTGAACGTTGCTACGTTAGTTGGGGGTTTTTCCTCAGTTGTCTGTACAAAACGCTATCATGTATACAATGCCTTTGAAAAGGGAGCACGTTCTTTGATTAGATTGTAATATTTTTTTTTTCGTAAATGCTTTATGGATTAAAGAGAGAATTGATATTTCGAGAAAAGAAAGTAGCATCAAAATGCCCACTAAAGTCAATAGGTAAAAACCAAAAGACTTAATACAATTATAACACTAATTTCATTTTAATATTGTGTTCATGTGCACCAAACATTGATTTCTTATTACATTCAATGAAATGGAAATAATTTATTTCATACACCATTTTTATGCACTTTTTTAAAAATGAGTTATTTTCCTAAAAAATTTTAAATTTTGACAAAGGGCCACCAAAAATCATAATCCAAATCTCAAATGTACCAAACACATATTTATAACTCAAATCAGGATTCAAAAACTTACCAAACACGTATTTGAATATTCTACCCAAATCTAATTTTAAATACTTTGACAACCAAACAATAACTCAAATTACAACTCAAATTCATTACTCAAATCACAATATTTTAATCAAAAGAATCCAAATCACCATAATTTGAATATTTTTACCAAACGGACCCAAAGAGAAACAAGAAAAAGTTCGTATTTTGACGGTATTTGTCTGTTTTTGCATTAAAAAAATAGTGATTGTTTTTTTTTTTTTTTACCTTATTAAATTATGTGACATTATTTATTCACCAATTGACAAGATCTCTTATTTGGTATAATTATCGTATTTATTTTTAGTTGAATGAAAGAATGTCATCAACAAGGGCGAAAGTGATTGTTGGAAGAAATACAAGATTTTTGTGGTATATATACTTTCTTAATCTATCTTTGTTGACTTTTCCAAAGATGAGAGCTTCCCATATTGGTCAAGCGCCATTACTTTCTTTCAACTTTCAAGATCCTTTCTTCATTTTTCCTCCCCTTGTTTGATGGGCGACATTTCGTATATACAGTCATTAAATTCCCATTTTGTTTTCTTGTAAATTTATTTTCCATCCAAATCCTTCGAATTCAATGATGCCAGCCTGTGATAATGGAAATCCACTGCAGTTGACGTTGTTTTGCCCCATATTTTTAGCCTTGTTACATGGTAAGGAATTCCTTTGGGGATTCTTTGGTAATTTGAGAAGGATTCCTTGTATCCTCCGACTTTTTTCTGCCCATTGAGTCTTGAGACGTGGATGGAGTTAAAAACCTACAAAAGTCAACAAAGGTTTGGGGAAGGCTGGTAAAATTACACACTCTTGTTCTCATAACACTATTTGACACTCCAAAACTAGCATACCCACACTACTAGAAAGTGCTCTATAGATTGATAATACATGCATGCTTATTCATCATAAGATTCTTAAGCTAATTTGGTTTCAAACTACTATTTGAGACTAAAAAAGACAAAGTCAAATTTGAACTGGTTTCGAGTGAACACACTAGGACAACTCACTACGTTTTAGATTCCTTTTATTGATTTTGCTTCAAACTTTAACAAAAATGGGAAGTCACCCTTAAACTTTTGACTGTGACAAATTTATCCTTAAATTTAAGAAAACATCAGGAGTATAAATGATACTTAATTTTGAAAGAAAACACCCTCATGCTCGTAACATGATATGTTCGGATTGTCATAAGATATTTTCATCTTTTCCTTTAAGCAAGCTTATTTAACACATACAATTGAGTTTTCTTTCTTATTTAACAATTGTGATTAATTTGAATTGTTGATGGTGAAAATTCTACAACAATACTCTTGGAAAAATTGATCTCATCACAATACAAACTCTCACAGATTGAATGTAATTAAGGCAGAAAAGTAGACAATGCAAGAAGAATTTTATAGTGGTTAATTCTTTGAAGAGCTACATCCACTTTAGGGTGGACAAAAACTTTACTATTACGGAGAATTATAGATGCCAATTCCTCTTGACGGAGATTTGGGGCTTTCTGAGTGTTTAATCCCCTATTTAGCCCTTTATAATTAATTTAAATAAATAGCAATAAAATAGGAATTATCGCTTGTTGCCTATTTATATTTGAATGTTTCCTGATAACACGTTGACCATGATCTCTGTAATCTAGAAAATAGGATATTTCCCAATTGGAATTCAATTAATGTTTATCTTTGAACTCCTGCCTCCTATAGCATCATACACGTGACTTAGCACGTGCTGTTTGAATAGCCTCTCCACGTTAGGCCTAGGATCACCTGTGGCCGACCTCATTAAGCCGACCTTATAATTGGATCTCCCATCTTGCCGAGGTATGGACAACAATTGCCTCCAACCTAAGGTGACCCTAGGAGTTACTTTAGCCTCCTGACTGTCGACTCAATATAACTGGGTCTCCCTCGTCTCTTGATCTAATAGTTGGGTCTCATGTCTCCCGCTGTCTCTGCCTCTTGGCCGACCCACTCGCCGAGACATGCGTAACAATTGCCCCCATTCTTAGAGTTACTCTTTGAGTGAATTTGAGGTTAATGGGTAAATAATGATTGGCTCGACATTTTGAACAAGTGCAACGTGGATTACTTTATAACATATTTGTTAAACTTAGGGGATTTTATCAAAATGGAATATAGATATATATATATATATAGAGAGAGAGAGAGAGAGAGAGAGTTAGATAGAGAAAGAGAATAATTCAGATAAAAAAAAAAAACAAGGGTATAGATATGCTAAATGCCCGTACTTTTTGCAATAATTTGGAATTTATTCTCATCCAAAACCCCCCTTTATAAGAAAAAAGTAATGAAAGCACCTGTTTAGTGTTGAAAAATAGAATCACAAAGTGGAATGTTTAGTGATATATTTTTTTTCTTTTTAAACACAAGTCAACTAATTTGAGTGAACACTTGTGGATCAAATCGCCTCCATTTAGGTTACTAATGGCCATTCTCAAGTCGCAACTAGAAAAAAGTAAGAAATGCGCCTACATCTAGTTGTCTCTCGTACCCTTTTTCGAGTGTTGAATAAGAGGACCACAAAACCTCATGAAGAAGCAAATGAAACGGCATTCAGATTTTTGTAGCCTAAATTACTCAGCCTCTCCATGATGTGACCACGTGAATATACCAACGATAGATAGAAATTAGAAGCCCAATAGATCCTCGTTCACAACCCAATCAACCTTCTCCACACTATTCAACTTGTCTCTCTCTCTCTCTCTCCTGAAGTGGTTCTAGCAATTGCCTTCTAGGTGGAGGGTCACCTGTGGGTGTTAGATATGATTGTGAATCCAATCTAACAAGAAAAGAAAAAAAGAAAAACAAAAAGGGGGGGGGGGGGGGGAAGAGAGGGGGGCGGGGTGGCCAATCTCACCACCATTTAATCCCAATATAAAAGAGAAAAAAAAAAAAAAAAAAGAAACCAAAATTCAATCCCAACCAAGGGACAATGAAATCAAATTCTTATCTTCAACTACCACATGAGAAACAATAATTTAACAAAAAGAAAAATTAAAAAAAAAGATTATCTAAAACAATAAGCTGACCCAGCAATGAGTTTAGTGATAAGCCATCTTTCATCCATTTTACAATTTATCAACCTTCTAGAAGCTCTTGCTCCAATTACATCAAATTTCCTTTTCACCTTCCTACTCAATTGCTCTTGTGGAAGAAGACAATGACATTGACAAAGATGGGTCCTTTTTATTTCTTATTTCTTTTTTTTTTTTGGATCTCCCTTCTATTTGATTAGATATCTGAAATATTTTTTGTTTCCTCACTGACTCACTCATTGAGATCTCCATTACTTGGCCATCTCAAAACCATTCTGTGAGCAGTAATAGTCCTGAATGGTTTGATCAATCTCAGCTTGCGTGTTCATCACAAATGGACCATGCTGAACCACTGGCTCATTCAGTGGCATCCCTCCAACCAGCAAAAACCTAAGTGGCTTTGGGGACTTGTTCCACACACTTAAGCCATCCCCAGGACCCAACACCAGGACATGGTGGGCTGAAACTGGGGAAGAATTTAGGGACCCAAAAACTCCCTCTCCTTCAATCACATACACAAACGAGTTCCATGTTTCTGGGATGCTTTGGTGAATTTGGGCTCTGGGTTTTAGAGTGAAATCCAGGAACATTGTGGGAGTTCTTGTGTAGACTGGAGATCTTATTCCCATTGATTCTCCTGCTAGGACTCTCACTTCTACTCCATCTCTCTCTGCTCTTGGTATGTCATCACTTGAGAGTTCTTGATATCTTGGCTCAATCCTTAACACCAAAGAGAACAAAGACAAAAGAAAAAAAAATGCATATTAAGATTAAATATAAAGGGTTGGTAAAATTTTCTCAAATTATGTTTGGATCAAATTTAGTTGAAGGTGTCAACAAATTGAGTTGATAAATTCACTTAACGTAGAAGCCAATTATCTAATCCAACTAATCAATTAACAAGGTAAAAGTTTGGAGAATTATTTGTTAATGTATAAAAAGAAATATAATAAATAAGACACAAGTCTAAATTGTCGTATATCACTAAAGTCCAATTAGGGCAAGAAAATTACAACACTTTATCAGATCGTAATGAAAATCTAGTAGGTCAAAATTATGTCCACAATACTTTCTTTTAACCCTACTAGAAGGAAGAAATTTAAAACGTGTCTTACATTTTGTCCTTGGAGGAAAGATTGATCCAAAGCTGCAAACCAGTTTGGGGCCCTTCTCCTGCAGGCATTTCAGAGTGGACTATCCCCCTGCCTGCTGTCATCCACTGCATTAAGAAAACAAATGAAACAAAGATGAATGAATATAAGAAGTTCAAGTCCTTGGTTGATCTTTAAAAACTCATTCAAGAGATACATAGAGGGAGTTTTTTCTTTTCTTTTATATGCTGGCCAAAAGAATCTGCAATTTGCTCCTAACCTGCACATCCCCTGTTCTGATTGTACCCTTATGTCCTGCAAAGTCTTGGTGAGTGATGGCTCCCTAAAATCCACAAAAAAAAAAAGAAGAAAAAAAGATTACTTCACAATTTGGACCTTGTGAATGTGTTAATTTTATGTAATTAAAAAAAAAGGAAAAGGTTTTACCTGTAACATGTATGTAACAGTCTCAAAACCTGAAACACATGTGGCACACCAAAATATAACAAAATCAAGGGTTCAAAAAAAAAAAAACAAAAGAAAACCCCCAGAACTTAAATTGATGATAGAGACACAAAAGTACAAAAAATAGTAATGGAAATGGAGGAGATGAATAAAGAACCTCTATGTGGATGGTCAGGAAATCCAGCTGGTGGGCTCACTGCAACATTAAAATGGCATCAGCCATAGTAACAACATATAATATATCCCCCCAATGAATATTTTGAAACATGAAAACACACAATAAAATGTCATTTTTGTTCTACCTGAAAAGTCATCCAGCATGAGAAAAGGATCCAAGTTTTTCAAATCACTCCTGAAAAAAGAAAGTTTGACCCGAAAGAACAACCAATAAATCAGATTGGAGGAAGCCACAAATAGAAGAACCCATGAACCATATTTTTTTGAACTTGGGCGGGGAATTTAAACTCTTGACTTCAATATCGAAGACAGCATGTGGATATACCACTATACTATGCCCGTAACGTAAACCGAAAATGATAAGAAAGGAAGATTCATGAAAAGAAAAAGACTCACCTTCCAATGCCTCTTCTAACAACAGCACCATCACCTTCATGTTGGAGATTGGCCAGAACCTTCTTGGCGACCAATCTGGGCCTGTTAAAGGCAGGGCTTTGATCTGATTCAGACATGGTATTTCTAATCAAGGGAGGGACTTGGTAATCTTGTCCTATAAAATAACAACTTTTGTGTAATGGCTCTCCTAAAAGTCTTCTATGTTCGCCTTTTTGGATGCGTGTATTTGAATGAGATTCTTCCATATTATACACACACATATATATATACACACACGACGACATTGAGGAATGTGGAAAAGAATAGAAGGTTTTGAAGAAGCAAAGAAGGGAAGGGAAGGGAGGGGGGTTTTGGGGTGGGTTGGTAGGGTCTGACATGAGGGTGCTGGAGGCGTGAGGAAAATATGGAGTGGGACCCTCTTTTTTCCTTTCTTGGACCAATGATGATTAATGATGTCAACCTATTGTCACGGTGATGAGAGAAATTTCTTTACTTTTTTTCTTTTTTTTTTTGTCTAAAAAGGAAAGGAGAAGAGACTTTCTCAAAGTCAAAAAAATTATTGGGATTTCCTTCAATTTTTATCCTCTCAGCTATAAAAGCTTTCACACCTTTTTGCTCGCTTTTTGGCACAAATATTGTCCTGGAGATATTATTAGATCTTTCTTTTCTTTTTTTTATTTTTTTCTTTCTAAAGATTTTATTCAACCGGATTTGACTTCAGCCGAAGGGCCAGACTACACCTCTAAGTTTTCTGGTATTTTTTTTCTAGAACATTGTTATATCTCAAATTTTTGGATGTATCATGTAGCTTAATATTCAACCTACATATGATGAAAGATCTTCACTGTTGAAGGAAATTTGTCAGTTGAAACAATCTCAATTTTGCTACTTTTTTTTTTTTTAAACGGCTGAGTTTGTTTTTACTAATTATGTTGAAAATGAAATGATGATACGTTTTAAAGAAATGTACATGGCTTTTTCCTAACCTTATCAGTAAATTCCGTAAAGGAAAGCGCATAAACAATCAAGGTAATAGAATGGGACCAAATTTCTTAATTATTGATACGATGCTTATTAGATTTTCACTCTGAAAGATTTTTCACCTTTTTTGCCCTCAAAGTTAAATTTTTAGAAGAATTTTGTTGAATGATTTTCCATGAAAGAAACATCCCAAATTGGTTTTTGCTATATTTTTCTTTTAAAGAATTAGTTAGGTGTCTAGGATAAATGTAAAAGCTAGTTAAACCTATGAAATGCTGAGGAATTTGGAATCATTATTTCCATCAATCACTACAACAAATTCAAGATTATATGACCTTTATTTAACGACCGTTTCTTAAAAACCATCGTAATAAGGAAAAAAAAACGTGGCGAGTTACACCCGTGAAGACGAAAACCGACGTAGTATTGACGGGAGCTACCATGACAGTTTTTCGTGTAAGATTAAACCTTCATGACGGTTTTTGGAAGGTTTCAAAATCTTTAAGAAATTTAATTTTTCACGACGGTTTTATAAGGTTTAGATGTTTAAAATTTTTAGTATCCTACCTAATTTAACCTTTTATGACGGTTTTTACAAAAACTGTCGTGAAAACCATCGTGGAAGGTTTTTTAGTAGCCCGTCAAAATTTAATCTTTCACGAAGGTTAAATTTGGGCGGGAAACTAAAAATTTCAAACATACAAACCTTATAAAAACCATCGTAAAATGTTAAATTTGGCAACATACTAAAAATTTCAAACATGAGAACCGTCCACGACGGTTTTTATAAAAATAGTCATGAAAGGGCTTACACGATGCTTTTTATAAAAACCATCGTGAAAGGGCTTTCACGACGGTTTTTGTGGAAGGAAATAGACATTTCATGATGGTTTTTACTAAAAACCGTCGTAAAATGTTTCGCATGTTCAAAATTTTTAGTATCCTGCCGAAATTTAATCACGCGTCAACGACATGGCCTTCTATATTTATTCGAAATTTCTCTAACTCAAACCCACTAACTCTTAAACCCCTTTCTCTCTCTAACTCCTCCCTCCATGACCTAGCCACCGATGAACCCAACCCCCATAGCATTCCACCGACTTTGACATTCCTCTGTCACTCTCTCCACAACCCACCTAACAAACCCGACGCCATTCACCACCATCCATCTTCATCCCTTGACATCCTCCCGACTCCACCATCGTTCCACTCATCCTTTGCCGTTTCACTAACTCCACCGCCATTGGTAAATTTCAAACCATTACTTTTAGTTTTAGCGTTATTGTTAGTGCTAAACTTAGTATTATTTGGTTATTTTAATGTTATTTAGCTTTAGTTTTAGTTTTAATATTAGTTATATTAATTTGTTATTTGCCATTTAGTATGTGTTACTTGTATTTGGTGTTTGAAAGAACTTTGAACAACATTTAGCATTTTGGTGTGAGAACAGGTTACTTTTTATGTGTTTGTGATGCCTAAGTATTATTGTGATACCCACCACATACTTGATGAAAAGCTTCTATGACTATGTGTTTGTATTTGTGTTTGTGTTTTAGTTAATTAATTTTATTTTCATTATTTTTGTTAATTATATTTATTTTTGTTTTTCTTTCTTTACCTCACACATGATAGCATGCATGGACTTAGACACCAAAAATCCATCAACTGTTGTGCAAGTATGAAAAGAGTATATGACTTTGCAATGTAAATATATATATATGATTTTGTAAAAAATTTATAGTTCAATATAATTATGTGATTATGAAATTAGGTCATTGTATTAATGGTGAAAATACCGGACCATTCATCCCATGGGAAACCAGAAGTTCTGGTTTTTTTTTTTTTTTTTTTTAGCTTCAAACCAACTTTTTTACAATGGTTTTTAATGAAACGGTCGTGAAACAAGAGCCTTACACGTGGTTTTCATAAAAACCATCGTGTAAGGCATAGCTTATACGAAGGTTTTCCTAAAAACCGTTATGCAAGCTTAGCGTTTCACGACGGTTTTTAGTGAAAATCATCTTGATGGCCTCGTCCTAAGATCCCATAACCCCACCAAAATAAGGAATCAACGATGGTAAAAAACCATCGTAAAAAGTTTCGTTGGTATTACGACGGATGATTACACTATAGTTTTTAAACAGTCGTGAAAACATACCACTACGATTTTAAACTGTCATGTAATCTACAATTTCTACTAGTGAATTTAAGAGTTAATTTTATTTTTGTCTCGTAAAGTATCAGTTATCTTTGACCTCTAAATTCTCCATTGACATATTAATGGTCTCTGAGCTTTCTTGTTACACTAGTGATACCTCTACAATATAGATGTTAAAAACAGACGGATTTTATATGTGTCCTAGTTTAGGCGCCCACCTAAATCAAACTATCCAATAGTAATTTTACTAGATTATGCTTCATTATTAAACCACATATGCCTCATGTAAAATCCAATGATTTTAAACATTCTAATTGTAGAGGTACCACTAGCTTAATATTTGGAAAGCTTGGGGACCATAAGTGTATAAATTCAAAATTAGATTAATTACAAAAAAAATCCCTCTAAACTATAGCCTTTGTAGCACTTTGGCTTCTGAACTTCAAAATACAATATCCGTTATCTTTGAAGTATGAACTATTAACAAAAATAATCATTTTGTTAGAATTTTAACGGCAAGTTAATAAATAATTTTAAAATTAGAGGTATCTTAGTAATTCTAGTTAAAAAAAGAAAAGATTAAAACTATAATAAAAATAGTCTTTATTGATAATTAAAAACAAAAAATCAATTAAAAATATATTACTATTTAGATTCCTTTTTTTTCGATATACAAAAATTGTCTTTAAAATTTTATTAACTTTTTTTATACTCAAAAAATATTTTGAAATTTTAAAAGGTATAAACATCAATAAAAACTTCAAAAATATAAAAGTAATTTTATTAATATTTGTTGAAAAAATAGTGCGCAGCGAAATTTTAAAATTTTTATATCAGAATATTTTTCAAAACACAAGTTTGACATGCTATATATATAAGTTAACTAGATCAGACTAACCTTGTAAATGCCAAAAAGCTTCCTCAACCAGTGAAGAGAATTAACGTTCCAAATGGACCTCAACTAACTGGCATTATTTACTATTTTCTATCCACGATCAAAGTGAGAATGGGCTCACATGCACAGCTCTTCCACTAAATGACTCTCCTTCCAGCCAATTGAGAGAACCTAAAGCTAGTGTTTGTGATTTGTAAACAAGAGACCTCAAAGAGTTTCAAAACCTCACTATTAGAGTTTCACTCTTAATCTCTCAATTGATCTCAATAATAGTGAGACTTACTCCTCTCTTTTTTTTATAGGGGTTAGGCCCTAGAGTCAGTCCTTATCAGATAATGCCTCAAAATTCGAATCAAAATCAAATTCGGATCAATATCTGATGAAATTCGCGTGAAAATGCATGATCTTTTTATCGTGCGATAGGCAATCTGATCTGTCTAACTGGCATGCCAAACTTGCCCCATCTGTAGGCCAAACCTGAGGATTGACATGCCAAACTGCCAATAAAAATCTCAGCGAATCTTTTATTTTTCACTTGAGATTCTATAGGATAAAGTCTCAGTTTTAATTCAAATAACCCAATAGAAAATTATCGAATTAAAACAACTTTATCTAGATAATCTCTAGGAAAATGAATAAATTCTTGATAATTCAACAAGTTTATCTTGAATTAATTCAAAATTAATCCAACCGATAAACAGACATGAATTATCTGATCCTAATAATTCAACAAGTTTATCTTGAATTAATTTTGTCATAAAATTAATTTAACCGATAAACAGACATGAATTATTTGATTCTTTTCAATTTCAACCAATCTAATAAATCTACCATAAGTCACCAATTATTGAAAAAGTATGTCGTATCGTTACAGGATTTTTGTGAGCTAGCAAATGGGACCTGATGGACCTATATAGTTCAAACTTTTGATAATTATGAAACCCAATATCCCAGATATGCATTTCATAATTATCAACTCCAACGCTACTCCACTAAAAGCTTGGAGCTGCACTCTCGAATTATATAGAATTTCGAAGCCCATATAACTAAGTCTCCATTACATATCATAGTGTATCATATCCCTATAGGATTATCCATAATCGCCTTAAGGATAAGTTTTATCTTACCTTCCCGATTATTTTTGTCTTACTTTCCATTATCTCACCATTGAAAAACTTACCATCTAAAGACGGTATACCATTCGGTTACACCTATATATCCAAATGGTTGAGCACTCCAATTTTTCAATTACAGGATAACGCATATAAGAGAATATCACTACTCCTAAAGATGAGCTATGAATTCCATATCTATGAATAATAGGTCTACGTTATCTAGAGTCATACCTCCAACGTACCGGCATGCGTATCACTATTAAAAAGTGGGTGTCACCTTTTGGTACATCAAAAGACATAAGTCAAGATAACAGGCCTATTATTCATCTTAGGATTAAGATACAATACAAATGATTGTCTAAAGTGAATCGATTTGCTAAAATAGAATTATTAATCCAAATCAATTCACTTTATATCCCAATCCAACACATTAGCACACCTATGACAATGTGCCAATGTTTCTATTCAAAGAGTCCACCTTTAATGGCCAAGACAAACCATCTCTGAATAAGGATATAGATAAATAACAATCCTTACATGAATAAAGCGTCTAACTTTATTCCCTCGATTGCAGATCTTATGATTTAGACCATTACCTTAAGAATCGTGTTTTTCGCATAATCTATCCATCATATGCCCAATTCTTAGAGGTTTAGACTGATAGTCTTAGACTTTTGTTTGCTTAACATACATTCAACAAATATGAACGTAAAGAGGACAAGATTTGGTATAAATAATGAATGAATTCTTTATTGATAAAAATGTCTCTAAAAATATATTACATTTTTACTCCTTAGGGCATACATGTCTAACAATATTATCAAAGTTTTTTTCTCTTCGAAAATTTTGTATCATATTTTTTGTTATATTGAATATATTTATATTATATTCTTTTTCATTTCACTAATATATATAATTTTTAAAATTTCAAAATAATTTTTTTCAATGCGAAAAAATAAAATAATTTTTTAGGTGTTAAAAAAAATTTTGAAAAAAATTTTGGTATATCAAAAAAAAAAATCAATGGTACAATGGTAATAATCAATAAAGATTATAGTTTTAATTTTTATGGTTATTTTTATAACCAGAATTACCAAAATACCTATAACTTTATAATCATTTGTTAATTTTTTGTTAAAATTCTAACAGAATGACCATTTTTGTTAACAATTCATACTTCAGAGGAACATATGATTTGTTTTGAAGTTCAGAGGGCAAAATATTATAAAAGTTATAATGCTTTAAGATTGTTTTTATTTAGTATTTTAATTCTTTAAGATTGTTTTTATTTAGTATTTTAGTTTTATAATGCTTTAGATTGAATTTAATAAAGGTTAGGAAGGGTTAACTTAGTAGTTTAAAAATTTTAATTGTTTTAAGGGTAGTTTGAGTTTTTTTTCATAAATGCAGAGGTGTTTTGGGCATTCACATAATAAGAGGAGTAAAGTTAGTATTTAAGAAAAAACACATGGGTGTTTTAGGTATTTTCTTTTAAAATTTATCGTCTTTTGCGTGTTCTAGTCTAAACTTTTGATTTTAATATTTAGTATCTTAAAGTTTACAATCTTTGGCAATCTAGTCCAATCAATAATGAATGTCAATTAATGAACAGAAAGTTCAAAATGCAAAAATTTAAAAGTTCAGGGTCTAATTTGCTGACCAACGAAAAGTTTAGTATGCATTTGTGTTGAAATTTTTTGCATTTTTTTGTCTATTAGTGATGTAAAATTTAAAAATCTAAAGTTGTTATTTGTAAAAATTAGAAGTTTAGAATCCAAGTTGTTGTCAACCGAAAGATTAGGATACACAAATAAAATAAAAATAGAATATATATATATATATGTATATGTATGCATGTATCTTTGTATGTAAGCAAATTGCGTAGGTTTTCAAATACTTTCTGGATCCCTCTGATGAAGAGATTTTATTTTCTTAAGATCTTCAACTTTGTAGGTCAGTAAATTGGTGCCATTATTGGTGTCATTGTCTAAAAACCAAGTTACAGACTAGTAACTTAGAAATTCTATGGTAGGATTTTTTCTTCTAATGTAGGAACTTTCATTAAGACTAAAACAAATACATAGTCAGACGCCTGCAACCACACATGGAAGATTTCAACTCCATAAGCCGAGGACTAAAATCAAGTAAAAAGACTCAGAGGAGAAAAACCTGCTCAATACATAAAAAAGAACTCATCCAAAGCTCACTTTGAAACCCTTCTAAAAGAAGGGTACATACAACAAGTCTTAGAGTAAGGCCTAACCAGATATCTGTAAAACTTTTGTCGATAACCAACGAAAGAGATATACTAAATGATAATAGAGGTGGGGAGACCACCTCCTTTATTTCATACATAACAAAACAAAAACAAAACCACAAAATAAATAGTACTATAAATACAAAGGAAGCACCCTGGCTGGGAGGGATCCGCGACTGTCGTTGTCGCCACCGCTTCCCTTTCTGGTTGAATGTGGACTGACTAATCTGCCGATGTTTCGCTACTCTGATCGCCTGGCCTATCTGTCCTGTCCTCTAAGCTGGTGTGGTATGCTCAATCTCAATAAAAAACAACACCATCGCATCACCCTGGCCACCGATGCCCCTCACCTCCGGCCATATCCAAAGCCCAGTCCTCCCTGCCTCTTGCCGCTATCAAAACCCAGCTTCCAACACTGCCAAGAAGCCTATGAACGTCGTGGCTACCCGCTAGAAGTACTAGCCCCCAATCTCGCCTACACAAAAGTCCGCCGGCTCTCCCTTCAACTTACCCCAATAGAATGGAGCTCTCCCTCTGCCTTGGTGCATCTCCTCTTCTGATCCCGACGCTACATGGCATCCCCCTCTCATGGGCTCGGGTCCTGCAACCAGCTTGGAGGCTGCTTCAAGTTTGGGCTTGAAGGGAGAGGGGGCGACGCCTCACCCTCTCAAAGAACCTGTAATAGTAATGGAGAAAAAAAGCCCTAGCAGAGCTCTAGCACACATCATCTTTTGGTTTTTTTTTTTATATAGGAATTGATTTTTAGTATTATTATTTTCATTTCACTACCAATTTGCATTGTTTTTTTAACCGTTATATTAAATTTTAATAAAATAACTGAATCTATGAGTTAAAACCAAAATACTATAACATGTGAGAGCTTTACATTGTAAAAATTTTTTGCTTTATACTATAACATATTAGTGCTTTACACTGTAAGCAGTTGTACTAATGAGTTCTATTGTAGTAAACTTTTGATCTACGAATGAAAGCTTTTGTTTATTGCACATTGTAAATTTTTTGTAAATAATCAATATTCAAAAATGAATCTAATGATTAAAACAACATTTCCATTTGTAGTAACAATGGACCGTAAAAATTTTCTATCAAATTAATTATGACCATAAATATTTCAAAATTTTAAAAAGACCGAGACTAGAATGGAGTTAAAACAATCGATTTGCTAATCCAATAGAACTTTATGTCTTTTTTTGCTCCAAGTTTTTTTTAATGATAAATATACTTAATTATATTAAATAAGATGAGGTATGCATTCAAGATAAGGAGATATCAACGAACAATATCATGAAGAAATATGCACACAGGCCTTTTTTAAATATGAGCAAATAAAAAAAGTTAAATGAAAGTCTAAACATGAAACAAAACCTCAGAGTGAAAAAATCTTATTTTTTTCCTTACAGAGGTGACCTATATGCCAATCACGTTAGCTTATTTCATCTATTTGAATGAAAAATCAAAAAATAGAAGAAAAACTAAGGAGCTATGAAAGTTCGAAGGCAAAATGGTGATTTTTAAAATTCAAGGATCAAATTGAGGAGTTTTGAAGATTCAGAATGCAAATTGTGATTTTACAAGTTTAGAGGACAAAGTGAGGAAAAACTCTAAAATTTAAGGGCCATTAGTATTAATAACCCTTTAAGTTTAAAAGGTTTTTTTTTTTCATTTATCTTTTCGATGTTATATTTATAGCGTAATAGAAAAAAGGACCGTCTTTGTTTAGATAATATTAACATACAATGTGGTATAAGTGAGAGATAGAGGGAGAGAGAGAGACAGAATGATTGTTTCATTAGAGTGAGAGGGTGGGGGAGATAATCTTTCTCTTTGACACACCAAAAGAAGTTCTATTATTGGAAGGATTCAACCAACCAACAACTTAAATTTTAAAAAATATTTTCTCTCAAAATAAATTATTAACAAATAATATAAATAGATAATATTGTAATTCAACAAATAAATTTTTAATAACTGTTTATCCATATTTTTACACCGGTTCTATCGTACTAAATAACATGACCAATTACTATAATCCTCTCAATCCTCCCTACTCTTTATCCCTCCAATTCTTTTAATTCTTTCTACTCTCAATCTTTCAAACCAAATGGAGTTTATAGCTTGAAAAAAAATATTATTTAAGTATTCGAGTTGGGTTTTTTAAAATAACCTCTTTAACTAATTGTTCAATCACAATTCCAAACTCTGGGGTAAGGCTGTGTCTAAAGAGAGGAAAAAAATTCTCTCTGACTTTCAGGGTTTCTCTCTCTAGATTCTCCTTTTAGAATTTTTAAATGGTCTCAAGAGACCTTCTTACTTTGATCATTCTCTTATTTATAGGTGCGGGAATTGTCTTTACTTAAGTTTCTACTATTGGATCCTGTTTCTAATTCTCAATCGTTAGATTTATTGTCTGACGTGGCAACATTTAATGACTCTGAAACTCACCCTTTTCTCAAAAAACGATTCAGGTAGGGCACCATGTTCAACCTTTTGAAATGGTGTCAGTTAACTTATCATGTTATGTCGTTCCATTTTTCATTGTCGTTTCATCTACTGCTTTATTAAAAGGATGTCGTATTAGTTTGACAATTTATTGTTCCCACACTAATTAAGCCCGACTTAATTTTTATGAAACATAAAAACAAAAAGTTAAAAAAAAAAAGATAGAAAGGATTGCGATGGATGAATCATCATAGAACAAGAATTTACCTACTTCCCAATCGTTCTAAAAGCCGATTAATTACTAGAAAGCCTTTTGGGTGAAAAGAGCCCATCTTGGCTACTTTATTGATGACCTGAGAGAATTGAAAACTAATTTTAGGATATTACACTGTGGTCGTTAGGGATGTCAATGCGGCTGGTGTGACCCGTAGCTAATGGATTGTGGGGCATGAGGGGTCAAGATCCGCATCATTCAAGGGCCGGTGCGGTGCGGGTCGACCTAAGCCCGTCCCGTGTACTTAATAATAGTAATAATAATAAAACTCAACAAAATTACTTTTAAAATAGAACGTTGATTGATTTCTACTTTCCCTTGCTTCTTTCCCTTTTCTTTGGAATTGGATTGAATTCGCGAGAAGAAGAGACTGTGAAGAAACATTTTTTTTTTTTTTTCCAATCGTTAATTAAAAAAGTATTTTTGTTAGTTGTTTCCAAAAGAGTGGGAACTCCGATTGCTTTGGGCTCTATCTATATATATATATGTACATAGAGAGAGAGAGAGAGGACAGAGTTGCATTATGAATAGGACGTTTTAAAATTAGGGTGTCTTGGAGTTTTGTTTGGCGCAGGGGACCAACAATGCAGAGTCGTAATTCAACACGTTTTTGCTTGTTTTGGGTTTTCTAATTTCTTCTTTTTCTTAATTGTTGGTTTTATATTTTTTTCCTGAAAAACCGTTAACTTCAAAAAAAAAAAAAAATCCTTAAAAGATTTGGTTCCTTAAAAAGACTTTCCAGGTTGCGAGGAGGGCAGGCATCTAATGCCCTGTTCGATCTTGACCCGCCCACTTATTGAATGGGGCGGATTGCATGTTAGTAATTTGCGCTCTAAACTTAACAAATTTATATCAAATTAACTCTATTAATAGCAATGTTAATTTGTTTAATTAAAATTGACATAAAATTTCTACATTGGTTATTAATTGAGAGTATGAAAGGTTTTTTATTATGTATATTGACCTAAATTTATATAAAAAACTAAGTTAATTTAAAATTTTCTATTTTGATAAAACATAATTAAATATATTAATCACCATAAATATGGGTTAAAATTCATAGAAACAATCATTTATGTTATTAATCAACTATCATGTGTAAATTACATATTAATTTCTGTTGAGGATTATTGAGCCAATCAATGCACAATCAAGCCAATCAAAGCACAAAGTCTGGGATAGCCAATCAAAGCACAAAGTCTGGGATAGTCTTTAAATTTGGGCAATCATCCATAGTCAATGGCCATTGATTTGTTTCCTTTATATAGAATTGTAAATAGAGATTTATGATCTGTATGTACTAATTCAGCATCAAAATTAATCATTGTAGTGTATATATATATTTCCAATGTAACTAGAAAATATAATATACAAATAGAAGGAATTCATTCTTCCTTTTCATGGCATCAGAGAAACACAAGGTCCTGAGCCTATAGCTTTCTTTCCTCTTCCTCTCATATTCAAGAAATTGCTCACCTCTTCTAGTCGATACACATGGCAGGAAAAGGTGAAACTCCAAACTCAGCCAAGACTGAGACCAACAAGTTTGATAACCCAAATGATCCTCTTTACCTTCATTATTCTGATCAACCTGGACTTGTACTCGTCACACAAGTGCTGGATGGAGAAAATTACAACACTTGGAGTCGCGCTATGCTCATGGCTCTCAGCATCAAGAATAAAGAAGGCTTCGTCAATGGCACCATCAAACAACCACCAGAGACTTCTATCACAGAACTCCAACAATGGACGCGCTGTAACAACCTTGTAAAAGCATGGCTTTTTAACTCAATCTCACAAGATATTGGAGCAAGCATAATATACAGTGAAAGTGCTCATGATATCTGGCTTGATTTAAAAGATCGTTTTTCACAAACTAACAGTGTTCATCTTTTTCATGTTGAAGAAGCCATACATGATTGTAAACAGGGCAACACAACCATTGGGAATTACTACACCAAGCTTAAAAGTCTATGGGATGAACGTGAAGCACTTTGTAACATTCCCAAATGCACGTGTGGTGCTATGAAGGACGTTCTGCAGTTTCAACAAAATCAAAAGACCATGAAATTTCTCATGGGACTTAACGAAGCCTATGCTAGTGTTAAAGGACAGATTCGACTCATGGATCCACTGCCCACCATCAATAAAACTCATTCTCCCATTTTGCAGGATGAAAAACAAAGAGGCTTATTGAACGGAGGTGCACCACCGGCTGAAGCCATGGCCTTTGCGGTAAAGAATACTCCACGAAAATCTGAGAGGATTTTCACACCTAAAAATCCACATCTGAAATGTGGAACATGTGAGAAAATTGGACACACCACAGAGACATGTCGAGCACACCTCAAATGCGAATATTGCGGCTGGCAAGGTCACACCATTGATGTTTGTCGAAAGCTGCAAAAGGCGAACTCAACAAACAACAAACCTGATCAACGAGAGCGTAAAATCATTTCCTCCAAGACCAATCATGTAGACACCAACACATCATCAAATTCCATGCCATTCACTCTCACAACAGAGCAATATCATAATCTCATGGCACTGCTAACCAAGAATAAATCCAGTTCGATGGCCAATCATGTTGGTAGCACATCTGCCATGAGTGATCTCTCAGGTACAATTTTTTGTGGCTCTGTTGTTGACAAAGAAATGTGCTGGATACTCGACACAGGAGCTACAGATCACATAGTTTACTCTGTTGATTTGTTAACCACAAAATCTCGTGTCACAAATCGAACTGTGCATCTACCCAATGGAGCCATGGCTACAGTCTCACACATAGGCAGCATTCACTTTGCTAATTTCATCTTGAATGATGTGCTATGTGTTCCTTCTTTTAAATTAAACTTGATTTCCATTAGCAAGCTTGTGCACAATTCTCACTACCTTGCTACGTTCACTAATCATACTTGTATGCTACAGGACCAACGATCGGGGAAGATGATTGGGATGGGAACTGAGCGAGGAGGACTCTACTATCTTGATACTCCACAGAAAACTAGGTGCAATGCTGTCACTGCACTAACTTCCCATTCCCCAAAACTTTGGCATCAACACCTAGGGCATCCATCAAATAAGACCTTTAGTTTGCTTTCTCATTCAATTACAGACATGGAATTTTGTAATATTTTTGATTGTTTAATTTGCCCATTGGCTAAACAAACTCGTGTTTAAGCTCTCCACTGCTCTCAAACAAGCCAACTTCAAACAATCCAAGGCTGATTATTCCTTATTCGTCCGATCCCAGGATGGTAAATTTACTGCTCTCCTTATTTATGTCGACGATGTCATGATTGCAGGAAATGATTTGCAAGATATTAAAGATACCAAATCATTCTTGAATTAATTCATGTTGATATTTGGGGAGGGTACCATGTTTCTTCAATTACAGGGGCACAATATTTTCTTACAATTGTTGATGATTATACACGTTGCACATGGACTTATTTGATGCATCATAAATCAGAAACTCACTCATATATCACAAAATTCATCAACCTTGTTGAAACACAGTTCTCCTTAAAAGTCAAAGTTCTTCGGAGTGATAATGGGCCTGAATTTACAATGAAAAATCTTTATTTTGATAAAGGTATTTTTCATCAAACCAGTTGTGTTTCCACTCCACAGCAAAATGGAGTAGTCGAAAGAAAGCACCATCACCTCCTTAATGTAGCCCGAGCCTTATTATTCCAAGCCAACCTTCCAAAAAGATTTTGGGGAGATGTCATCTTAACCGCTACCTACCTAATTAACAGAACTCCGACGCCTCTTCTTCAAGGGAAAACACCTTTTGAGATGCTCTTTCACAAACAACCTGTATATGATCATTTGCGAGTGTTTGGTTGCCTATGTTTTGCCTCAACACATCATCAGCGTCCCACCAAATTTGATCCAAGAGCCACCCGGTGTCTTTTCTTATGTTATCCATATGCTCAAAAGGGTTACAAGGTTTATGACCTCTCAACTGGTAAAATTTTTGTTTCACGAGATCTTATTTTTCATGAGGATATTTTTCCTTTTTCACCTTCCGCTTCAGACTCACCTCCAATGCCTCATCATTCATCAACAAATGATCATGATAGCACCACCCTTCAATTTCCTCTCAATACTGAAGTATCTCTATTTGATGATTCCTCTCAAGAAGAAATTCCTCCTCATTCAAACAACAAAGCTCCTTCCCAAGCCCTTCCTTCACATACCGCCCCTCCACCCATTGACCAACCTATCACAACCGTACCTTTGGATTCACAACTTCGTTCCTCACGGCCAATACGCGCTACAAAGATACCAAGCTATCTGCGTGAGTATCATGTTGGTATTTCTCTTCCCTCACGAAATGACCCAACATCGAACTCGGCTTTGGTCAGCACTACAGGTATCACCTACCCTTTAACTGATGTTCTTTCATATGATAGATTATCTCCCAAACATTATGCTTTCCCCACTTCCCTTTCAATCGAAAAAGAACCATCTTCTTTTGCACAAGCAGTTTGTGATCCTAAATGGCGTCTTGCTATGCAACAAGAACTGGATGCTCTCAAGGCCAATGACACATGGTCCCTACAATCATTACCACCTAGGAAGAAGCCGGTTGGATGCAAATGGGTGTACAAGATTAAATACCGCCCAGATGGCATGGTAGAGCGTTATAAAAGCCAGATTGGTAGCCAAAGGATACAACCAAGTTGAAGGTCTAGAGTATCAAGAGACTTTTGCTCCTGTTGCAAAACTTGTGACGGTTCGTCTTCTTCTTGCTGTGGCTTCAACACAACAATGGCACCTCCATCAACTCGACGTTACTAATGCCTTCTTACATGGAGATCTTGATGAAGATGTTTACATGTCTTTACCTCCTGGTTTTGGACGAAAGGGGGAGACACGAGTTTGCAAACTCCACAAGTCATTGTATGGCCTCAAGCAAGCTTCGCGTTAATGGTTCATTAAGCTCTCCACTGCTCTCAAACAAGCCAACTTCAAACAATCCAAGGCTGATTATTCCTTATTCGTTCGATCCCAGGATGGTAAATTTACTGCTCTCCTTATTTATGTCGACGATGTCATCATTGCAGGAAATGATTTGCAAGATATTGAAGATACCAAATCATTCTTGAAGAATCAATTCAAATTGAAGGATCTTGGACAATTAAAGTATTTTCTTGGTATAGAGGTTGCACGATCTAGTAAAGGCATTACTCTTTCACAACAAAAATATGCTCTCGAGATTCTTGAAGATGTTGGATATCTTGGTGCAAAACCAACTTCTTTTCCAATGGAACAAAACTTATCTCTCAGTAAGTTTGAAGGCGACTATGTTAGTGATCCATCCTCTTATCGAAGACTTGTTGGGCGGCTAATTTACTTGACTGTCACACGACCCGATTTGGCATATGCAGTCCACGTTTTAAGTCAATTTATGGACAAGCCACGAGTACCACATTTAGAAGTAGCTCATCGTGTCTTGCGATATGTGAAACAAACACCAGGACAAGGAATATTTCTTTCTACAAAAAGTTCAATCCAACTGAATGCCTTTTGTGATGCAGATTGGGCCAGATGTCATGACACTCGACGATCAGTTACTGGCTATTGCATATTTCTTGGCAGCTCATTAGTTTCCTGGAAAACCAAGAAGCAAACAACAGTATCACGATCAAGCGCAGAAGCTGAATACCGATCTATGGCCACCACCTGTTGTGAAATTATATGGTTGAAAACAATTCTACAGGACTTGGGCATCAAACATTCACATCCTGTCAACTTATATTGTGACAACCAAGCAGCTCTCCATATTGCTTCAAACCCAGTCTACCATGAGCGAACGAAGCACATAGAAATCGATTGTCACCTCATACGAGAAAAAGTTCAAGAAGGAATGATCAAGCTGACTCACGTACCTACATCAGAACAGCCAGCAGATATTTTCACAAAGCCATTAAGCTCTTCACAATTCTCGACTCTAATCAGCAAGTTAGGAATTATTAACATACATTCCAAACTTGAGGGGGAGTGTTGAGGATTATTGAGCCAATCAATGCACAATCAAGCCAATCAAAGCACAAAGTCTGGGATAGCCAATCAAAGCACAAAGTCTGGGATAGTCTTTAAATTTGGGCAATCATCCATAGTCAATGGCCATTGATTTGTTTCCTTTATATAGAATTGTAAATAGGGATTTATGATCTGTATGCACTAATTCAGCATCAAAATTAATCATTGTAGTGTATATATATATTTCCAATGTAACCAGAAAATATAATATACAAATAGAAGGAATTCATTCTTCCTTTTCAATTTCAATTACATAGTAATGAGATAATTTGCTACAAATTTATAAGTTAACAGTGGAGCTTGTTAAAATTAAAAATTCAAAGATAAATTACTTATGTGTGATAAATTTAGAGAGAAATTGCAAAAAAATATAAAGCTTTACTTTTTGTAGGGTGCCGTGGGGAAGAGAAAAAAAATTATATTTTTTTTCTTAATTTTTTTTTTAAAAAAGACATTGGATTGGGGGTTGGAAGATGCGGATTGCAGCAGAGTTTTGTTTTCTGTAACATATTGGGATTGATTTATTTATTAAAAAAAAAAAAACCAAAAGACATATTGGACTATTTATTTTCTAATTTATAATTTCCTGCTCTTCAAATCATCGAACATATTTTTACGTACGGTTGCCTTTTTTTCCTTTTCTTTTCCCTTTTTTTTCGTAAATGTCCTTTTGCCCCTTTTTTCTGTTCTTCAAAAGAAAAAAAAAGTTGTCTAAAAAAAGGGTTTATACGTGGCCGTGACAGTTGTCATATGTTCCCTAATCTCCATGACCTCTACTCTACGCCACGACAATACTAGAAGGAAATTAATTCAGGGAAGAAATAACGTGATATAAAAATTGTTATCCAATTCATACGACAATATGATGTCGTGGTGATATACAACAGCTGATCATTAAAAAATATTAATAATTATTCTGTTATGAAATATGCATGTATGTTCCGAAATGCGGAGTATATACAAGTTGGCATTCCAACATTGACCATATTAAAAGATTGAAGATATCAATAACTATTTAGGAAAATAATCACAGGTTCTCCACAGGTCAATTTTATAAATACTATTTCTATAATATCACTATTAATTCTTACCATTTTTGCAAAAAAAAGAAAAGAAAATTTGAACATCCACTTTTAGGAAATAGAAAAAGAGAGATGAGAGAGAAAAAGACACGGAAGAGAGAAGAAAGAATGCGAAACATAGAGTGAGAGAAGAGAAAGAAAGATTTGGACGGTGAGATTTTTATAGGAATAATTTAGACATATTGTATGCCAAAAGTGATATGAATGAAAAAATTGAAAACAAATGGTGTAAAACATTAGTAGTATTAAAGAAGTAGTATGAGACCTAATTTTCTCCTAACACTACTAATATTATGTATCACATTTTTTTAAACCTTTGATTCATATTACTTTTGATATATAATATGTCTAAATTATCTGTACAAAAAATCTCACCATCCAGCTCTTCCTCTTTCTTCCTTCATCTATTTAGTCTCTTTTCCCCTCTTTCTTTCTCTCTCCTCTCTTTCTCTTTCTATTTCCTAAAATTCTGTCTATTTCAATTTTTTTTTTGACAAAAATGTTAGGAATTAAAAATAGTATTACGCAAGCGTTATTTATCAAATTGACGCCAATATGTTCCAACCGCTGGACCGTCATTGCCCGCTAAAGTAGTATGTATAACTTGGGTTGCCAAAAATTGAACTTTGGGCGACGTTCGCGTTTAGCTATAGAGGCGTGCTTAAAGATAAGAATTGAGTTTACGGCCTGATTGCCATTGGTTTTGCGCTCTTTAAGGTTATGCAACAAATTTAGAAAAGATTACATGTTACGTCACACTTTAAAAAATATGTTTATGTATACCACATCTTAAAAAGTTTGCCACATTATTATTTATAATATTTGTTTAAATTATGTCATTGTCATATTTAAACATACGTGGATTTATAAAAAGTAAATTTCAAATATGACGCTTATGAAAATTACCACAAATTTAAAAGATTCACAAAGAGTCTCGTGGTTACATCATTACATTATATTTAGTATTCCAAAAATACACTCAAGATACCAACGGATATTCATTATTCGTCGCGGTTACTGATCGATAACTGGTATCTGATTTTAAATGGTCTCTACCCCACTTTCTTCGCTAGTATCTGGTATCCGTTTTGGTTATAGACAATATCCACAGGAAATCGTGATTTTAAATGGCAGGAGCTAACACAATACTTAAAAAATACAAAAAAAAAAAAAATACAAAATTACTCAAAAAACCTGAAAATTCATAAAAATTTTAAACACTTAGACAAAACAAAAATACACAACAAAATTCATAATTATAGAAATGTTTTAAACAAATTTATTTTTTGAACTGTTAAACAGTTTTTTTTTTGAACTGTTAAATAATTTTATTTTAAATTAAGAAATGTTTTAAAAGAAAAAATTTTAAGAAATTATTATTATAGTAAAAAAAATTATTTCACAAATCTAAGTACTTTAGTTAAGGTATGTTTAAGTTTAAAATATATAGTTTGAGTAATGACCATATAAATAACGTCGTTATAGAGAGAGAGAGATCGAGTGAAGAATGGAGAAAGGAGAGAGAAAGAAATGGGGGACAAAGAGAGAAAGGGAAAAATACTAGATGACAAAAATGAAAAAAAAAACAGATATGGTAATGTGGATGCCTTAGTTATTGACAGCTTTTAAAATATTGATTTAATGATGAAAAAAATCCAATTTATTATAATATGCTATTTACCAAACATGTTTTCAATATATATGACGTGCATTTATGGGTCCTCTCAAAGTAGCTGTTTGCCTCATTCTCCCTAACTTTTATAATGACAATAATTCATTCAATTGAAATAAATATTACAAGTGTAGATCTTGTAAATACAGTATAAGAGAAGAGTTATTATTATAATTGAAACTACGAAGCTACAAAGCTATTTTTAGAAAAGAAAGCAGGGAATTATCACAAATGCCATCTTTTTAATATTTACTTTTTGTAAATATTATATATGTTCACTGGTGGTATAACTTAACATGTAGTATGAATGATAGTATGACATAAACATTTCTAGGTTTGGTATAAATAAACATAACTTTTAAAGTGTGGCATAACATGTAATTTTCTTATAGAAAATTTTTTAAAAACAACATAATTCCCATTAAACAGTTATGGCAAATAATTTCATACATTTTAAAAAAATAAACAAATTCTAAAACAAAACATCAAATTTCGAAAAGGTAATGTTTTTTAATAAGAATAATTTAGTAAACATGATGTTGGGTAGTTGATTTGGATGGACGAGATAAACAAGATATAATTAATATCTAGGGTTTTCATATAAGATTCGTTAGATCCCATTCAATTCGTCCTCGCTCAATCGATTATCCAACAAAAATTTTATTCAATTAGCCTCATTAATACATCAATTGCACCTCAAGTGTTATTTTTTTTTTCGATAGAAGGGGACAGGGAATGCCACCACTTTTAAGTGGGGCTTAGCATGACTTGAACCCTTAACCTATGGTTGGGGTGGAAGAATTTACAACCAACTAGGCTGTCCCCGCTCGTCCCTCAAGTGCTAATTAAATCTATCCATTTTTATTCACATAGGTACGGTTAATGTCGCATTTATAAAGCTTGGGTGCCATTATTGTGTCAATCGAAAATTTAAGGGCCAAAATAAGACAACTACTAATTCTTAGAGATCAAAATAAAAATTAACCCTAATATGAACCTTAGGATAGCCTACCAATGCGATTAATGGTCCTATAAATTATGCGGAGAGGGCACCTGTCCCACCATAGAATCTTCAATTTTTCTTTTAAAGGAATCTTGTAGTTGATTTGTGACAAATGTGACCTCTTTTGATCAAGTTCCATGAGGATTATGGCAACACGTTTATATTGGTACTGTAGATGATTAATTTACATTTGTTACTTATTCGTACGTTACAGCCAAAGTTTCCTTATGCATGTTACACAGCCAAAGTTTCCTTCATGTTCACCATTATTTATTGTGTGATGATCCATTCAGAATACCTAAATTGATGACATGCATATTTAGAACGTATCCCCTCATAATATCCTTGCTTTATATAGGTATTTACTCTTTTAATGACATAAAAAATCTCAGAGAGATCCTTTCCATTCCTTCTCGGTTAGTTTCTTTTTTTTTTGTTTTTTATTTTTTTTCTTCTCTCTTGCCAAGACTTTGGTTAGTTTCTTTGAAAAGGAAGACAATCTCTCAAATATTTTTGTTCTTGTATCCACAAAATATTCATATGTTAATGATGTTGGTATTTTATAATCATATAATGCAATGAAAAATTTAAGTTTTTGTTGAGATGTTGAAATCGGTAGTGGGAAATTGCTGTAGTATTCCAATCTGCTGGTTTGTATTTCTCACCTCCACCTCTTTCATATACTATGTTACCTTTGTCTCCGTCGATTTTTCCACTTTGATTCATTCTGGAAAATTATGGCTTCACTACCTTTTTATTCCACCACAACTTTGCCAATCCAACGATTTCCCACAAACTCAAATCACTTTTAGACCATTCAAATGGAAATTTTAGTACTGAAACCAATATTGGTGGTAGTACTACTGGGAACAACAATGAGTTTGCTAGAGAAATTTTACACTACAGTTTGGGTAAATGGGACGAAAATTGAGACCAAAATTCATGAACAAGAAAATCCTCATCTGGGTTCTAATTGCTCGGGTAAATATATTTGTGCATGATCTTCAATCGGCATTTAATGAGGAACTGCTCGGGAACTGCCACTCCCTCAAAAGTTGGCTCAATTTCTGTCCCTATATATCCAACATGGGATTTGGGCCAAGAGTTGATTATAAGCATTATTCCAAAGGGGTTTTACCAAATAACAAAAGTTGGTTCAAAACTAACCAGTTTTCTTTAGAAGTGATTTTCCACAACATAATGAAGCACTGCAAGTGCTCTAACCAACAATTCGTTTTGGCTTCTGCAATCGTCGTCCCGTTCTATGCCAGACTTGATTTAGGCCGTTTCCTTTGGGGATTCAACACATCGATGAGAGATGGCTTCGTCAGAAAATCTTGTGAATTGGCTTAGACTGAGACCCGAGTGGCGAAGAATGTGGGGTAGAGACCATTTCTTTGTTCGTGGCAGAGTTGCTTGGGACTTCAGGAGACGAACACAGGGAGAATCCGATTGGGGCTCTAAACTTATGTTCTTGTCGAGTCGAAGGACATGACTTTGTTGTTCATCGAAACGAGCTCGTGGAACAACGATTTCGCCATACCATACACGACGTACTTCCATCCTTCTAAAGACATAAAAATGAGGCATAGGAAAAGGCCTTACTTGTTCTCCTTTCCAGGCGCTCCGAGGCCTAATTCGGAGGAATCTATCCGGGGAGAGATAATTAGGCAATGCCAATCTTCAAAAAAACTATGCAAGTTTCTGAACTGTTGTGATGGTCTAAGTAACTATGACGAGCCTGTGAATGTCATGAAGGTGTTTGAAAGATCGGTTTTCTGCTTGCAGCCCTCGGGGGATTCTTACATGAGAAGATCGACTTTTGATTTGATATTGGCAGGTTGTGTTCCGTTTTTCTTCAATCCGAGCTTTGCTTATAAACAATACTTGTAAGAACCATTCCAAATTCTCTGTGTTTATACCCAAAAACGACGTGAGGAAGAAGAAAATCAAGCGAGACACTTCTAAAAGTTCCAAAAGACGGAAGTACTGGCAATGAGAGAAGTTACAAAGCTGATTCCGAGCATAGTGTATCCAAATCCCATGTCAAAATTGGGGACTCTTGAAGATGCATTTGACATTGCTGTAAAGGGCGTGCTCGAAAGGTTGAAGAAAGTGAAAGGAAATTGAAGATGGAAAGGATCCGGGCATCGGTTTCACAGAATTTAACAGCAAGAAATTCGATATGTTTTAGAGGGAGAAAAAAAACCTAATCACATTTTTGAAATAGACCTGAGGTAACGGAAAAATTAGTTTTAGGATTTTAGCTCTTTGCTCAGAAGTGCAAAAGCAAAGATCTTGCCTCAGAGCCTTTTTTCCACCTACTTTTTTTATATAGATTAATCGTACTTTTTAAGCATTTTAATTCACATTTTCCTAAAGAATTGGAGTTTATATACTTCTTTATTTGTAGTCGAAACTCGGAGCAACGATAAGACAGGGACCAACACTACAAAATACAAATGTATGAGTCGCACTTGTTGGTTTTGTTTCCAAATTTTTGTTGACAATTTTTTTAAACAATGAGTAGGGCTAGGTAATGACACGTGGAATCATATCAAAATAACAATTGATAATTCGAAAAATGATCATTGTGCAAGTCTGAAGCGGTGAAAAGGATCGAGTTTTTGGGGCGGGTTGGGATCACGTAAAGATCAAGTAAGATAATTTTTTTTTATGTTTAGATGAACTATTGATGTGGTAGGATTTGGACGAAAAATATTTTTTTTGAAGTGGAAATGAGTCAACAGACATGACTCGCAGTTTCTCTACGATGTATGTTGTTTTTCGACCATTTAATCGTTTGGATCTTTTAAAGGGCATTTTTTTTTAATAAGTTGACCTAAGAATTGTGTTTTATTCCCCATTCTCGTTTAATTCTTTTTGGGGGAAAATTTTGCATCTATTGTTATTAATATCTTTAATTATGTAAAAGGTCGTTTTGTATTTATGCAACTCGATTAAATGATGTTTTAATAATTAGTTTTTTTACGATCCAAATCTCTGTTGTTAGATGATAAGATGATATAAAGTATTTCAGCCGTTAAAAAAATGTATTAACAGTTAAAGATTGGGCATGAAACGTTATCTTCAGAAGATGTGCTATGGGCACATCTCCAATGCAATATCATGTTTATATACCAACGTTAAATTTTGACATTTGAGTATTTTTATTTTAAATTTTTGACATGTTAAACTTGGTAATAAATTAGCATATGAAAATTTAGCATTTAATTTTTATTGGGACACATTAACTTTGTAATTAAAGATGGTTTAACTCTGTAAAACTTTTGTTATCAACACTTCTTATTTTTAATTTCAAGTATTTACAATATAAAACCCACATATGTTATAATATTTGACTTCAAATTCAGGATTCAACTTGCTTCCTCAACTCTAACATGCTACATAATGCTAGTGTAATTTTGATGCAACTATTGTTCATATATATACTCGTATGATCTGCCGCTCACAATTCATCGACGATGAGGAAAATACTGATCTGAGATCAACTTGACATCAGCTGACCTGTACAGATTCGTCAGAAAACTCTTTTTTTTTTTTTTTTTTTTTTTTATCTCCCTAAAAAAAGTAGATTATCCAGCTAGATCATAACTTGCTGACATCACCCAAAGAATGAAAACAAAAATTGTTACATATCTTACCAATAATGGGGATATTGTATTCATCACAGCAGATTATTTTTTTTTTGTCATCCTATATAATAGTTGCAAATTGTTTTCCTACAAGAAAACATATTCACCCACACTATCTATAAATACTATGATAAGACTCTCTAAAAATCCTGTCAATAAGACCTTTTTTTTTCACTAGATTTGGATCCTTAAAAGCGAATGAGCTCACCATTTATTCAATAAGTTCACACACACCAAATTTTTTCCTTAAAAAACCAAAAACTAAAAAAAAAAGAAGAAAATGACATGGCTGCCGGCAACTGTCTAGGTGGCTAGTGACCCCAAATTGCCACGAATTGTGGTGATGCCTTATGTTGGAGCCCCCATGGTGATGGATGTCGCGATTCCATCCCTACCATCATGGGTCGCGACAAAAATTGTGCCGATAGTGGGTCCAACTTTGCGAGGGACCACTGTAGGGCTCGAAGTTCTATCGTGACTTGTTGCGTGATCACAACCACCATGGGTTGTCGTGAGTCAAGACAGAGGGAGGTCATGGGTGGAGATCATGGGTCGCATGATTCCGTCGAGACCCTATCTCGACTACGTCGTGATCTGTCTCTATGGGTTGCAACACCCCACTCCCCTCAACTGTCTACCCATTCCACCCCTTAGCTCGATATGGTCTCAAAGGAGATCGCAAAAATCATGGCTATGCATGCGAACCTGTCACGTGTTGTGGGAGGTAGCCGGTATTGCACGATCATGATCGGTGGCACCTCCAGTGGTCGTGGTGGCTCGCCAATGAGATAGACAATGTTAGTACCCGCGTCGACTTCATTCTCGGCATCGTCAATGAATTGTTGCCTTGGAAAATGAACCTTTTTTTATTTCAAAAAGTTTTTTTGCTAATTTTTTTAAGATTTGCTTATATTTAATTTTGATTGTGTAAGTTAGAGCCCATTATGTAGATAGAGTTGAAGTTTTTAAACCATTGGATTAAACCTAACATATTAAAAAAAAAATAGTCTCATAAATAAGACCTTTTAAAAGGTCTTATTATAGCATTCCCAAAAAATATTTATAATTAAAAGGTCTTATTATAGTATTCCCAATAAATATTTATAACTTACAAAATTTAATAGAAATTTGATGGTTGAAAATAGTATGTTATCAAACTTTCCCTCTACTGCAGCGTACAAAGAACTCAATTTGTTTTCTCATTTACCTGCCCTTGTTTTAATACTTTTAAGCTTTCTTCAACTTCAAGAAGTGAAACTATTCCTTTATAGTAAGAGCAATCTGAGTGCATTTACTAAACTGTAAAGAAATGTAATAGAAAAAGTAATAAAATAAAAAAAATAAAATAATAAGGATAAGAATCATTCATTTTCAAACTAGTGTTCGCTCACAATGAGTTCATTCATTTCCAAATATTTGTTTACTTATTTTTTATGGTATAATTGGAGAAAATTCAACTCAATTTTCACCGTTCAGTAAACTTAAAAATGATTATCATGTTATGTGTCAAATATGTATTGTTGAAAAAGGTCCGTAAATTTTAGAAAACAAGCAGTCAAGTTAAGCTTATCCATACTAAAAGTAACCTCAATGATGACCACATCACCACATAAAACAGCAAATATGGCACTCGAAGTGACCCCAAAGGTTGTAAAAACAAGCTTGATTATTTGCATTTCAAGCAAATGTGGCACTCGACGTGACCCCAAACGGTTTCAACTAATTTTGGTTGCAACCAAATATTTTACATACTTTCTAAACAGTAGTTACAACTACAAGTTATAGTTATAACTCATATTTTTCTTGTTCTAATCAATATTGGTTCTAACTGACTATTCTTTCAACTAATTTTGGTTATAACCAACAATTTTACATACTTCCCAAACAATGGTAATAACTACAAATTACGGTTCCAACTCATATTTTTGGTTCCAACTAATATTGGTTCTAACTGATTGTTCTAACCGTTTTTCTAAATAGAGACTATATGAGTTTGTACCTTTGTTCTTAGGTAAGAACTTACACTCAAGAGGCTCTCTTATGTGCAAATCATTGGTCATGCGAGCAACACGAATGTCGCTCCGTCAAGTAATTTGGGTTAAATCTATTTTCAGGTTTGTAACATGCCCACAATAGCCTATATAAGGAGGCCATCCTAGAGACATTTCTACACACCAATTCAGAATTTCTTTCTACTTTTCAAGTTTGTAACACCACCACAATAGCTTATATAAGCAAACTATTCTCAACACATTTCTACACACTAATTTAGAATTTCTTACACACCAATTCAGAATTTCTTTCTACTCTCTCTAGTGTTGTTAGGCTTAAGTTCCAACTTAAACTCGACATCAAAAGTTGTAACCTTTTGATTGAACTCTCATTATTTTGGAAATAATTTGGATTAAATCTTCATTATTTTTAGGTTGGTAATAGCCCCCAAAACAACCTATATAAGGAGGCTCTCCTCACATTTGTACTCACCAATTTAGAATTTGTTTCTAGGATCTCTAGTTTTGTTAGGCTTAAGTTCTTTGAGAGCTTTTTTAGGTGTTCTAGTGATAAAGTAAAGATACAGTTCCAAGTTCGCCAAAGTAGAATTGTGGTGTTGAAGTCCTGCTTGATTGTTGTTGTATCTTGGAAAGTAGACGCTCAACATTATCTTAAGCACTCGTGGAGAGAACGAATTTGTTTTAAGAAAAGCATGTCCATCACGTGCCTTGACGCCCTTTTTGTGTTTGATTTGGTTTAAGGTTGAAAATTTTGTTATACTTGTTTATCCTTTTTTGTATATTTTTTTAATATTAACTTGTTCATTTCTCTTTATTTTATGCAATATTTCTAGCAACCACCCTTCTTGGGCCTACCTGCCGAGAAGATTCCAATATCCTGGTGACCTATTTCATTGCCTTCCTGTTGACTTTGTCATATTCTCGAGTAGAAGCTACCACCTAGGCCAAGCTGGTGCAAAGAAGATGATCTCAAACGATGGCCAATCACTAACCGTGCCTTGACTTGAACATTCTAGTTGAACTCACCAATACTTTTACAAATGGGAGTGAATGTAATGACCCTATTTACGTGGCCGTTACTTAACTACTTAAACATCCATTTATTTAGATAACATAATTGTATGGAACTTTTTTTAAAAACTTGAATAATATTTTTAAACTATTTTAAATAATTACTAATTAGTTTCAAACTATTTTTAAATACCTAAATAACCTTACTATTTAATTTAAAACTATTTTTAAATACTTAAATGTCCTTACTATTTAATTCTTATAAAACTTTTCTGTTGCAACAAAAATAATAACGTATTGTAGTGGCTTAATAGTTATTCAAAACACACATATTACTAGAGTCATACAACCTTGCATATTATCAAAAAGACATAATTATCATAATGTAAGTATGGAAAATAAATCATGTGGTATCCATTTCCTATGTCTCCACTCTAACAGTCCGCTGCTTCACCATTATTCCATTAGTTATGACTAACAGGTTGCTTACCTATAGTGTGGACATTCTTGGATGAGTTTTTGCTTAGCAAGTTGGAACTATAACTCGCAAATATTTAAAATAATATGCAATAGTAATATGTATGTGCCGATTATGCTCAGTTGTGATCTTATCTTATTATGTATCGGCCTGAGTAGTCATACCGGTTGCGCTCGATCGATGTGAAGCTAGAGTTTGCAAGGTCCAAACAACACTATGATCTAATTATTTTTAATTATGTATTTAAATCTTAAGCCTTCTCATAGATCGAGAGATTGGTACGACCCTTATTTTTAATTCTTTCTTAAACGTTTCACTGAACTAATTAATGAGTATGCAGTATGGCATGGCATTGCATACTTAAGCATAAAATTTAGACATGCTTTACTACTTAGTAAAAAAATGAAAAACATTTATTTTCAAATTATTCATGCTGTAAGTAAGATTCCTACATACCTATTTTCTAGTGGTAGGTCTCTCTATTCGCTCAGAATTTCTTACCCTTTATCGGAAATCAATTCTATATAAAAACACCCATTAAGAGTGTAAGAACAATTTATTTGATGCTAATTTAATATTAGCATAATCGTAAGAATTTGATCATTTCATTAGATTGCATATCCCTTTACCAACTACTATAAAAATCATTATTTTTATTACAAGGATTAATAAATTAAATCCTTATAATTCAAGAGATTATGACACTTGTCACAAGGCCTCTGGGTGCCATACATCCTTATACCTATGTTTTCAATTCAACTAACTGACTCCAAATTAACGAATCATCTAACAACCTCACACTCTTATATTCAAACTAACCGTCTGCTAATTATTACTAAGACCTATCATTACCCCTGCCCAAAAGAATCACCTTGTCATCAAGGTGTTAGTCAAGAATTCCCAGCTGAATGCCTCCACTTCCTTCCTATTCTGATAAGCTTGAGTCTTGGAATGTTGAATGGAATAACAAATCTTGGAGGGCTAAATTCAACAGTTATGAACAAAGATATGATTGGAATCATTCGAATAACAAACATGGATGTTGTGAAGGCAAGGCTTGGAGCAATGAACCCAAGAATGTTGAACGCAAAAAATTCAAGTTTTCGAGTGTCAAACCCCTAAATTTTAGGTTTGCCATTAGCAAATTTCTCAACACCAGCTCTAACCATGTCAAGTTCGTCTGAGGCTGTAGTCATACCAGTATTTGCAAACTCAACACCAATTTGAAGGAATTTATACTTGAAAACCCTAACCCTAATCCAATCAAACTAGAATTTTTGGACCTAGTTCCAATTGCGTTGAGATTAGTCCAAATCTTAGTGCACTTGAGAACCGTATTGTTAGACATGTATGCTCTAAGGAGTAAAATGTTGTAATATGTTTTTAGAGACATTTTATTAATAAAGAATTTATTTATTGTTCATATACTAAATGTTGTCCTCTTTACGTTCATATTTGTTAAATGTATGATAAGTAAACAAAAGTTTGAGACTGTCGGTCTAAACTTTAAGAATCAGGCATATGATGGATGAATTATGCGGAAGACATGATTCCAAAGGTGATGGTCTAAATCATAAGATCCGCAATCAAGGGAATAAAGTTGGGCGCTTTATTCATGTTAGGCTTGTTATGTTGTCTGCATCCCTGAAGGGAGATGGCTTGTTTTGGCCATCAGAGTTAGACTCCATGAGTAGAAACATTGGTACATTGTCATAAGTGATAATGTATTAGATGAGGACATAAAGTGGAATTGATTTAGATTAATAATTCCATCTGTGCAAAGCAATTCACTTTAGACAACCATAAATGTTGTATCTCAATCCTGAAATGACTAATGGGCCTGTTATCTTGTCTTATGTCTTTTGATGTACCAAAGGGTGATATATTGACTTTGTGATGGTACTTATACCAGTATATTAGAGACATGGCTTTTGATAGTGTAAACTTGTTATTCATAGATATGAAATCCATAGCTCCATTGGTGGAGTCAATGGTAGCTCCATTGGTGGAGTCAATGGTATTCTCTTATATGCGTTATCCTATACTTAGAAAACTAGAGTGCTCAACCATTTGAATGCTGTTGATACTTACCAATGAGTGGCAGTGAAACAACACTGAGTGCGGCTGCACACAATGTTTGGGTGGCTCATCCCTATTCATCTTGGCCTGCTCGAACATACCTGTGACAAGAGGAGAGACGCTTTAGAGGTAAGGGGGACACAATGTGGTGCAAGGCAAGGACATTCTAATGCTCAAGGCAAGTACGGCTCGACAGAGTATGGGGGCTGGTAGTTGGGAAAAAGCACGTTGCCCTGTGCTATAGTAAATGTGCTCTATTTATAGGCTGCCATTTGAACCAGGTGTTGGTGGGTTTTGTCCATGACCCGTGTGTACCATCAAGGCCTGTCAGTAGGCAAGTGACATGTGTCATGGTCCTCGTTGGTAGATTAGCCTCCATCTAACGGTGGGAATGTGGCCATCTGGAGGCTTTTGGTGGCGAGTAGCTACACCTTTGCAGGCCTAACAATCCGACCTAAGCACATGTCTTATCTGAGGTTGCGATAACTTATGTCGTAGCCAGCGAGGGCCCTATAGAGCACCTCAGTCTAACAGTCGAGCTCTTAGGGGGTCATTATCGTGTATCCCAATGACTTTGCCAAGCAGGTTTGCCAACCACCGGGGATTTGCTCCTCGGCGGATAGTGCCAAGCACACCCCCAACAGTAGCCCCCCAATGCACCTGGTTGATGCTAGGTCGAGTGGGCTAACCCGAATGGGTGTGGTCGGGTATGGTTAGCCCCTTAGGCGAGGTCTCGAGGCAATGGAAGATGAAGAGACATGAAACGTAGCTTGGTGGGACACCTGTCGACATGTGATTAGGTGTTTCCCCGACGATCATAATCACGGTGCCTCTTTGGCTTTTTCACCCAAGTTTCATGCTTGAGTTGTGGCTATAAATAGTGGTTAGCTTCTTGATATTCCAATGTGTAAACACAATTGGACTTTGTAACTTTTGAGTTTTAGTTGCCTAGTTTGTAGGTTGTGACTCGAGAATCTCTAGACTTTTCTCAAGCTTCTACAAACCGAACAAGTAATTTCCTAAGGACAATATTTGGGGATGAGTGACCTTAACAATTCCCAAAATATGGACCTTTGCTGGTCAGATAGCAGTGCTGACATTGACCAGTCAATGACTGAGGAAGTCGACATTGAAGGAGTAACCCTGGGGCAAGACAAAGCGACCCGATTGGCCAAAATATTAAGTCTCAATGCTGAGATGGTGCCTGAGTAAGAGTTCTTAGACATGATAGATAGGAGATGCCTGGTTAGGCTATATAGGGGTGAGGACCTATACATCAGGGCAGCCACCGCTGGGACATCCTGAGTTGCAACCTAGGAGTGCACCAGCTTGGTGGTGACCTCTGATGTGCCGAGCACCTCAGGCCAAGGTGCCTGGGCCTCTGCTCTAGTGGCAGGCTAGGTTGCCGTGGACGTCTCTGCAAGGACAGGCCAACTAGGGATGTGAAACCTAAAGAAGCCGCCAAAGATGAGGAAGTTGAGGAGAGGCCTGTAGCCACCAAGGTCTAGGGCGTAGTTGCCTACAGAAGTTCTCAACCCAAGTAGACCTTCGCCGTTGGGTATACGTGTGCTTTGACCTAAAGTCGACTTAATGCACTATGCCAAGAATACCGTATCCCAAAGGACATTGAACTTGTCCTACCCAGGGAAGGAGACTCACTGTTGGACCCACCCATCGGTCACATCACATTGTACATCGAGTTCTTTCAGGTCAGGCTTCGTCTACCTTTCCATCCATTCCTTTGCCCCCAGCAGTTGGGATGGTATTACTTCACCAGCTTCAAGAAAGAATTCATCTTGGGCAACCCCAACTCGGACAAGTTATGGAAGTTTGAGTTGTTCTTCATCGGGGGTAATTATTTAGCCTGAGCTGGTGAGGCAGTGTCTAAGGACCAAGAAGTCCTGACAAAGTTTAAGTAGGGGCATGCCTAGTCGAAAAGGCCGTGGGCATCGAGTGAGGTTATTTTGGCAGTGGAGGACTTGTATAGCAAGCCCGAGTCTTTTCGGTAGTAGTTCTTCCTACTCTGCAAAACCAACCTCCAACACTATGGCTGGTTTGAGGGGTCTAGCCAAACAATCTCTTGGACAAACATCTAACTTGCCCTGCCAGTTGGATAGATGACGGTCGCCAAGTCGAGTGTAGTGGACATCTTGGGGCCGAGCACCAGCCAATGTAGGTGGCCAATGAGGGAGCCATCATCGTCTAGTTTTGAGGACTCGTTGAGTGGTTCCTTCGATCTGGGGCCACCCATGGTAGACGAGGACCTCGATAATGTGATCAGGCACCTCTATCCATCGTGCCAACTTCGGATTAGCAGTAAGCCCCAAGTTGTTATTGTTTATTTTTGTTTTCTTTTTCTTTTGATTTTTGTTGAGCTTCCTCTGGCTTCTAAATTTTTTGTTGCAGATATGTCTTTTCGACAGACATCCAGGAAAGAGCGGCAGAGGATGATGGAGAACCTCCGTCGTTTGAAGGGAAAGGGTGTCATGGGGTCTAAGAGGAAAAGGACCCCAAGAACTAAGCAGCTTCCCATAGTAGTCTGACCTATCTCCCCTCTGCCACCTCTGACAAGGGCAGAGGCCTCGTCTAGCCAGGACCGATCACTGATCATTATGACCGTTGTGCCACCACCACCAACGGAGCTGCCAAGTAGGTGTGGAAACACTGACCGCCTAATGGTTGAAACCATCGGGTAGGCCATGACTAGGAACTCATTCTTCGAGAGTATCCAGAAAGAAAGGTTCCCAGATCTCTTCTTTGCTGCCTTCCGTTCCTCTGTCAAGGTACATCGAGTCTGTATGTCGAGCTCTTTTTGACTTTGAATTTTCTTTGCTCTGACCGCTTCTCTTCTTCAGGCCTGCATACTTCTAAAGATGGCCAATAAGATTGGAGTACGCTAGCTCAGTTTTGAGAAGCTAAAAGCGGAGAAGGCCATCCTGGAGAAGGTTGAGGTTGAAAAAGAGCTCAAGTTGAAGGAAACCGAACTCGAGCAGGTTAAAGCATATTTTTCTCAGGCTGAGGATGAGATGAGGAAGGCCAAAGAGGAGATCGACTAGGCTCGGGTTGCGACGGACAAGGCTTGGGTTGAGGTAGACTAGGGGAGGGCCGAGCTACAAGCTTCCAAAGAGGGGCAGGAGCGCTTCTTGAGGGAGAAACTACGTAGCCGACTTGCCCAAGCAGTTGAGGAATTCAAGATTTCGTAGAGTATGGGGATAATTATTATCTTGGGATGACTGAGTTACAAGAACACCTTATGGAGAGGCATCCCGAGTTGGCTGACTTCAACTGGTCCATTATCATTGAGCCGGAGGCAGACGAGGAGATGGAGCAAGTCAACCAGGAGGTCGTGGTGGATCTGGATGGCAAGGATAAAGATGGCGGGAACAATAATGCCTGGGATAGGGCCCAGGCTTAATTTGTATTTTTGTAATTGTCTCTATCCGGGTTTAGGAGGTGCCCGATTATTTGTACCTCCCAAAGACAATTTATTATTTTTATTTTTAATGAAAATTTTCCTTTCATTTTCCAAGTTTAGTATTCATCGAAAACATGGCTTTTTAATTTTATTTTCCAAGTACAATGATTCTCGGATATGAAATGTTAATTCCATTTTTACTTAAATGCTTCTCAAAAAATAGAATAATAATTTTGTCTTTCCCGAGTTAAAAGGTCCTCAAAAATGAAACGATAATTTCATTGTTTCTGAGTTAAAGGCTCATTGAAAATGAAACACAAATTTCGATTCCTAAGTTACAACTGAGCAGGGGAGACCCACTTGGATAGTGTTGTCTACAATGTTGTGCAGCACTGTATAGCCCCCCTTAGACTTGCCTAAGTTTATTTCAACTTTTATAAGTCTAATGATGTTAGGGAGTTTGTTTTGTGAAATCACCATCGTGTTAGAGCAGCTCTTGGCTAGGTCTTCCGCTCAATGGTAGACTAATGGACTAGTGTTTTCAAGTCCAATCATGGTCGGTATCATACTGACCAGCCCCCTAATTTGGTTAATTGGGATGACTTTCCTGCTTCGGGGATTTAAATCTAGTCCCCCTGATGGGAGTTAGGGTGGCCCCCTTTCTTCAAGAGTTGTGACCTTTTTAACACGAATTGCTTGGAGGAATTGCATAGAATCAAGTATTTTCATTAGCATTTCTTTTTTACATTTTGGCCCTGCTAAGTAGACTTAGTTACAAAAAAGCAAAGCCAGAGGTCAAAAAAGGGTGTTCTGGCTTTTGCTAACAAAGAATCTTTTCAGGTGCCTGATGTTCTAGGGGTGGCCGAGCACGTTCCCTTCCATGTTGGAGAGTTTATATGTGCCTGGCTATACAATTCCAATTATTTTGAATGGACCATCCCACTTTGGTCCGAAAGAACCGAGCCTAGATTGCTGTACGATGACCTTCTTGAGTACCAAGTTGCCAACCTTAAAGTTCCTTGGTTGAACCCGCTTATTGTAATACTGAGCAATGACCTGATTCTGTGCTGCAGTACAGATTACCACATGATCTCTTTTCTCCTGGAGTAGATCGAGCTCGGACTTCATGATTTTGGGGTTTCAAAGCTCGTCATATTGTTCAACCCTGAGGCTCAGTGGCCAAGCTCAGTTGGGATAATTACCTCGGCCCCATAAACAAGGGAGAATGGAGTCTCCCTTATGGTAGTCCAGGCTGTTGTTTAGTATGCCCAGAGCACCTTTGGGAGCTCGTTGATCCACGCATCTTTGAGGTTTTCTAGCTTTTTCTTTGGATTTTCCTTTATTTTATTGACAGCCTTGACTTGTCTGTTACTTTGAGGATAGCTGAATGAGGAGAACACCTTCTTGATCTTAAGCTGCTGGCACAAGCAGAGCAATCTTGATAACTTGAACTACTTGGCGTTGTCAGTTTCAATGGTGTGCGAAATCCCAAACTGACGATGATGTTCTTCTAGATAAAGTTGGTGTATTTTACCTCGGTCATGTTGGTGCATGGCTCAACTTCCACCCACTTAGTAAGGTAGTCGATTGCCACGATGCAATATTTGAACTACGACTAGGCTTGGGGAAGTGGTCCAATCAGGTCAATCGCCCATTTATCGAAAGGCCAGGTAGATGTCACTTGGGTGAGTGGCTCGACATGTTGTCCGATTGCTTGAGCAAATTGCTAAAATTTGAGGCATTTCTACACGAACTCCTTGTAGTCTTGCTCCATGGTCGGCCAATAATAACCCTGATGAAGGCACTTCTGAGCCAAGGATCGCCCCCCTCTGTGGTTGCTGCATAGCCTTTTGTGGATTTCCTTCATCAAGTATTAAGCCTTTCTAGGTCCTACGCACCTCAGGCATGGAGTAGTGTAGCCGCGTTGGAAACGTTTTGCTCCAATCATCAAATACCAGGCCGAGCTGTTGCGAACCATGCGGGTTTGTTCTTGGTCATCTGCCAATTCAGCTGGGGTTAGGTGTCGGATGATTGGGTCCATCCATGCGGCCTCTGGCTCTACCGCTACACTGGTCACTTTTTGGTGATGCTTGGTTCTACAATCTCTCGATGGGGACCGACATCAGTTCATTGTCACCCAAGCCCGAGGCTGAAACCCTTGCTCGGTTGGCCTCTATTCAGGCTTGGAATCCCCACGTAACTTGTTGGACGACAAGCATTGAATCACTATGCATAGATATAAGGTCCACCCTAGGTCTCTTGTAATTCGAAGGTTGGCTAATAATGCTTCATACTTGGCTTTGTTATTGGATGCCTTAAAGTTAAAGCAAAGGAGGTAGATTGCCCTATAGCCATCCATGCTGGTAAGGACAAGGCCGGTGTCGACCCATCAACATGAGATGATCTGTCTATGTAGAGCTTCCATTTGGGCTCAAGCTCAAAAGCGTTGTCGCCTCCACTACTATTGGGGTAGTCTTGATCTTCTTAGGTGCCTTCTCAATAGAGGGAGTGGCCTGCGTGGCGTCGGTAAATTCAACAATGAAATCAGCCTAGGCTTGCGCTTTTATGGCCGTTCTTGGAACAAAATGAATGTCATATTGCCTGAGCTCAACTGACCACTTGGCCATCTGTCCAGATATCTCTGGACTTTAGAGAACTTGTCATAGGGAGTACTTAGTTGGGACTCAGACTGTATGGCCTTGAAGGTATGACCGTAGCTTCCAAGCAGAGGAAATGGCAGCAAAGGTGAGTTTCTCCAATGGAGGGTAGCTCTCCTCAGTGCCTTGGAATGCATGGCTAGTGTAGTAAACGGGTTTCAAGACTCCGTCTTCTTCTCGAACAAGGACCAAGCTCATAGCCTTTTGGGACACAACTAGGTAGGCATACTATACTTCTCTCGATAAAGGTTTGGATAGAAGTGGGGGCATAGCCAGATACTTCTTGAGGTTTTGAAATGCTTCTTCACATTCCCTACTCCACTCAAACCTCCCCTTGAGTGCCTAAAAAAGGGGGTAGCACTTGTCGGTAGACTGGGATATGAATCTGGACAGAGCTATTACCATACTGGTCAGCTTCTGCACCTTTTTGGTTATGCGAGATGAGTGCAAGTTGATCACAGCTTTAGTTTTGGCTGGGTTGACCTCTATCCCTCTCCAATTCACTATGAAACTAAGAAACTTGCCTGAGTCGACCCAAACACACACTTTGCTAGCTTTAGCTTCATCTTGTACTCCTAAAGAATGTCAAAGCTTGCTTTGGAGATCAGCAATGTGGGTCCACTGCGTGGATTGATTTGACAAGCATGTCATCCATGTACACTTCTATAGTCTTGCCGATCAACCGAGCAAACATCTTGTTCACTAGATGCTGGTAGGTTGCTCCAACATTCTTCAATCCAAAGGGCATGACCATGTAGCAGAAAAGCCCTTGGTCTATAGTGAAAGTGATATTTATTTGATCCTTTTCGGCCATTCTGATCTGGTTGTAGCTGGAGTAGGCATCCATAAAGCTCAGCACCTTGTGTCCGGCTGTAGCATCCACGAGCTAGTCTATCCGATGAAGTGGGCAGTAGTCCTTAGGGCAGGCCTTGTTAAGGTCGATGTAGTTGATGCAACCATGCCATTTCCCATTGGCCTTCTTGACGAGGACTATGTTCCCTAGCCATTCAGGATACGTGACTTCTTGGATAAACCCAACCTTCAGGAGCTTCTGCACCTCCACGTTAATGGCAACGTACCTCTTTGAGTTGAAAGCTCTTTGTTTCTGGATAACCAGTTTATATTCGGGTTGGACGTTAAGGCAGTGGAAGATTACACTAGGATCAAGGCCGGGCATGTCTTCGTGGGACCATGTTAACACATCCTGATATTGCATTAGAAAATTATCTAGGTCGGCCTAGATCTCAAGTTTTAGCTGAGGAAAGAGTTGGACCATCTAGTCAGGATGTTCAAGATCCAAATTTTATGGCACCAACTCCTCTACTAGTGGCTTTCACCTCCTCATCTAGAAGATGGGGGTCCATGTCAGACAACGTTTTGGGCATCTGCTCGTCAGGGAGCTATATTTAGTCGACCTTGTAGATGGTCGAGACACTCATTTGCAAAGACGTTATCCTGATAGCATTTGCATAGCAGTCTCAAAAATCCTTCTGTCGTGATCTAATGACCCCAAACCCATTCTCCATTGGGAATTTCACTGCTAGGTGGTAAGTGGAGACCACAGCCTTCAGGGAGTTCAAGGTTGGTCACCTGATGATTATGTAGTATTGGGAGGGTTTGTTGACAACAAGGAAGTCAATGATGCGTGTTACCTAAGCTATCCCCTCTCTGAAGGTGACCGACAGGTGGACCTTTCCAACAGCTCGGATGCACTCTCTAGTAAAGCCATACAGAGGTGTCCAGACTAGGACAAGTGTAGCATTACAAATCTTCAATTTGTCATAGGCCTACTTAAAAAGGATACCAACTGAATTGTCGTTGTCGATCAGTACATGCTGGATAATGTTGTTGGTAATCTGCAGCTCGCACACAAGAGCATCATTGTGTGGGTGAACAAGTTTATCTACCTCATCCTTGGTGAAGGTGATTGAGATGTCCTATTGTTGGCAGATCATATTGATGTGCTCGGACATATTCATGAGATTGCCTTTCTCGACCAACCGAGATTCCCAGGCATAAGCTCGTCATCCACTAAAGGTGTCCCCAATAACAAGCTTGCTGAAGATCACGTGAATAATGTTTGGGGGTTCTGAGGTGTTCCCACCTTTGTTATGTGGTACGGTCTGTGCGTCCTTGATCGACTGGTCGTTCGTCCTAGCTATAGAACAAGGAGTTAAGACTCGCTTATTGAATTCCCGTAAATGCCCGTCTTGGACTAGTCTTTCAATCTGGTCTTTAAGTTGGATGTAGTCGCGAGTGTTGTGTCCCAAATCCTTATGAAATTACAGTACTTGCTCTGATCTCTCTTGGCTTTGCTCCCCTTTAGCTTGGGGGGATCTACCAACAAATTCTGACCACTCACCTAGGCCAACACTTCGTCAATGGTGGCAACCAGAGGTT